>CM077822.1:35804022-36135593 GCA_039720395.1 Liquidambar formosana
AGTGCTTACAAGTGAGGGTACACACAACCCTTTTGATACAAAGTATTTGGAGATGATTTTGTGCTCAAAGAAAGCTCTCTCAAAGAGTAAATATACAGAAATTGAAAGCACACTTGGCTATTGATTGATTTCAATGATTGCTCACAAGAGGAATTAGGGCTTGTAATTGATTTTCTTGTTTGTAGCTCAATGAATGCTCATAAATGAACTCAAGCCTTGTATTTATACTCAAGGGGTCCAAAATAGCCGCTCTGGAACAATAAATGCTGGCAAAGGGAGTTTAGTGGGCATTAAATGCTTCAAAAGTCCGTTATAAAACTAGCTGTTAGACCTCTGCCCGAGGCTATCAGTCGGCTAAAATATCTTTCAACCGTCTGAAATCTCCCTTTCAGCAGTCTGAAGAAGGCTACTGAAAATTCCAGAGAAGGTGTAAAAAAGGAATTAAGATCCAAGTCTTTCAGCCGTCTCAAAAATCAATTTCAGCCATCTCAAAGAGCTATCTGAAAATTCTAGAGAACTGGAATTTTAGAAGGGTGCATTTTCAGCCTGCTGAATAATTTCAACCTGCTGAAACAGCATTTTCAGCCTGCTGAAACAGCATTTTCAGCCTGCTGAAACATTGTTTCAGCCGTCTGAAAATCCCTGTTTTCAGACAACAAATATGCATTAAGTCCATATTAAAGGAAAGTCATTTTAAGCCTTTAAGATTTTCAAATTTGCATAGTTCTAAGTCCTTTAAACTTATGTGAAGCCCTTTAAACTTATGTGAGCAAAGATTGAAATTAATCTTACAATATTTTCCTAAATTCCTCACTGATTGACTTGTGATGAAGCTTGATTGTTCTTTGAATGTTTGATGGATCCATTTGCGTTGTTTTCATATGATCTGTGCTTTGTTTGCTTATGCACTTTGATCCTTAATTCTTGAAACATTTTGTGGCTTTGATACCTGTCTAGATTCATCACTTAAATGCTCATTAGTCCTTAAACATCTTATTATGTATTGTTATCATCAAAACTTCGGGGATAAAGCCATTTAGGCCAACAATTGAAATATGAAAATTTTGGCTTTTGAATAACTCAATTCAGAGTTAATTTGACCAAGATATGACTGTTTTAAGATGAAGACTCGAGATTAGACAAAAAAAGGAGGAACCTGAGCTGAGCCTCGGGTGACCGGTTGGCCTAGCAGGTCACCTAAGTCCCATGCTTAGTTTTGCTTAGTTACCTATTTTTGTGACTTTTGACTTTCCTACTCCGTTTTTCTTCTTCTAAAAAGACTCTAATCCTTGTTTCAAGGTAACTTTGAGTTACTTAAGGCCCAAAAGAGTTAATAAAAGCCTTAGATTAGTTTTATAGTGAATTAATCTTGACCATTGGATCCTAAGGTTGGTTAGATATAAATATAGACCCTCTTATCAACATTAGAAGACTTCTAACACTCCATATTCACTAGAAAGAGGGGGACTACGAATTTGCACACACTTATATTCTTTTGAGAGAGCATTCTAATTCACTTTTGAAGAAAAATAAAAAGAAGTTCAAACCTAAGAAGAAGGAGGAACGCAGTAAAGGCTCTTATTGTTGTAAGTATCACCCTTCCTTCTCTATTCTCTCTATCTTCGTATAGTTAATTCTCTACATGCTTAGGGTTTAATATTGATATGAATGCCATGCCTATTTGATATTATTGAATTCATATGATTGTTATTGAGTGCAAGCATGCTAGTGGAGTAAGGTTTTGTGTATTGTGTGTAGAAGTTATGATTTTCTCTCTTTAGAATTAGGGTATTTTTGCATATCATGTTAGTGGATGTTTTAGGGCTATTTTCTCTTCATGGTTCATTTATATACATGATTTTGAACACTTTTCATGTAAAACTCTTTTTGTATAGGGTTTATTTTCATAGATTTGTGGATAATTATTTTTTTGGAGGATAATTATCCTTTTTAGAGGGTGAATCTTTGCATGGGTGCTTTCCAGAATGTATTTAAGTCCACCATAAGTTTCTTTGCATTCTTAGATATATATTTTACATAGGTGTGGACGCTGGAAATTGACTTGGGGGAATCGAGTTTATGTTTCCATTTTTAAAAGGGGTTTTCAAAAAGCAAGGAGTCACCACTTTATTTTTAGGGTACGAGGAAACTACTAAAAGATTTGTTTTATAAAAACAAATTTGACTCCATTAATGGAAAATAGGCAAGTCTTGAACCAAAAACAAGGGTTTGGGGGTTAGGTTACGAAATGAGAAGGTTTTGAGCTAGGGCCCATAGGCACTAGGGATGTTCATGGTTTAGGTTAAAACCGAAAACCAAACAGAACCAAACCAAACCGGCCGGTTTGGTTTGGTTTTTTTGTCCTTAGGTTTGGTTTTGGTTCTAATTTTAGAAAACTGAATTAAATTGATTTGGTTTTGGTTTTCATGTTTAAAAAACCAAACCACACCAAAAACCGAAAAAACCAAAAAAATATAATATAAATATATATAATTTTATATATTACATATTAAACTTAGTTTGTATATTTTCTATTCTAATAAGGGCATAATAGGTAATAGATTGTAAATTTTCTTAATTTTTTTTCTTTATTAGGTTGGCATGTATTAAACTAGCTATTATTGTTGTGCGAGATATTGGCACGTTTTAAATTGGAGATTTGAACTTGGATTGACATAAATCTATACTTTTCCATTTTGATACAATATTTAATGGTTTTTTTAGTTGCTAATGTAATGATTTTATTAAAAATGTTTTTATTTAGAGTTTGACTTGTCATTTTTCCATTTTTAATTATTTGTTGCTATTTGATAGGATAAAACCGAAACCGAACCGAACCAAACCGAAATTTTATGGTTTGGTTTTTTTAATAGTATGGTTTGGTTTTGGTTTGAGAAAACAAAAACCGAAGTATAATGGTTTGTTTTAAAATCTATCTTAAAACCGAACCAAACCGAACCACGAACACCCCTAATAGGCACCCATTTCGCCCGATAAGTCGGTCTCATTTATTGATTAGGTTTAATTAATTTCAACCATGCAATAACTAAAAATTAAGAAAATTAAAAGATAAAAACTAAACTAAGTCGGATTTGGGCTCAAGTGAGCGGTCTATGTACTTCTGACGAAGATCAAAGTCCACGTAGTTCGAACGAACATGTTGGGGGAAGAGTTTCACTCATCTTAGGACTCTATTAGAATCCAATCCATAATCAAACACTTTATTTTGAAAATAACTTGCTTTGAACAAATAACTTTAGTTTAAAAACTTGTTTGATTTAAGATTAAAACCCTAATACAATCCTATGAATAATAAAACTCATGGGAGCATGCATCATCACATAAACAACTACATCATGGTAATGGAGTTTAGAGATTACACCTGACAGAACTGAGGCAGAGTTCTGCTTGCAACCTTGGGGTTTTTTAGTCGAAAATTAGGCAGAGTTTCGACGCTTTCCAAGCTTTAAGATGGCCTCAAGGGAGGGAGTCGCAAGTCAGGCAGAACTTTTGCGCCTTCAAGCTCTAGATGGGTTGTAAGTTAGAGGGTACTTTTCACGACCCAAATTAATTAAGCTGTGATCATAATAATAAAACAAGCTTTATTTTAATAAATCTTTTGATAAAACGTGGATGACACGTGTCAAAAACTCAACCATTTTGAAAATTTTCTCCTTTTTCAGACATGACCCATCCATAGATAGGATATACCATCATAAGACCTGTTATAAAAATCCATTTATAAAAATTTCCATGTCATTCATAAGACTGGTATCATCCCATGCGTCGCATTCCACAATACACAACTCTAAATAAAATAATATTACATCCTGGAATTATATTACAAGTCCGTAGACCATTAGCCCAAAATAAAACTGAATTAATACATATTCCTCCTATGAAAATACATCCCTAATTAACATAGGCAATTTCCAGTTAAAAGCATCCCCGCGTAAAAGCATAAACCAATCCTTGGATTATCTGAAAAACATTGAAATAGATAGACGTGAATCTGACGACTCCATAGATACAATTTAACATAGTAAACTACAGTAATGATATAAATAAAACCAATTATATCATTTAAAAAAAATATACCAACCAAGTATATTACAAATCCAAATTAAGTTATAACCCATAACTTAAAAACAAATAATGCATAACGCCCAATGCATATGACTCATGTCTAGTTTACATTAATTCCATTAATTACCGACCACTCCCGCAAGAGTCTTCACGTGGAAATGGGAGATTTAAACCCAACCTCCATGAGGATAACACAAGGGTTCCTACCTGGAACCAGAAAGTAGCCTCTGATTCGGGAACACAAGGGTTCCTACTTATAACCGGAAAGTACCCCAGGACCAAAAGAATGGAAAACACCGCAAAGTCCCATTGACTGCAAATAGTCCAATTCCAATGACCCCTTTTTTATGCAATACTTTTACCCAGTATTCATTAAGTCCATTTAATGCATGATTATGTCCAACATGCAATGCGATAAACCATAAAATGATTTTAAACCAAAATCATCTCTAAAATATGCTATATAAACCATAATCAAATAACCTCATAATTATACCAAAATTATGATAACCAACATAAATTCCCGTTATGATTATAACCTTAAAATCATATTGAAAACATCAATTAAACATGGAAATTAACTATAAAATTCATACATCTATATTCCATAGGATGTATAAAATATGCCAAACTCATAAATAAACATAATTTCCAATTTGTGTTATCAAATACCCAAAATTCTATTTCAAGATTTATTCCACAAATCATTTGCATACATATTCTAGGCCCAAGAATACCAAATGCTATGATAATATATACCATATTATTATGTCAATAGTTTTAAACATATGTAAACTTCACCTACCTCAATTAAATGTGTGGAAAATGCAACTTTGTGTGTTGTGGGTCTGAAATCCAAGCCCTAGCTCCCAAATGCCATGCTTAATGAAAAGAATGGAGATTCCAACTCCAAGATGCAACTAAACCTCATAAATTGCATGAATAAACACAAGATATGAGGATATGATGACTAAAACCCAAAAGAAATGCAAACCCTAGCCTTATAAATGAGAAATTAACTCTCAAATGCAAGATAAAGACTACCCATGCCTCCAAAGTGCAGCCATGAGTGATTGAGGAGCCAATCTACTCCACAAAATGCATATAAGGGTCGAAATGGGTGGAAAACCCTCCATCTCTCTCCACCGTCCCCTCTCTCTCTCCTATTCTACCTTCTCTCTTTCTCTTTCTCCCAAACCCTCTAAAGACCATAAAAAATGAAGATTTACAAACGAATGTCTTATAATATTATAAATCACCAATGTCTTATAATATTATAAACTTCCATTACCACCAAAAATTATTCTTAAAAACGAAGATTTACAAAAATTCACTTTTCCCCAACACTTAGCCAAATTTCAGCAGCTTAAACCTTTAAGTTGCAAATAAGGCTAAACGCACCCGAAAGATACTTGATGCACAAAAACAAGCATCAAAACCCATACATCAACATCACATGCATTACTCAATCATGAGGTCATCCAACCAATCATGGGATTAACTATGTTAACCATAGATTAAACCGTTAATACCCTATTTAAAAATTATGAGTGTTACAGTACTAATAGGAACGTTCCCCAGTAACTATTGAGACCAAGCTCTTCTTTAGAATGAGTCTCAAGTGAAAGGATACTAATAAGAACGTTCACCCCACACTCAAGAACTCAAGCTCTTCATTTGCTTAGGAATACTCTACTAAGACTTGGTCAATGAATGAAGAGAGGACCCGTATTTATAGTGAAAGGTGAGTGGAATGAATGGCCAAGATTGAATCTAGCTAGGGTTGATCCAAGGGCTCTAAAACACTCCCAAGAGCTGGTTCCTATTTCAAACACTTCAAAAATCCGGAGGAAATTCGAATTTGAGTAAAAGATGGACTCTAAATAGGTCAAGATAAAGCAAAACACCGTCAAAAGCCAATGGGCACCCTCAGTGGCTGTTTGGCCACCTTGGATGGCCATTTGGCCCTTCTAGGTGGCCATGTGGCCAACAGTAGCTGATTTGTGCTTTTTTGACTCCTTTTGTGCACTTTTATCCCTTCTATGCTATGTATTTGATCCATTTTAAGTCCAAATTCATTGATTTTGGACTTAAAATGACCATGGCTCAATTCTCTATCCAAAATCTGATTAAAAAAAAAAAATCCTAATTGAGCCACACTTGATCAATTAATCAAAGGTTAAGCCCATATGGCTCATAGAGATCAATTAAGGCTCACCTGGGAGAACATTAAGATTTGAACCCTAATGGAGTCCTAGTTGCAATTAAACTCTCCCAAAAATAATTCCAAACATTAATACACCTTAATTAGGACCCAATTGACATTAATGAAGCATTAATTGAACTCAATTAGATCAAATTAAGAAGCAATTATAAGAAGGGCCAATGAACGGAGTTACACTGAGCCTACCTTGGACCACCCTTAAGCAAATCATCTCCAAAATTAACCAAATTTTAAACCAAGCCCACAAATGACATCCTAAGGTCATTAGAATCATCCCGGGATGAATTTGGTTAGAATTGGATATTAAATAAGAATTATGTAAGTGAAATGACATAAATGACGCAAAAGTTCTTATTAGCTATCAAGACTTAACCAAATTGAACCCCGGAAGATACCATGGATTCTTTGGGATGTATAGAGTCTAACTTCAGAGTTTTAGTGCCAAAATGATGCAAAAGTCTACAAGTGACAATGCATGGGAGATGGAGAAGTGTGAATGGGGGGATGAAAATGGGGTGTCTACAATAGGATATGTGAAGAAAATAGTCATACGAAGTACTTTCTATGTAAAATTATTTTAGGATAGTTTTTCTTAAGAAAGCTCACCGTAAGGATGCTTATTTCATGTTTCTACATAAAATTATTACCTATTAATTCATGTTTTATTTTTTATTTTTTATATTTTCATGTTTTGAGTTGTTATAAGATATTTTTATCATAATAATTCATATTTCGCATGCTTTTTTTATGTTTTTATGCATGATAGTGAGTCTAAGGTATATAGGAGCACATTAGGGTTTTGTCTTTCTTTTGATTTTTGCTCTTTGCATGATTTTCAGGATGTTTTAGTATTCTGTCCAGATTTGAGTTAGGCTTTCTAATGATGATTTGAGCATAAATATGGTTGGTTTGAGCATAATAATTGCCCTATAGCATACATGGGGTGATTAATTAGTATTTTCTCAATGTTTTGGGATTATTTGGATATGGTAAGTTGGTATATGGTGAGTTTGGTTATGAATTGTTCTCTTCTCTCTATTGGGTTATTCTTTTTGCATTGAAATATAACTCTTAAGTTTCCTACTTCTATAAAAATTCTTACTTGTTAATAGTTTTCTCTCTTCTCAAATTCTTATTTTCTCTCATTCCTTTTTTGGAAACTCCTTACTTTTAAAAACTCTTCTTTTTATTTTAATGGAAACTTAGGGTCATTAGTTCATTGTAAAGGAAGTAGCCCCTTCTAAACAAAACTACATCGACTTTGATCTTACATCTTTGCATGTGGGGTACGTAGGCGCTCATTTGATGTTCAAGTCTGTCTTAGGATATTAAGTATCCTAGGTTTTCTTTTCTTTTATTTCTTTTATTCTTTATCTCTCTCGCTATTGCTTTCCATATCTCTCCTTACTTGTTCATGGATGTTTATGTGGATGTTTATGAATGTTTATGGATGATTATTTAAATATGCATGGTGACTAATTAGGAAGTGATTGAAATAGCCCATATAAATTAAGAAACCCATTCTGGAGCGATGTCGGTGCCTATAGGATGTTTCCTAGAACTTTCCCGGATCGTAACTTAGTCTCTGAATCCTCTCTTGTTTTGTTAAGACTTGCTTTTCTTATATTGAAGTCATGTGTTTGGTTTTAAAAAGGTCTTCTCTAAAATATTTTTATGGTTTTCCTTTTTTCCTTAAAAAATGAGGTGGCGACTCTTTGCTTTTGCTATTGTTTTTGTGGACTTTAGAAAATAGATTTTTATTTATTTAAATCTCTACACTTTTTAAAAAGGGCAAAAAACCCATGGTTCACATTAGACACTACATTTTGCATCTGACTAATTCCCCTGGACACATGCAGTCCTCTCGTCCCACATGCATAAGGCAATTATAGGACAAAATCCATAAGATTGGCCATGAGGAGCAATGAGAGTTGAACCCATCAGTTAAGCACTTTGCATTTTATTTGTTTAACTCATTCTTAATTTCCCTGTTAACGAACACACTATTCTAAGCATTTAAAGACTCAAGTAGATCAGCAAGTTTATAACTAAAAATAACAAAATTTTCATAACATAAGGGTGAATGTCCAAACCCACCAAAGTAGCTCAAATGGTCAAAATCCATGGTACATGTCATATCCCTACTCTAATTTTGCGTTAATTATGATGTTTTGGGTACATTAGCTATTGGTTTTGATAACTAATCCGTAATTAAATAATTTTGGTTTGACTTGGTGTTAAATTTATAATAATCTTGTTTATTTATTTATTTATTTTTAGACGGGTTAATTTCAAAGTTTGATGACATGTTCAAAATTTTATTTTATTTTATTTTTATGTGATAAATTACTTTACTGTGGGCCCTAAAGTTTTAAAACTTAGTTGGTCTGTGAGCGCACTAGTTTTCACTACGCGCTCGCTCTTTTTTTACCTATATTTTACTTGTCCTTTACTTCTGATGGTAGTGTTAACCCCAAAGGATTAGCATAGGAATGAGAGTTGCCACGTGGAAGGGCCAGGACCAATTTTGTTGACTAGAGAAAAGTTCGAAACTAAGGTACTGTAATGACCCGAAATGGGGACCGTTAGTTATATAGTAAGAAAATAAATTTTAAAGCCAAGTTATTGACTAATCAAAAACCTGTAGAAAACCCATTTATAATCATTTTCAACCATCCACACAATATTCCAAAAATAAATAAAACTACAAGCAGTATTGTAGTCACATGGGTCTCATTCACATCTGCGTCTACTACTTATCTATTTATTATAGGCCATGAATTACATGCCTAAATTCGAAACCAGAATAAAGTACAATGATCTTCTATATGAATGCAAGCATGTTGATGTGCTTCCCAAACCCCAAGTCAAGCTTTATTGTGAAAAATATGACCTGCAAGAAAAACTGTGGGGGTATGAGCTATACGCTCAGTAGGAAAACATTTTTCAAAACAACCCAAGGTTTTAAAAACCATAATTTATATACTTTTCAAGAGCCCTGCAAAACCATTGATTAGTTTGCAATATAATTTTCAGTAAATAAAACTGATACATGTATAATGAAATAACTGCGGAAGTTAAATCATTTGATACCAATGCCCCTTTTTCTTTTTTAAAAAGGTAAGAAATAACTCAAGTTATTTGTTATCAAAATCACCATTTTACAAAAGAATTAACCATCATTTTCTGATATCATATCACGGCCTTATAAGCCAATAACCATCATCCGCCATATCTAGAAATTTATAACATCAGTCTTTCAAACTGATAAATCCTCCCCAGGTCATGCGGGGTCCTTGCGCGCGGAAATAAGAGGAAACACAGCAAGACATCCCTATCTGGGACCGCAGTAACCTCAAGAGGAAACACGGCAAGACATCCCTACATGGGACCGCAGTAATCTCTATTCGGGCACATAGCCCAGGACTAAAGAATAGGAAGACACGGTAAGACGTACCGTTCCTTTGGGACTGCAGTAATCCTATCTCCAGGAGCCCTCATCACCATATCCATATCATCACCATTTATTTTTTCCTTTACCAATTTCATAATTTCCACATAAACCGGAAAATTATATATAAATTTTCCAAAAACTACATAATAGGTTTGTGCTTTGAAAACCATATGAAATAACTCCATAAATCATGGTAATCATTTCCCAACCATTTTTTCAAAATAATGGTTTCAAATCATTTATATAAAAGTGACCCCCAATATTTGATTGAAAGAATTTAACCCAATAGGTTATCAAAATCAACCCATTGTACCCCAAATCATATGAGGGTTTGAAATATAACATGCATATTGTGAACCCTAAAAAAGTGGCCCGCAAGGGATTTAAAAGGAAAGGAGTCTGTGGACCCAGGAAAGCGGGCCCACGAATGGGTTTGAAAAAGGAAAAGGGAGTCGCCACCTTATTTTTTAAAGGAAACAAGGAAAACCCTAAAAAATAGTTTTGTTTTAGGAAAACAAAAGATTGACTCCATGTTTAAAAATGGTAAGACAAAAGATCTTTTGGAAACCAGAGAAATCGAGGATTCGGAGGCTAAGTTACGATATGGGAAGGTTCTAGGCAAAGCCTATAGGCACCCATATCGCCCTAAACGGTCTCTTAATTTAATTGGGCTAAATCAAAGTCTTAATCACACACAAATCAACAATTATCATAAAAAAGACAGCATGCATTTCATCCATTCATTCATCCATATAATCAATTAAATCAAAGAAAAACAGAAAAAAGAAAGAAGGGAGAGAAAACCTAGGATACTTAGTATCCTAGGGCGGACTTGAACCTCACGAAGAGCGCCTACGTACCATGTATGGAAATACATGGATCAAAGTCCACGTAGTTCGAAAGGGAATAGGGTTATAACCTAATAGAGGCCTATGGTAAACCCTAAGTTTCCTTTCAAGAAAAACATGGTAAGTTTCCAAAATAAATGATTCTCAAAAGATTTTTGGTAAATATGGAATTTGATAAAAAAAATGGAAACTTTGATCTAAAAGGTATTTTTTTATGAAAGGATACTATAGGAATCTATCATACCCCTCTATTAAGGAATAACCCTAGGGGGGGAGAAAGGGAAAGTTTCAAGGAAAGGAAAGAAGTGAGAATTGGGGCACCCTCATACCCTACTTACCTTTAAGCAAAAGCAACCTGTCAAAATAACCTACCCTATTGCATAGGGTAATTATCTTATTTGCAAGATTTCATCTCGCAATAGCCAAAATAACCATCCCACATTGGTGGGATAGTTGCACCTATTGTACCTGTCAAGCACTTGCAATTTGCATGCAAAATATACCAAAAATACCAACCAACCAAGCTAGGTTCCAATCAAGCAATTATCATGCTCAAACATAGGCTAACACATGCTCAAAACTCATCATTAAAGCCATTAAATAGATCTGGACAGAATCGAAATAGAGCTTAAAATCAACCATAAATCATGTAAACAACATGAATCATAAGCTAACTAAAACCCTTAACTCAACCCTACATGCAATGATATGCAAAAAATCCTAAAATCAACTATATGAATGCTAAAAATATCATAGTTACCTAATATGGAACACATATGCAACAACTATGAAGAAAAAACAGAGAAAATCCCTAAGCTATCATGCTATATGCAACTAAACCAACACAAGGATGATAAAAACCCTAGAATCACACTAGTGCATAAAATCCCATGAAATAACCCTAAATCATGCAAAACAGAATATGAACAGTATTCTAACCATGCATATTAATCAATAGAATGATCTACACATGATAAAGACATAGACTTTCACATGAAATAAAGCTATTCTAAGCATAAACTCAATTTCAACACTAAGGAAACCCTAGAATCCCAAACATGCAGTAAATCACATGGAATAGCATCCTAGCATACTAAACAGCCCATGAATATCATCCTAAACATGCATACTAGCTAATGGAAACAACGAAATACGATAAAAACATAAGCTTTAATATGCAAAAGAGTTATTTCATGCAGAAAACCAATTTCAGCACTAAGGAAACCCTAAAGTCCCAAACATGCAATAAATCACATGGAATAACATCCTAGCATGCTAAACAGCCCATGAATATCATCCTAAACATGCATACTAGCTAATAGAAGCAACAAGACATGATAAAGACATAAACTTGAACATGAAATAATGACTATTCAATGCACAACCCTAGAAAAGACTCTAAAAACCCTAAAAACACAAACACTCATAAAACCACATAGAATGACATTAGATCATGCAAAACCAGCCATAAACAATATCCTAATCATGCATTCTAAGCATTAGAAGCATCAACACATGATAAAAATATAAACTTGCACATGAAATAATGCTATCCTATGTAGAAAACCCTAATTTGAATGAAAGAGAGAGAGAGGTATACCTGTATGTAGAACCTTACTGCTGTAGAGTTTGCTTCTCCTCTTGTGTACTGCTGGAAACACTCTCCTTCAAGCCTTCAAGCAATGCTCCAGCCCTCCTTCAAGCTTTCTCTCTCACTCTCTTACTCAAAATTTAGGTTAAACTACCCTAAGGATGGCTGCCATAGCCTCCAAGTCTCACACATGCCTCACACTTCAGAAATTGCCTCCCCTATTGCTGAAGTATAAGGGGGTATTTATAGGGATTGAGGGAAAACCCTCAATGGTTGGGATTAAAACCCTAGGGATTGATCCAAGGGCTCTTAGAGGTTCCCTTGGGGCTCAAGTAGGTCAAATAGGGCTGAAATTAGGGTCAAATAGCGGCTGGAGGCGAGCAAATCCGAGGAAATAGGGAGGGAGCCGGTCAAGACTCAAAAAAGGAAAGTGGCTCGGGTGACCACCTGGGGCTGGGCGGCTAGCTACCCAGGCCTGGGTGGTCACCCGAGGCCATGTCATCCTTAGCCCAATTTTTGACCCTTTCGACTTCCAAATGTGTTTCAGGGCTCAAATCAACTCCGATTTTGACGAAACGAAAGCCAAAACGACCGTGTTTCGAAGGGGAATGTAATTTGAGTCACTTGAGGGCAAGAAACCCTAGCCTATGGCTACATGGTTTGGTCCTACAAAGGCGATTAACCGCTATGTCTCACCATCGCTTAGCTTAGGTATGCACATAGGGTCGCACCGAATGCTTTCCAATACGAAATTCAACCTCCCTTAGCTTAGCTTAGGTATTGCCCATGTAACTAGACATGGAGTCACAGATTGTATTATTATGACATGGCATTTATTGCATTAAGTTATGGGATATAACTTATATTTATTAGTTGTTTATTCAATTAGCCTATGAACTTTATTGAGATATTTCTATATGATTTTATGGAAATACTATTATATGGAAATAAATTTAAGTTTATACTTTGATTTGAGTCTTTAATATATAATTGAACTTGGATATTTTCTATATTGCGTATATGAGTATGTATATGTATTTTGTGATTTTAAATAGACTTTAAAACTTTGATAAACTTTGTAGAAATATATTACCTATTAAGCGTTAGCTTACCCCTCTACAGTTTTGCAAGTTTTCTAAAGAAAAAGAAGTTGTTTGAGAGTTACAGTACTTTGATGAAATACTTGCATATTGGTTTGCGAGGAATTTTACTAAATGAATGATACATTTTGTAATAAGCTGTGAATTGAAGATGTATTAAATTATGATTGAATGTAATTTAATTTTTTGGTGATGTGTATATTAATATTTTGGAATTATAATAATTAATTTTGGTTGGGAACCATGTGGAATCTGAGACAAACGATGATACCTTTTGTGGATGGATGCTTTTAATATTATTTTTTTTAACAAGTTATTGATCTTACCTAGCTAGCCCGTATTGTGAATGGGTCATGCCAGATTTTTTTATTATTAAATTAACGGTTGAAATTATTTTATTCTTACTTATTTATGGATCTAAAACCTGTTTTATTTTGAAAAGTCAAAGTTCAATTTGTCCTAAAATCAAATGCTTTATTAAATCAATCTTATTTTATTACCCTTGATCATGATTCGATAATTTCGGGTCATGAAAATTCATGAACTAGATGTTTCATGATTGAATCTTGGCATTTTGACTATCAAATGAATGTGGTTTGTAGATGATCTCATACATCCTTAGGTGACTACTCTGAAAAAAAATAAAAAAAAACACCGAAGAGTAGTCTACATAGTACTCTATGCTATCCAAAAAAAAAAAAAAAAAAACAAACAAACAAATAAATAAATAAATAGAGGAGTTCTTATCTAGCTAAAACTTGGAATTCAAGGGTAGGGGTGTGCGTGCAGGTTACTTTGGAGAGATTTGGGAAAAAAAAGCACTAACCAATCCATCAAGAGCGGTTTGTAAATTTTTCAACCCACCACTAAACCATTGATCCTAAAAATTGACGGATTAGTTGATTTCTTTAGTGGTTTCAAAGCGAGAATTTGGGCTATGCCCTTCATACCCTCTATGAATACTGTTTAATGATTGAAAGGTACGCTTTCAATTTTCAAATACATATTTATTTCAATCCCCCCAAACATTCTACAAGATAGCCAAAATTTTCAACATGCACTTTAATTGGGAGTTGTAATTGGCAAAACTCCCAATAAATTTTGTTCATTTTATATATTTATTAAATTAGTTATTTAATTTCCATATGGGCTCATAAGTCTCATTGAATGTGATTTAAATCTATGAATGTGATTTGCACATGGACAAATTTAATCACAATTTAGTAGAATTAATTGATATTCATTCATTGATATGATTTAGTATATCAAGAGTTGATTGGTTTAAATCCAACCAATGGGAGCCAAGATGGAAGAAGCATGAAGGATCCACACCTCTAGGCTCTAGCCAACGTCAGAACACACAATTTCTTGACAATTACAATTCTCGAGAATTAAAACTCTTGAGTAATCAAAACCCAAACACCCCAAAAAAAAAAAAAAAACAAAAAACAAAAAGAAATATATGAACATGCACAAAATCCCAATACAAATTTAAAAGAAAAGAAAAATGTGATTGGATATTAATTACGACAAATGGTATTCATAAAATCACTAAAGAACCTCACATAGCTAGGTTAAGAGATAATTGAGCATGCCATGACGTTGTGAAGATCTCATATAGTCCTTTATGGCCCTGCCCTATAAATGGACCCGAAGGGAAAGGGTAGATTTTTTTTCCGTAGATGCATGTAGGCCTATTTGTTCAGTCAATCACCAATCTATTGGAGCCCCTCAACCCTCAAAACATCCCATGATCCCCTTAACAGCCCTCAAAACAGTCCCATGATGTGTCACGCAAACAAATTAAAAGTGGACCTAATTGATTTTCATATATGGCACATCATAGAAAACTATTTTGGAGGCTATTTTGAGGGTTATAAGGGAGGTCCAATGGCATTTTTTTAATTGAAATAATAGGCATGCAAGTAAAATAGGGGAAAGAAAATTGCAACAAAAAATGACGCAATGATCTTACAAAAGGCATATGAATATAATAAAATATTTGCTGCCTTTGATTTACAGAAGTGCTTTAACAACGTACAGTTAAAAGCAATCACCAGTTTCATACATTTGGGTTTGATATCAATGGCTAGATCTTGAGCTTCCCTGGCTGGTAGCTAGCCAGGCTCGTCATTTCATACTTGGGATGTTGGAATCAATCGCTGCCAGTGGATGCCATCCTTTCCGTAAGGGATGGGAAGCAACGGTCCAGCTGAGGCAAACAAGAAACTGCATTGCTCCATGGAGACTCCAACACTACCAGAAGGCAATAGAGAAACACAAGTATTGATATTGCAAAAGAGAGATACACCTCTTCTGTGAAACCAGGCATTACTCCTTTGTGTGTGTGTGTGTGTGAGAGAGAGAGAGAGAGAGAGAGAGAGACGGATAAAGAGTTCGAAGAGGAGAGGCCAAGAGGAGGGCTTATAAATTAAGGAGATAGAAATTACAGTTCAATGAACTTGTTAGGGCTGATTTGTGTGAGAAAAATGCAGAAATGGACAGCGGTGTACGTAAGATGCCTCTTTCTGACTATATCAGAGAGAGAGAGAGAGGCTGAATTAGGTTAATAAGTTCAATGAATATGTTAGAGCATGCATTAGGCATGGGGTGTGAAGAGAATAATAGCAGGAGGGATGGTGGGCAGCTCTGATGTCTGACCAAGCTGTGGGAAAGATGTGGTCTTCAGGAGGCTCATCAGTTAAATTCATTGAACCTCCCATGCTAGTTGGGCCATGTGGGGAATTCATTCTAATTTCCTCCCATGTTCATGCATAAGTGCCTATTTGCACATTCTCTGTTATGTATGTGCACCTTTTGGGTTTATACTTTTCTCACTCCTCATTGCATCAAACTCCGCTGCTATTTATGATTGATCCACATGTCAAACCAGAAAACCTAATGGTGAAATTTGGGCCGTTAGATACTGAACCGGGCCCAAAGCAGTACATGTTGGGGTGAAGGTTGGAGCAGAATACGGATTAGGGGTTCATTCGATAAATATCCAAAATATTCCTCATAAAAACAATTATATCTAAAAAATCCTATAAAATAATTTTTCTATTAGAAAAACCTAAATATGGTTAAACTATATTTTAAAAAAACCCAAGAACTTAACTTCAATTCAACTCTATTTGAGTGATGACTTTTCTTAATTAAAATACCCTTATTATATTTTTTTTATTGAAATATAAAAATAATTTTGCAAAATTTGTATTACCATCTTGTTTATCTAATAAATTGATTATTTGTTATTTATCACATCAAGAAAAATAAAAGATAAAAGAAAACGAACAAATAAACAATTATTAAAAGGGAAAGATTGTTGGGATAGGTAACTCTCTTCAAGTTATTGAAATTACCGAGTTATATGTATGTCTTATGAAGTTATAAAGGGTCTTTTAGTAAATATATATAGATGTAATACAACCACAAAGAGAATTCTCTTTATATAGTATAAAAGATACTTTCAAAAAGGGGTCAATTATATGAAATTCTACTCAATTATAAGCCAATTTCACCAAATTATCATGTATTTTAAAGGGGGAATTAGTAATGAAGTACAAATTGATCGGACTATGGGTAAATAACTACAATTAGAAGTCTTCTTAATTAAATTAGTAGTCATTTACTAGGAAGTTAGTAGTAATTAATTTATATTGAAACTAAAATTCCACCACTGTTAAAACTAAACTTGTAAACCAATAACCTTATAAATTTTTGCCATGTGAGTTGTAACACCTTGCCCCTTTCTGATTATTTCTAGTTTTTTTATTTTTATTTTATTTTATTTATTTATTTATTTTTATTTTTTTCTAAAGGATAGATCATATGAGCATCATGTACGTGGTGCCATTAATCAATTTAATGCCTAAACTAGCATTTTTATCATTGGTTTTGTAATTAAATATGATGAAAATAGACCATAGACTTATGGAAATAGATCAACATTAGATTTAACGGAGGGGACAAAGTGATCCAAGTTAATGGTTCAAGAATTATTTGTTAAATTTAAGTGAATATTGGAAAACTGTAAAGCAAAAAATCAATAGACATGTCAACAGATTGGATTCGAAGAGGATTAGGGTATATTTGAATATAATCCATTAAAGGATAGCCTTGATCCAATAATTCAACGGATTAATAATATACAAATCCATATCTGAATATGTTAGTTTCGGATGTCCGATCCGATTTGATAACCTTGAAAAATGTATAGTTAACAAAAATGGGCATGAATTTTAGGAGAAAAATATAACAGTTCTAAAATTTTATAATCATAAGAAAGATAGTTTTAATTTGACAATAAATTTTAACATTTTTACTACATACGTAGTGTTTATAAGAACCATAGATCTGTGATAAACTAACAATTGATAAAATATATTATTTAATTTATCAGATTGGATAATGCAATATTTATATTTGATTTGTTAACTAACGGATTATTGGATTAATGGATCACAATTCTCCTACCATATCTGCTTACCAAATCGGATTCGGATTGGATCCAAATCAAAATTTGTTCATGGACATGTCTAGCAGAAGAGTGTATTCAAAAAAATTAAAAATAAATAAACACCCTCAGCCAAACCAATGGATAAGGTTTGTACGAAGATCTATTCAAGGTCATGACTCATGAAAGATGGGTTGGATAAATGGACATCTACACAAGAAAAATTTTATTATTAAAAATTAAAAAAAAAAAATTGTTTTGGATGGGGTGAGGAGATTCAGGTGATTAATTAATATTATCTAACCCAAATTATCTCTAGATTAGGTTGACCACCTCCAAATTTGATGAAGGTTTGGGTTGCACTATGGGCGAGTTCAACCCAACCTAAAATGCGTGTTGTCTCCACCATGACAATACGACATAGTAGTAGTATAGTACTTCACTACTTCCTCGATGATAGCTCCAAGCCTTCAAGGATTGAATCATTTACAAGCATGACTCTTAATTTGGGTTGTGCTAAGTTGGTCATGGGCCCAAGTAACGAACCCAATATAAACATCAAAGTTCGAATATAATCCAATGCCCAATCAATTAATCTTAAGGGGTGGATCGGGTTGTCTTGGGATAAGCAAGAGGGTATAGGTTCAATTCTCACCACTCTCATTCAAAGTTACTCTCATAAATTTATATCTTATAATTGTCAGGTATATGTGGTACAGAGGCCTGCATTTTGCACTCAACTAATTCTCTAAACACATGCAATCTTCTTGTCCCACATGCATAAGGCAATTATAGGACAAAGACCATGGGGTTGGCCGGCCATGGGGGAGAGTGGTGAGAGTTGAACCCATCAGTTGCATTTTATTTGTTTAACTCATTCTTAATTTCCCTGCTAATGGACACACTATTCTAAGCGTCTAAAGACTCAAGTAGATCAACAAATCTATAACTAAATACGACAAAATTTTCGTAACATAAGGGTGAATGTCTAAACCCACCAAGGAAGCTCAAACGGTCAAAAACCATGGTTCAAGAACTAGATGTTTCATGATTGAATCTTGGCATTTTGACTATCAAATGAATGTGGTTTGTAGATGATCTTATACATCCTTAGGGGCTACTTTAAAATAAAAAATAAAAATAAAATAAAAAAAACACTAGGAAGAATAGGCTATATACTCTATGCTATCCCAAAAATTAAATTAAAGATTAAAAATTAAAAAAAAAAATAGAGGAGTTCTCAATCTAAAACTTGGAATTCAAGGATAGGGGTGTGCGTGCAGGTTGGTTTGGAGCGAATTTGGGGAAGAAACCACTAACCAATCCATCAATAATGGTCTGTAAATTTTTAATTCAACCCGCCACTAAACCATTGATCCTAAAAATTGACAGGATTAGTTGATTTCTTTAGTGGTTTCAAAATAACAATTTGGACAAATTATGCCATGCCCTTCATACCCTCCATGAAGACTGTTTAATGATTGAAAGGTGTGCTTTCAAATACATATTTATTTCAATCCCTCCAAACATTCCACAAGATAGCCAAATTAATTTTCAACATGCACTTTAATTGGGAGTTATAACTGGCAATAAACTTTTTTAGGAAGCTTGTTTTTTAAAATTGGTTTGCAAATCTCATTAGCAGGAATGATAAAGAAAAAAAAAAAAAATTAAGTAGACTTTACAAGAGTAATTCCCCTAAAGTAAATAAATTGTTTCATAAGAATGGGTCTTGTAGTGTACCATTATTTATTTTGTATTTATAACTTATATAATTAAATATAATTTTAATTGATTTATTAGCGATTTGATTAAATTCAACCCACTAATTAAATTGTCATATTAATTTATAGTTCAAACCACCTAAACTAATCCACTTATTCTTCGCTTGGATTATTGCGAAATGAATGGGAGTTGTTCTGTGTGTTTTGCCCATCCCTGATCAAGGGCAATTGGTGGGTCCAGGATCGCACCCCCATTTGCAAATTTTTGCTTACGTGGCGGAAATCTGAGTGGGGAAATGGAAAGAAGTGGAGACCGTGACAAGATTGGTAACGCGGGAAACTCCGTGTATGGAAACTTTTAAGGGGAAATTACCAATGCATTTGCCTTATTAGGAGTAATTCCCAACAAGGATACTTTGACTATCAACTTGTTTTTGTTTGTAGTAGTTTATAGTAAAGTCAGTAGTCAGTTTGTTACAAATCAATAATCAGAAGAATTACTGCAAAAGAGTGGGATGTTTAGGTAATTTTCCCAACCTTTTTTAACTCTTAAAAACCCTCTCTCCTTCCTCCCTCGAAATTCTAGCCTAGGGCTACGGTTTCTTTCGCTTCAATAGCTTCATGAATCAGAGGTAACGTCTTTTCTGTGTATATATTTTATGCCCGTATGTATCTATTTGTCTATATACCCTTTATCCAGAATCAGTTTAGGTTATTTTTCGGTTCTTCTCAAGCATCAATTCATGTTACGTTACATTACATCTGATTTGTATATTTACAGAAATTACGTAGCGTTTTTACCCCGGTTCTTTATTTTAAATATGCACTTTGTTTTTTGGTGAAGATTCTTCTAGGTTTTTTTTTGGTTTTTTTTGTTTGGCTGCCAAATGAGGGATATGCCAAGCCATTGTGCCTAGACTAATCCTTGATGCACAAATCATCTGTAAATCCATGCATTCAACAGTGAAGGAACAGAATCTTGACTCAAGACCTATGGTCCTCCTCTTCCTGACCGTCCGAGCCCGATCGTTTATCATCTAATTAAGCTATCTCTTGGTTAGGATTCTACTAGATTAGACTCCTTTTTTTTTCTTTTTTACTTTTTTTTTTTGCTTTTTCCTTTTTAGAATCCATGCAACATTCAATTTAAAAGTTATTAGTTTTTTTTTTTTTCCTTTTTTTAATCAATTATTTGTTTTTTTATATTGTTACTCTGATGAATTAATTATTTGAATTAAAAGAATTGGTGTCAGTTCATAGAATCTGTTATATAGTAAAATAGAATTACTGGATAAGTTGGTGATCTAAGAGTTTTAAGGAAAATAGATATTTGAGTCATATGACCTGGAAATGTTTATTTTAATCTTACCATCAAAATAGTAGCCATCATTCAATTCCCTCTTTCTTTCTTTTTTTCTTTTTTCTTTTTTTTTTTTTAATAAATAAAAATATTGTGTATCTATGATAAGATTCAAACCCTTGTCCCTCACCTCACCCACGCCATGGCAGCACCACTCTGCTACCGAGGCTTTGAAAAGTACCTTAGCAAATAACCATCCAATTTTTAGCAATATACATTATCAAGAATCCCTAGTATGAGATGCATAAAGACTTTAATCTCAACCCCTTAACCCTTTTTTATGTCTCCCTTCATTGTAGATGTTAGATCAACTTTACCTTTAGGATTTGTGGATTGAACCTTTTGAGTGTGTTGGTCCCTTTGAATCGCTTTGTTGGTTCGAATTTCTTAGCCCAAGTTGTGAAGTAGGTTAGAATGGATAATTGACTTTTAACCCTTCTATATGTTCACGAAAGCTATGTATATAGGTGGGATTTTTTAGTTTAACCCTATCATTTTTTAACAATCCATATTGACAAAGTAACTTGGATGACCCAGATAATTTCATCATTTCTGAGGGTGGGACCCATGAAGCAATTTGGATCATCCAATGGTCTGGATTTTTTTACTTGATGTTTGTGAAGATGGGATTTTGCTTTTAAGATGGGGTTACATTAGATTATTAACTTCTCCCTCTTATTATCCACCAATAGGAGCTTCTTGTTGACCTGATCCAACCTCTCATGGTTTCTAGGTAGTTGGGTTGTTGGTCTTTACATTCTTTATTTGAATTCTGATGAGTCATTCCTTGTACTGTTGACTTGGTATCCAAGCACTGTGATGACTTCCATTCTTTGTTCAATTATCAATATAATTGCCCTCTGGATGGAGACCTCATTCTCTTGAGATCTAAAATCAAATCATCCGTTTTGTCCTGTTGTTAATAGGTTCATTTTTGTCAGCTTAGTGGGATCATTCTTTTGTCTGTTTTTGTTGCTCTTTCATGCCTTATTTTTTGTTTAATCTGTTTTGAATTCTTCTGTGGTTGCTGCCGGTCTTGGCTGCCTTCCTTGAACTTTCCATTTATATATATATTTTTTTTCCATTTCTTTATTTGTGGGTTTGTTCTTACATTTCAAACGGTGATCCCAATGTAGCAGTGAGCATGACTGAATGTTCCAACAGGATAGGACTCGCTAGAAGAGAAGGCTGTTGTAATTTTGTGAAGAAGACCTCCACTTCATGTTCGATGAAGAAGAACTATACAGTGTGTCAAAGAGAAGATGATCTTCGTAGGAGACGGTGTGGCGCTCCAAAGGAATCCGTCAAATTACAAATCAATAAGTTGGGTCCTATCTGTGAAACAAGAAAGAAGACTGCTGCTGCTTTTCCCGAATTGGAAGAAGAAGAAGATTGTGATCTCTGTAAGCAGTTTGGGAAGCAAATATGTTTTGATCAAGATGAGTGTATGTGGTTGTCTTCTTCAGATTGTTTGTCTTCTTCATCCTTTTTCGATAAGTATAAATTAAATGGTTTATGTCACATATCTTTTGACGAATGGTTAGTTTCATGGTTATCAATATTGGGGAACTCTTATCTCTTTTTGGGTAGAGGAATTACTTTCTTTGATGGGTCTAGGATAAACCCTATAGAAGAGGCATCTCTGGCTCTCGAGAGAACCATTCCAGATGCAGAAAGGATTTTGCAGGAAGATTTAAAGGAAGAAGAGGTAGTTACTTGGCTAAGGAGCTCAACTGCAGAGGATGCAACAGAGTCCTCTGTTACCTGTTCTGAGAGTACTGAGTCTTCTTACAGGCAGTCTTCTGAGGACTACACGAGTTCTAAAAATTCTTCGACTCTTATTAGCACCCATCTTGATTCTTCTTCTCAGAAATGGGACTTGGACAGATTGGGTTTGTTGGTCTCTTTAGTAAATCTTGATGGGGAGGATTCCAAGTGGATTTCAGAGACAGGGTCAGAGTTGGATTCTTTCCAATCCAATCTTCCTAGTCCATCTTTCAACAGTAGTTGGTGTGCTGAAGTTCGATCATCTAATTCTAGTGTTTCTTCACTCGGTGAAATAAATCATGAGAAATCACAAAATGATTTATCTTCTGAGCCTTCAGACGCTGCGGATTTGGAAGATCTCGATACTGATGACCCGCTTTTCTGGCCATTTGAACGGAAGTTCGATTGGACTTCTGGGGATTGTTTCAGCATGTCACCTCGTAAGGACATGGATAAAGTTGCAACTCCTGGCGGGACCTCTCCTTCGTTCATTGGATTGAGACTCCATGATAGGAAAATGAATCTAAAAGAAGGGTGTAAGAGAAGGCTTGCGTTCAGCTCAGCATCAACAGCATCAAAGATACTGGAGTCAAAACAACGAAATGACAAGAAGTGTTTCAGGAATATCAACACCACACCCTCGAGGTTGCGCAAATTGACAAAAATTTCCATGAAAATAGTACCTTTGGACATGGAAGATGATATCATAGAACCAATCGATGAAATTTTTCCAAAAGAGAAATCGGTTGTCATGTATGAGAATTTCTTGGAAGAAGATTTTGCATCAAAGGAAGAACTTCCAATCGAGTCATTGTTGGGCCTTGATGAATTTGATGGGCATGAGGGGGTTGATTTGGAATTCAACAAAGATGATTTCTTCCTGGATGAGTCTCTCTGAGAACCCAAGCACAGCACTGTTATAATGGAAGTAGGGGAATGGAGGGAATGGACCATGGAGTGAAAGCAGGAGAATACTTACAGGACTGCTTATTTTTCAGGGCAGATATGTTTTCTATCTACATAGTATGACTTGCTGAGATTATCATTCGATTGATACATAGTTAGAAATATATACTGTTAAATATATATATACACTAAATGGCAGCATGAAATGGTGATGTACTCGTGTAGTCATGTTGCGATGTTTGGAACATGGTGTCTTAACTGTGCATCAAAAGGATACCTGTTCTTATTATTGAAATAGAGTTGAAACATTACCTATATATTTGATATTTTTTGGTTGAATTGAGCCTCCAATATGTCTTGAAATATTAATTGTAGTTTAAGAAGAGGTCAGGCACAGCAAGCCCACTAGGTTTTAATTGTTACGGTAAGCTCTAGGGTGAACAGCGGTTCGTAACTTATGCCTCAAGAAGTAGAGGTCTTGGGTTCGACTTCCCTCACTCTAACGGCCAGACAACAACTGGGTTTATCCTGAACATCAATCGATGCAAAGTGGGTAATGGCCTCTTTTCTTTTCTTTTCTTTATTTTATTTTATTTTTTCTTCTGGCTTAGTGAGAATAGAGTAGTGACCTTTTTTGTGTCTAGAAATCAGCCAAAAGTCACCCTTGTAGGCAAATAGAAAATAAAAAGATATTGTTATGATATGTGACTTAGATTGTTCAAAATTTGTGGTTTATTTTACAGAGAAGATTCAAAATCCATGAATCTTCTCAACCCTATTTTTTTTTTTTGGGTGTGTTTTGCTTTCTTTAATTTTCATTGTATGGAAGTTTGAAGATCAGTTTTATAGGCTATTAAACATTAGGAACTAAGAGTACTTGCATGCTCTGTTTTTTGTTTTCTTTCTAACTTCACGGAATGATACTAACTGCTATATAGTAAGTAGCAGTTTTTTAGCTAGTTACTTACGGTTATTTGATTAGTACCTACTGTCTAACGATTACTTAGTAGCTGTTTTACATTTACTTTCTGAAAAGATGTATCTCTTTATTTGCTTCTTCCTAGAGGTTTCTTCATCTCTATGAAAAGAGGAACTTCCAGATTTTTTTTTTCTGATAAAAGAAAATCCATTACTAAAAAGAATTAGTAATCGAGGAAAAGATACACCATATATGTCTTCCTATAAATATTCCATAGAATCCTAGAAATATTATCTTCCCAAATACAGTAATCACGACAAGAATGCCCAAAATTCGCAACACAATCTTCAGCACGATTGGCTTGACGATAAACATGATGAAATGAAACCTTTTCAAAGTTCTAGAAAGCTTTTCCCATCTACTTCTCTTTCAAATTTGTGTAGTTTACAAGTTTTTCCATACAATCTCTGAGGAGCACTATTTCAAGGAGATTCAAAGAGGGCCAGTAAGAGAGTGCACCACAACTAGAAAGCCAGTGGAGTTGGTTTATCTTGGAATTCAATTTGCACAGTTGTTATTGAGACTACTTCTTGCTAGAAGATGGAAGGTGTCGCTTCTGTTAATTTTACCATGGAGAATCGAATGGTCTACAATTCCAGATTTCTCCAAAATTGAATCATTCAGTGGTTCAAATGATAAGAGGTGGAAACAACTAGATTTTTTTTTTTTTTTTTGGGGGTACAATTGGAGTAGTTTTAACCCCTAACCTATTCTAATCTTACCTTTTACCCCACCTTCCTTCACCGTTAGGCTAGCCCTCGTGGCTTGAAACAGATGTTATTCACTTGAGAAGATATTGGGATTTCATTTGCCATAACTGAAAATGTGAATATGGAAAAACCCGCAAGAAGGGCTGTAAATGCTTCATGGATGACAGCAGACCATCAATGCAAGAATCCCATTTTGAATGCATTGTCAAATGAGCTTTATAATATGTATTCTTCATATGAACGTATATGCCTGTGTTTTTTGGAATGCTCTTGATAGAAATTATGCTTTAGAAGATGCTAGTAATAAAAAGTAAAGCATCGTTTGGTTATGTTTTTTAAAAGACCTTTTTGCTTTTGAAAACAAAAAGTTACAAAAGTAAAAAGTAACATTTGATTACGGTTTTTAATAAGTAATTTTTATTAAGTAAAAAGCAATTAGAAGTAAAATTTTGCTTTTGATAAAAATAAAAAAAAAAATTATTTGCTTTTGATTAAAAGCAAAATTCATAATTTCTTTTACCCGTATCAACCTCTCAACCTCATAACTTTCTCTAAACATGTCTCACGACAAATGGTGAGAGGGGCAATGACATCTGCCGTATTCCAATAACTTCCGCTATATTCTGACAACCTTTGCCATACTTGCTTTTACTTTTGTAATGAAAAGTAAAAGCAAAAATAAATTTTACCAAATATGCTGCTAGTTTTGTTGCTTTTATTTAATAGAAAAAATGCAAAAAAGTAACAAATGACTTTCCTAATTATAAAAAGATATTTTGAAAAGCGCAACCAAACGGTGTCAGTTATTGGAAATTTTCTTAAGTTGGTTATGATTGATGAGAGAGCTGTTTGCCCAAATTGAAGAGTTTCATGCTTTAGTTGGTGAAATAGCTAAAAAAGGTATGAAACTACCCAATTATTTTGTGGCTGGATCTTTGGTTGAGAAATTACCCATCTGATGCAGGACAACCTCAAAACACATAAGAGTGAAAAAGAAATAGAGAAAGAAAAGAAAAAAAGCTTGAAAAGAAGCTAAACTGTTAGGAGTCAGCACCTAAGGCAGGGTTTGGAGTCGGCACCAAACAAGCAAGAAAACCCTAAGAGTCGACACTAATGAGGTATGGAGTCGACACCACACCTAAAGAAACTCAATTTTCATTAATCCATGACTGATTTTTTTAAGAAATTAGGAGCCTTATTTATAGACTCCTTTTACATCAATCATGGGAATTCTTAACCCTAAAGTCATAAAAAATTAAAAGGGAACAATTTATTTATTTTTCCATAAATAAAACCAAGAAAATTATGTAAATCTTGGTCTTCAAGCAATAGAGCTGTGAGCTAGGTCCATGTCTGCATCAACTCTCCCGAGGTAGGAGAAACTCGACCCCATCGAGTTTGAATAGAGTAGCCTTCAAGTAATCCTGCAAGTTTGAATTGCTCCATCCTTGATTCCAAATTAGAATAGCTAGGGGCTATAACCAAAACTGATGCCACAATGTATGGTTGCTCATGACAGAGGTGATGGCTCAATTAGGTGCGATGACTCTATGCAGTGTTCACGTAGTGCAAGAGAATGCTTTGAGATGTCAAATACTTGATTGCATAAAACGAGGGATCGAGGGTTGCTTTGATACCAAATTTGATGTAAGACAACCTCAAAACACATAAGAGTGAAAAAGAAATAGAGAAAGAAAAGAAAAGAAGCTGAACTGTTAGGAGTCGACGACACCTAAGTGGGGGGGGGGGGGGGGGTTTTGGAGTCAGCACAAAACAAGCAAGAAAACCCTAAGAGTTGACACTTAGGAGGTATGGAGTCGACACCACACCTAAAGAAATTCAATTTTCATTAATCCATGGTTGATTTTTTTTTAAAGAAATTAGGAGCCTTATTTATAGACTCCTTTTACATCAATCATGGTAATTCTTAACCCTAAAGTCATAGAAATTTAAAAGGGAACAATTTTTTTTTTTTTTCCACAAATAAAACCAAGAAAATATAGTAAATCTTGGTCTTCAAGCAATAGAGCCGTGAGCTAGGTCCATGTCCGCATCGCCATCTCTTGGAAACAAAATATGAGAAACACAAGAGGAAGGATTGGACCCTTGACCAAGTGGTTCTTCGAATCAAATTTGCAGAGAACCAAATAAAGGACCAAACTCTTGTGGCTTAGGAATTAAATTACAAGGGCAACTTGGTGGAAGAGAATAAAGATCAGTCCACTAAAAATCTGAAAATGAAGAAAGACAACAAATTCAAGAAAAAATCTTTGAAGGGAAACGCTTCTTTTGTTGGAATTGAAGTCTTGGGCATTACAAAAATAAGTGCCGACACCCTAAAGAAAAATGATTCTAATAAAGCAAAAGGTTAATCTAAGCGAATCTGATGTGATTGCAGCAGTAATAACTAAGGTTAACTTAATTGATTGGAAAGATGCTGCCATGCAAGCATATATATTTGTGCAGACAGGAACTCTTTTTCCGACTACTCTACAGTTGAAGCGAGTACAAGTCTACATGGACAATTCACAAACCACAAAGATCATCGGAAAAGGAAAACTAGTTTTGAAGTTGACTTCAGGAAAGGCGCTAGCTTTGAACCATGTGCTGCGCCTGCTGGAAGTAAGGCACAATTGGTGTCTGGTGCTCTTCTCAACAAAGTTTATGTTAACTAAGAATAATGTAGTCGTTGGAAATGGCCATGATGCCAATGACTCTTTGAACTGAATGTACTTGAAATAATGAATGAAAAACCATCTTCGATCTTCTGCTTATATTGTTGAATCATTAGATGTGACGCAAAGAAGAGATGCTGAAAGTAAGAGAGAGAGAGAGTGTGCATTTGGCTTGAGGGCGTCCAGCTGGTTTCCTTTATTGAGGTGTCATTTTATATGTACCATGTTCCGAGAAGAATACTAGCTAAAGGCGTCGTTTTAGTTAAAACGGTGTTGTTTTTGGCAAGGGTAGAAGGGTCTCAATCTAAGGGCCAAACGAAAGACCAACTTTTTCTTTCTTACAGTATTATAGAGAAGAATGAAGTAGAGAACCTGTTAGGGAAAAGAATTAAAAGACTTAGAACTGATAGAGGGACTGAATATGAAACAAACTCTTTGACAAAGTTCTGTGAAGATAATGGGATTATACATGAAGTTATAGCCCCATATCAACCTAAATCCAATGGAGTAGCAGAACGAAGGAATCGAACTCTAAAAGAGATGATGAATGCCTTGTTGATAAGTTTTCGTCTACCCTTGAATTTTTGGGGGAAGCACTCCTAACAACTTGTCATATACATAACAGGGTATACCCCCTAAGAAAAAGGGAAAAGTCCCTAATGAGTTATGGCAAAATAGAAAGCCTAATTTGAACCATTTAAAGGTTCGAGGCAGTTTTGCTGAAGTAAGAATCCCTAAACCTAAGAGAAAGGAGTTGTGTCCTAAAACATGTGATTGCGTTTTTATTAGATATGCAAAAACTAGTGCAGCATGGAGGTGGAATTCGTTGCTCTAGAATTGGCCGAAGCAGAAGCTGAATGGCTTTGAAATTTATTGGCAGATGTGGCTTCATGGCCTAAGCCAGTCGCGTCAATATATATCATTACATTGTGATTGTCAAGTTACTATTGCCAGAGAAAAGAATAAAATTTATAATGGTAAGAAAAGGCATAGGATGAGATCAAAACTCATAGTCAATCCGTACCTTAGGTCCTTAATTAGTTGGTATGTGATTTCCAGTGCATACGTACGTGATGGACAACCTAAGTGAACGTGAAAAAGTGTGGCGGCTTTCTATGAGAATAATAGGTGGGTTCTCCAACGCATTCATGAAACCAAGATGAAACAAGGCCATATATTATGTTCCAAATTATAGAAGAGTCGATCTCCAATGAACCGAATGTGGACTGTGGATAATGGGTAAGACAGTCGAGAAAAAGAGGAAAGCTTGAATGAGTCTGACTCTACCCATACTCTGTAACATAATCCTAAGTTGGCATTCTAAACTACCCAGCCATTGCCCTTCTTCATCACGAAGAATGCTATCTCACCACTAGCCACACTTGGCAGGTAAGACCAACCAACTAGAATTTGTTGTCCCCAACCATTAGGGTGTGGTCTAGTAGTACAGGTATATGAGGTCAGGTAGCTAGTCAAGAATTTAAGTCTCAATGGGGGTGGCGTGACGTGTATTTGTCCCTTGATGTTCCTACTCATGCACTAGAGACACTAACCTATGGTGGGCTTGAGGTTAAGCTATGATTCAATCAACTTAAAAGAGTACCTATGATTCTCCCTTTAAGGACTCATCTAGACCCTTCTTGTCATTGGTTCCTTAACAGATAAAGGAGCTACTATGGTCACTCAAGTAAAGCCTGTTGGAAACTATGTGTTACTTTTATAATTCTGTCAAAGCAGTAAGCAAATAAAACTGAATTAGAACGAAATAAATTCTAGAAAATCACAAACTTATAGTATGCAGAAGATAATTAAAACAGAAACAGATTGATCAAGGCTAGCATTTGACACTATGTCCTTAAAACAGATTTCACCCCTCACTTGGTACTTTGAATCTCTTAGCGTCTACCGTCCAAGATACAATGATCTGCACGCACAGAAGAAGCATTGCTATCTTTGCGTTTGGTGAACCCACTGTGTTGTTACTCTCTCACTATGTCATTACTCTCTCTCTCTCTCTCTAATGAAAACTTAGAATGTGCGAAAATTAACTATTAATTATTAACCTCTAATTGTGTACGAAATGAGGTTTATATAGACTCTGAAGTGATTTGTCAGAACAGTCAAGAAATATATTGTCACACCCCAATTTTGCCACCTTAGCTACGGTTTGTCATTTTATGTGTCTTTTTGTTTTCTTTTTGAGTCTAGTCTTTTGCATTGAGTTTCTAGGGTCTTGAGGATAATGTGTATGAATTTTGGTTCGATTTTAAGTTGATCTTGAAGGTTAATAAGAACTTTTGTGACTTGAGGGGCATAATCGTCTTTTAGGTCACAAACTTTCCATTTGACCTTGAAATGATCTCCAAGCTGTCAATTGGAGTTCATATGGATACATTTAAGGTACTTATGGGTTCAATTTGATGAATTGATGGTTCAGGATTAAAATAGCTCAATATAGTTCAAGTTGGTTAAGAGACCTACTTCGGGTTAGCTCAAATCAGCTCATGATTTTCACCCAATTCTCACTCATTTGACTTTGATTAGTCTTAATTTTATTCCTAAAGATGTTTTGGAAGGTTGAATTTTAAATTGGAAAGCATTTGGTGCGACCCTGTGTGCATACCTAAGTTTAGCGACGGTAGTGTATAACGGTTAGCCGCCTTTGTAAAACCTAACCATATAGCCATGGTTAGGGATTATTTGCCCTAAAATGTCTTAAATTACATTCCTTTTCGAAACACGGTCGTTTTGGCTTTCGTTTCGTCAAAATCAGAGTTGATTTGACTCCCGAAACACGTTTGGAAGCTGAAATGGCTCAAAATAGGCAAAAGCTGACGAGGGCCTCAGGTGACCACCTAGGCCTGGGCGGCTAGCTGCCTGGGCCCAGGCTGCTAGCCACCCAAGGCTAGGTGGTCACCTAAGCCACTTTCCTTTTTTTTTGTTGAAGCAAGATTCTCTAATGACCATTGGATCAATATTTAGGGTTTTAATCCCAACCATTGATGGATTCCACTCAAACCCTATAAATACCCCTTTATGTTTCAGCACTAAAGGGGCACTTGGAGGGTAACTAGAGCCACTTCTATACACTTAACCTAATTTCTGAAAGAGAGGTAGAGAGAGAGAGTTCCAAAGGAGAGCTAGGGTTTGTGAAGGCTTGAAGGAAAGTGTTTCAAGTCATTGACAAGAGAACGAAGGAGTCTATACAGCGATAAAAAGGTTGAACTATAGGTATACCTCTATTTCTATTATACTGAAATTAGGGTTTTGCTTAAAAAAACTCTATTGCATGTTAAAGCTTACATTTTTATCATGTGTAGTTGCTTCTATTTGCTAATATGCATTATTAGAATGTTGTTCATGAGTAGTTTTGCATGCAAGAGGGTTGTTTTATGTGGTGAAATGCATAGTTGTGATTCTAGGGTTTCTATTGTACTAAAAGTGGGTTTTTGCTTAGAATAGCTCTATTGCATGTTAAAGTTTACATTTTTATCATGTGTTGATGCTTCTATTAGTTAATATGCATGATTAGAATATTGTTCATGAGTAGTTTTGCATGCAAGAGGGTTGTCTTATGTGGTGAAATGTATAATTGTGATTCTAGGGTTTCTATTGTGGTGAAATGTATAGCTTGAATTTTTATCATGTGTTGATACTTCTATTAGTTAATATACATGATTAAAATATCATTCATGGTGAGTTTTGCATGGTTTAGAGTTATTTCATGTAGTTTAGAGAATGATTGTGAGCTTAGAGTTTCTATTGTCCTTGTTTTAGGTTAGTTTCATATAGCATGGTAGCTTAGGGTTTTTATTTGTTTTTTTCTTCATAGTTGCTGTATATGTATTGCATATAGAATAACTATGATATTTTCTACATTCATATAGTGGATTTTAGGATTTTTTATGCATGTCATGGTTCTAAGATTGAATTAGGGTTTATGTTATTCACTATTTGTGTTTGTTTGCATGTTTAGTAGATGATTTAGGCTTTATTTCAATTATGTTCAGATTTGTTCATTGTCATTGTTGTCATATTTTAAGCATATGATTGCCTATGTTTAAGCATGATAATTGCTTAATTTGGAGACTAGTTTAGTTTGTTGGTATTTTTGGTAGATATTGCATGCAAACTGCAGGTGCTTGGCAGGTAAAAACTCATAGAAAATGGGATATGACATGTGCAATTACCCCACCAATGCGGGGTGATTATTTTTGATAGGTTGCTATTGCACAAAGTAAGTAGGGTTTGAAAGTGCCCTAATTCACTTTTTCTTCCCTTGAAACTTTCCCTTTCTCCCTCCTAGGGTTATTTCCAAATAGGGGAATATGTTAATTCCTAGAGTTTCCTTTCATAAAGAATTCCATTTCAAATAAAGAGTTTTTATCTTTATTGAAATTCTACATTTTCTAAAGATCTTTTGAGAATCATTTATAATTGGAAACTTCCCATATTTTCTTGAAAGGAAACTTAGGGTTTGCCATAGGCCTTTATTAGGTTATAACCCTATTCCCTTTCAAACTACGTGGACTTTGATTTATATATTTCCATACATGGTATGTAGGTGCTCACCTTGAGGTTCAAGTCCGTCCTAGGATACTAAGTATCCTAGGTTTTCTTTCCTTTTCTCTTTTATCTTTTATTTTCTTGTTTATATGGATGGATGAATGAATGATATGCATGCTGTGGTCGCACCGACCTTTTTCACCGCCGCTACGCGCGCTCGCGCGTTTTCCCCCCAGTTCACCTGTATTTACCTGCTTTTCTGCTTTCTGATGGTGCTAATCCATTTAGGATTAGCGTGCAAATGAGAGTTGCCACCTGGAAGGATCCAGGACCAATTTTATTGACCAGAGATGGGTTCGTAACTAAGGTACATGTTGGGAAGGTGTTAGGCACCCAAAAATGCCCGGTAATAAACCGGCCCTCATTCTTGTATTCATTGACCATATTTAATATTTTAACAAAATCCGGATCACGTGTTAATCATACAATAAATAAATGGCACACACGAATGATAGATTAATGGCATAGAATAAATAAATAAAGCATAAATATTTAATAAAAAATATGGAAGCCTTAACAGAATGAAAATAAGAGAAAACGCACTGTCGCGAGTACTCGCGGTCTTACCATGCGTACACATGGTATTATCATGCGTACGCATGGTCTCACCATGCGTACGCACACACCATGCATATGCATAATAAAATTATGCGTACGCATGATATTTCGCGAGTACTCATGGTTTCACCAAATCATCTTCTCCGCAGATTTGGACCTCCCGAAGAACATTATTGGTCAAAAATGGACAGTGTATACAATAAATCAACTTCTAAACATCCTACATAATTATATAAATAAATAAATATTACGTACCTCTTAAAAATAAAGCAAATTGAAATTAAATCCTTCCTTCAGGTCCACCGTCAACCCGGCAGCGTCTCCCCTGTTGCGCAAAACAAGTTTTTCCCAGTCTCACTGGTCTAACTCTCTGTTATATTTTCCTCTCTTTTCTCTCAGTTTATTTCTCTCACCTTTCCTATATTTCTCTCACCCTCGGAATAACTAGCAGTTACTCAAAATGCTGCCCTTCATTATTTTCCCTGCCTATTTCCTCCCGTCTGTCCGTCCGTCCGTCCCCCCTCTGTCCTCCCCTGAGCTCCCAAGAGCTCCTGCTATTTATAGGAGAAATCACCCGGGTGAGGTCGTCATGCATGACCTCAAACCCCATCCTCTTTGACCCCCCCACGCTCCCTTTGCTCAATGGTCGGGCCAACTCAAGCATAAATCATTCCCCCGACAACAACTTTCGGCCGAAGTGGCAGGCCATCATTCAGAAGAAGAAAATGGAATCCTATGCGTACGCATATTATTTTATGCGTACGCACGGATATTCATGCGTACGCATGAAACCACCATGCGTACGCATATTATAAATATGCGTACGCACCACACTCCCTGGCTGTCTAATTTAATCGTTTGAACCCCCATTTGCTTGCTTTACTCGTAGAAAGAGACTCGAGTAGACGGCAAACATTGTGGACCTCATCATCGGGAAATCATCATCAAATGTAGGGACAAAATGGGGTGTCTATAGTTGCCCCTCTTTCGAATTCTTGCCACTTCGTGGGGAGGATTCGAAAGAAAATCTCTAGACGAACATTTTGTCCACATGCAAATCACACGCACTCATGCAATGTGTCGGGTCGTGCTAGACGCATCCAGCTGCCCACATACTCAGTAGAGATCAGACCCTTATGTAGTTCGAAATGATCAAAGTGGGATTTCCGCAGAAAATCCCCAGAGTGTGACGAATACCTCGTCCTTATGTATGCAATCAAGCAATGCATTGGGTCGTGCCAGACGCATCCAGTTGCCTACGTACTCCGCAGAGATCAGACCTCACGTAGTTCGTGTAATCAAAGTCAAATCAATCCTAGGGAAGATTTCTTCAACAAATTCTAAGACATGCTAGAACCCCGCAGCAATTCTAGTTAAAAACATTCCATCAAGGTTTGACTGGTCCCGCAGCATCCCAGTCAACCAATTATAAGCCTGCCCAATCAAGGCAAAGCGAGACTCCCGTAGCAAGTCTCAGGCATCAATGTCGGAATTCCGCAGCAATTCCTTCCAAAAATCAGGGACGGGTCCTCTCAAGGCAAATCAAGTTTTCCGCAGACAAACTTGAGTCAAAATTTTCGACCTCAGTCAAACCATGCGTACGCATATTCTCAATATGCGTACGCGCAGCATACCATGCGTACGCACGCTATGGGGAATCAGCATCCCAAAAGTCGCGCTCCTTTTTCAAGTTTCAAAGCTACCATGCGTACGCATGGTCAAACCTGGTCAAATTATGCGTACGCATATTATAAATATGCGTACGCCTGGATCTCCATGCGTACGCATGGTTTTAATTCCCTCAGCAATCACACGCCTTTCGAGGCGGTACTTATAAAGGGTTTGAAACCCTTTCTCCTTCTCATTCTTTTCAGCCGTCTTTTCCCATCCCCATTCTTTACAACTCCTCCTTCTCCCAAAACTCTTCTTTTTCTTTCATCCATTGTGCTCTTCTCATGGCTCCCAAGAGGCAACGACAGCATGGGTCCTCTCACTCCCAAGGGGATGATTCAGTCAACAAAAGGTGGCTGCCTACCATCCATTCTGGCGTTGTCGGGTGGGCGAGGTACGCTCTCTTTGTACCTGTTTTCCTTCATAAAGTTTTTGTCAATATAAGGATCTGAAATAATGCATGAAATATCTGTGGAATCTGGATTGGAAGCATTACCAAAACCATTATTTTATCCTTTAATCTGTAAACGAACCTTAAAAATCAAATCTTTTAATTGTTTTGTTGTGCAAAGTCCACTGTACATCCACCCTATTCAAAACTGAATGCATATTTTGATGAAACCAGGAGAATAATATTTGACCCTATCTGACATATGCATGTAGGAAGAAAAAACTCATTTTTGAACCCAAGATTGGCATAAAAACCAAATCTTTCATTTACAGACACGATAAACAAATAAATAAAAAACTCTGCACCGAACCAGGCGTACGCATGGTCTCATGGTGCGTACGCATAAAATAATATGCGTACGCATGAAGACTCATGCGTACGCACAGTTTTATCATGCGTACGCATATTAAATTATGCGTACGCATGACTCGGGTGGTGCCAACTTATTCTCCTGTTTTCCTTCTTTTGGCACTTTTTGAAGCATCCCCTATTATTACTTATCACATACCTGTGCTGTCATTTACCTGTTTGGCTCTTGGCAGGCGCGTCGCGATCTCTCCACACGAGGGAATGCTTCCACTGCCTGGGCTTGGTGGAAGCGGTTGAATGACAACACCAAGGGGTACGTCATTCAGGCCGGCTTTGGATCAGTCGTGGATCTCTTGACACATGACGGGAGCAAATCCCTTTGCTACTGCATCGCTGAGAGATGGTGGGACTCTACCCACACCATGCACATTGCTGGTAGAGAGCTAACCATCACCCCTTACGACATCTTCAGATTGACCGGGCTGAGGGTGATGGGCTCCTCTATTCCATCCTTATATCCTTCCGGGGAGGAGGTCGCACAGTTTCATCGCCGGGTGATAGGGACGAGCTTTACATCGGGCCACTGTCATTACACTGATGTGGCGGAGGCCTTTCAGTATGGACCCCAGGGGACTACCCGGGAGCAACAGATCATGGCGCGGAGTTTCATCCTGTACTTGATTGGTGCTTTTCTATTCCCAAACTCTGCCCAATCTATGACCACTGTCTGGCTAGTAACTTTGGAGGATTTGGAGACTTGCAGTCAGTTTGCTTGGGGTCAGGCAGTCCTATCTTATCTGTATACCTCCATGGATTCGTTGAGTAGGGACCAGATTTCTTCCATCACGGGATGTTGGCGATTATGGGCGGTAAGCTTTCTTCCATTGCTTTGTTTATTACTTGCTTCCATATTATATTTTGATGCCCGTCATCATTTTTTTTCTTTTTTTAACACAGCTTTGGGCCCGCCGCTACATCGACTTCACCGGGGACGATGGTCGTCCCATATCGGGGTATGACCGTATACGCGAATTCCTGGACACTGCGCCCTTGAACAAGGTATAATCCTTTAGAATTCTCTAACCAAGTACCTTGATTTCCTTGCAATTTTCTGACTTTTCTTCTTACAGATTCGACCCCGCCCATGGACTGGTGTCCCCTTCACTGGCGACCAGGCCATGCATGATGCAGCATTGAGGGCTTCACTGACCTGCTCTATACTCGATTCTCCTATTTCCCGAGCTGTTTACTTGCCGGAGAGGGTCATGTGGCAGCTTTCTGATGAGGTCCTTGCATGGCAGCGGGTGCCTATGCCTCCTCCTTCCTTCATGATCTACCCATACAATATCAGTGAGGAGGACTTGGGCGTCTGGCAGGCAGGTATACCTTGTGATGCTCGTCTCCTTCCCGATGGAGATTATGACATGTTTGCAGCTGAGTTTCTCATGCCCCGGCTCCTTGGGCCCTAGGTATATATTCCTTTTCGTTTCATTATCTCAATTTACTGTACAACCTGAACTCTTGCTGATTGCATTTCTTCCTAGGTTGCTCCTCCTGCTGATGAGGGTGAGGATGAAGGGATTAATCCGGTGTTGCCTGGCTGGCGTGTGACTGAATGGTCGCCCGCTGGATATTTTATTGAGAATGAAATCCCGCGCCGGGACAACGTTCTGGGCTATCCCATGGCTCCTGGTACTCGCAGAGTGCGTACCTGCTCTTCTTCTTTTTTTTTCTTTCCTGCATAATGGATTTATTTGCAAAATATGTGCATATGTATGTATGACTATTCGCATTTTCCTCCCATTGCAGCTCAACATGGCTGAGTCCGCAGACATGATCCAGCTAGTGGGAAGCCTGAAGGCTATGGTGACGGATTATTCTATGAGACTGCATGGAGGTCCAATGGCACCTGGTGGTCCACCTGGAGGTCCCCCTGGAGGTGGTGGTGATGAGGCTTCGAGCGCTCAGCAGGGTGGGAGCTCATCTCATGCCCCTAGTGTTAGGAGCAGGAGTACTCGAGGGCGAGGGCGTCGTGGAGGGCCCTTTTAGCTTTGCTTTCTTAAAACAATTTATTATTTGGGGTGTAACTTAAACAATTTCTTTTTCTTTTGTTTACTTCTTATTTTACACATTTGATCTGCACATGGGTGCACCTATCCTCCCTTTTGACTGAATTAGGCACATGGGTGCCTCGTACTTTCTATCCATATGATTGATGCTCTTGCCTTTTGTTTGCATCTTTCGGTGGTGATATCTCCCTTTTGTCTCCCCTTTTACTTTATTTATTGTATCTGCATCTTTAAACGAGAAATAAGCCCAACAAAGTCATCAGATGAATGATAACGAGTGGATTGAGGAACAAACACACCAAAGCAGGAAACGAGTAAAAAAAAAATGGATTTGGCCTTGGGGTGCGTACGCATAATCAAAATATGCGTACGCATGAATAGGGGTGCGTACGCATGAAGGATGGTGCGTACGCATATCACAAATATGCGTACGCATGAGAAAACGTGCGTATGCATGGGGAATGTCAACCTCATTTTTTGGCGCTTTGACCAACACAGCCCACCTTTTCATCATGAAAAATGACTTTTGGTGCAGGGAGCATCTCCCTATTTCAGCCAGCATCGTCATTCTTCCTTCTATAAATAGGTGATCCTTCCCATTTACTCTCCCATCCTTTCAAGATATCATGGCAGTCTCTTTCTCTCTCCTGAATATCAAAAGGTGGCTTCTGTCTGTCCACCGGCAAACAGCCCATCTACTTGAGTCAACTCATCTTTCTTCTTTAATCCACCACTGCCAAGTGAGGATCAATGAAGGTTTCCTCTCAACAGCTATGAAATATTGGGACCCTCTTCGTCATGTGTTCCGTTTTAACAACATAGAGGTTTGCCCCACCATAGAGGAATTTGGCGCAATTCTTAATTACCCCGTTTCCCATGATCCCTTGTTTCCTTCTCAAGCCATGCTCTATTCTCCTGACCTTGCCTTGGCTCTAAACATTTCTGTAGAGCAGGCCAGATCATGGTGCATTAATTCTACCATAAATCTCGAGCCTCTTGTGCAGCATTTTTCTACCGCTCTTCCTTTACTAGACAATTATGCATTTCGGGCTCTTTGCCTATGCTTATTAGTGGGGTATCTTCTCATCAGTGACCTCCACTCAGTTGACCTGGTTCTCCTTCACGTGGTACAACACATTTCTTCCCATAATCCATGCATGATGATTCTTGCAGAAACCCTCAATGGCCTTGACGACGCAGTGCGAAAAGGGACTTCTTTACTGCGTGGCAGCCCTCTTCTATTACAGGTAATCAGTTATTCCCATACCATTAATCTGTCAAATCAACACAAAAATTTTTCTTCGTTTTTTTTTTTTTTTTTTTTTTTTTTTTTTACTTTTCCCATCCATCAGATATGGCTGCATGAACGTCTCCAATTGGTTGAAGCGCCCACGGTATATCCTTTTCGTCCAGAACATTATCGCTATCGCAAGCTAGCTGAACCCTTTCCCAATCATGAGAAACTGCAAGAATTTTTGGGCTCTTTGTCTTGTCACCACATCCTTTAGCACTGCCCGTGGTGGCATATCGATCAAATGACCACCGAGTTAGTATTCCCTGGGAGTGTAATGTTGATTGGTCTGCATGATATCTCATACTGTCCTACGTCCCGTATTGCACGTCAATTTGGGAAGAATCAATATGCTCTTATTAAAGATCATGCTGGATACACCTGCCCCATCTTCTCTCGAGCCGTCGAGCGAGTTCGATCATCATGGGAAAATAGGTCCCGGATGGGCAACCTTCGGGCTCCGACATTAGTGAGCCCACCATCATCCTATTATGACTGGCTGGCTAGGGATTTAGAAAATGCCAAGAAAGTGGAACCAAAGTCTCCCCATAAGAGGAAAGAATCAACTGGAGAAGAAGGGCCTTCAAAGAGGATAAGAAAGTGAAAATGAAACGTATGCCAATGCCTCTTTCTTCAGATTTCACTACACATTTCATCGTTTCCTTCTTACATTTTTAATTTAAGTAAAAATGATCAAGATGTACTAGTTATCCATTCTCAAGAATTCGCTTTTAATTGACCCATGTATTCAACAAGAATCCTGATAATTACGGATTGGTTCCACCATTGCCTCCACAGATTATAATATCTCATTTTCCTTCCATAATTTGGACTGCACCCATTCAGGGCTGCCTACGTATTCCCGACTTAAACGTTGCGATATCATGATTTACTTCTTTCTCTTTTTCTTCTTCTTGGGAAATCAGGTCCTCGTAGTTCATATGCTTCTCCTCATACATAATACTTCCGTAATCGATCCATGTTGACTGGTTGCATGAGTTCGTTACCGTCCCCATCAATCAACTTAACTGCGCCTCCTGTCATGATCGTCTTTATAATGTACGGGCCCATCCAAGTGGGCCTGAACTTGCCCCTTGGATCAAACATCTGCGCTTGCATTTGTTTAAGCACCAAATCTCCCTCCTTTAGTCCTCTAGGCCTCACCCTTTTGTTGAAAGCTCTGGCGATTCTCTTCTGATAGCCTTGGACATGATACAGAGCCTGCAATCTCTTCTCGTCAATCAACGCCAATTGTTCATATCTGCTCTTCACCCATTCTGTTTCTGGTATCCGATTCTCCACCATGACTCTCAGCGAACCAACCTCCATTTCCACTGGCAGTACAGCTTCCATCCCATACACCAAAGAGTATGGTGTTGCACCAGTTGACGTTCTTACAGATGTACGATATCCCCATAGTGCAAATGGTAGTTTCTCCGCCCAGTCTTTGTACGTGACTGTACTCCTCTCCAGGATGGACTTGATGTTCTTGTTGGCAGCTTCTACCGCTCCATTCGTCTGAGGCCTATACGGGGAAGACTTGTGATGCTTTATCTGATACTCTTCGAGTAGCACTTTGACCTCATTTTGGAAATGTAACCCATTATCTGTGATTATTTCATGCGGCACTCCATATCGACATATAATGTTCTGCTCAATGAATCGAGCTGTATGTGACGACTTCAACTCCGCATAAGCAGAAGCTTCTACCCATTTGGTGAAATAATCTATGGCAATCAGAATATACTTGTGCCCACCCGTAGCCTTGGGTTTAATTTGTCCAATTATGTCGATGCCCCAGGTGGAGAATGGCCAAGGTGAGGTCATTTGATGCAATTCCACTGGCGGCATGTAATTCAAATTGGCATATACCTGGCATTGATGACACCTCTTTACGTATTCTACGCAGTCTCTCATCATGGTTGTCCAGAAATACCCCATTCTGACTATCTTCTTGGCTAACATCTTGCCGCTCATGTGAGGCCCACAGACACCTTCATGCACCTCTCCCATAAGAACTCGGGCCTTTTCTTCATCCACACACATTAAATGGACCCCATCATACGACCTTCTATACAAATCTCCCCCACATAAGATATACTGAGCGGCTATAAGGCGTAATGCCCTTCGATCCTTCCGATTAGCGCCTTCTGGATATTCCCCTTTCTCAATCACATTCTTGATATCGTAGTACCAAGGTTTCCCATCATCAGGTTCTGCATCTATTAGCATCACAGCCTCTTCATATGCAGGTCGAGACCTCTGGTTTATACTTAACGGCTTTATTGGGGCTCCTTCTGGCACATTGATCATGGATGCTAGAGTCGCTAGAGCATCGGCAAACTGATTGTGTGACCTAGGGAGTGGAGTATAAGTAACTTTATCGAACCTCCGAGCTAATTTCTCCAAATACCCCTGGTACGGCTTGAGATGTTCTTCTCTGGTTCTCCATATCTTCTGAACTTGGGATATTACCAAGGCAGAATCACCATAAACCTCCACTTCTCGTACCCCCAAAACCAATAGAGCTTCCATTCCCGCGATGCATGCTTCATACTCTGCTGTGTTGTTTGAATTCTCAAAATTCAACTTTACGGACATTGGGATATGCGAACCGTCTGGAGCAATTAGTAATACCCCGACCCCATCCCCGTATTGGTTTGAGGCTCCGTCGAAGTACATCTTCCACATCCTTTCTTCTTCAATTGTCAAAACATCTTCATCCGGGAAATCGTCATCAAGAGTTTGCCCCACGACTGGATGCTCTGCATAATGTTCCGCTATTGCTCGCCCTTTTATGCTCTTTCGAGTGACATATTTCAATTCATATCCTGCCAAGATTATTGCCCATCGCGACATTCTCCCATTCAGCACAGCCTTCTCAAACAAGTATTTCAGTGGATCCATCCGAGCCACCACCCAAACTTCATAACTCAGCAGAATGTGTCTTAACTTCTTTGCAGCCCACACAAGAGCGAAACACGATTTCTCAATTGGGGAATAACGTGTTTCATAATCATGCAACTTCTTGCTGAGGTAGTATATGGCATACTCACCTCCTTGTCCATCATCCTGAGCCAACATACATCCCAATGCTTCCTCGAATACTGATAAATAAAGCAATAAGGGTCTTCCCAACCTAGGAGGCTGTAGAATTGGTGGTTTTAAAAGGTACTCTTTCACTGCATCGAAAGCTCGTTGGCATCGGTCATTCCATTCTTTGCTTTCTCCTTTCTTCAGTAACTTGAAGATTGGTTCACAAGTAGTGGTCATCCTGGCTATGAAACGGCTGATATACTGCAATCGCCCCAGGAATCCTCTGATCTCTTTCTCAGTTTTTGGAGGCGCCATTTCAAGGATGGCTTTGATCTTTATCGGATCTATTTCAATACCTCTGCTACTCACCACGTAACCCAGTAATTTCCCAGTTGTTACCCCAAAAGTGCATTTTTGCGGGTTCAGCCTCAGCTTATATCTCCTGATTCTATCAAAGAACTTCTTCAGATTGGCCCAGTGTTCTTCTCTAGTTTCTGACTTCACAATCATGTCATCAACATATACTTCCACCTCTTTATGCATCATGTCGTGTAAGAGTGTTGTAGCCATCCTCTGGTAAGTCGCTCCTGCATTCTTCAGGCCAAAAGGCATGACTGTATAGCCATAGATTCCCCACTCTGTCACAAAGGTTGTCTTGCTTACATCTTCTGGAGCCATCTTAATCTGATTGTAGCCTGAGAACCCATCCATGAATGACATCATTGCGCTTCTAGCCGTATTATCCACCAGGACATCAATGTGAGGCAATGGGAAATCGTCTTTCGGGCATGCTTTGTTGAGATCCCTGTAGTCTACACACATTCGTATCTTCCCATCTTTCTTTGGAACCGGTACAATATTGGCCACCCAGTCAGTTCGTGTCATCGTCTGAATGAACCCCACCTTGAGAAGTTTAGTGACTTCATCTTTGATTTTTATCATCAACTCAGGCTTCATGCGGCGAAACTTCTGCTTCACTGGCTTAGCGTCTTCTTTTATTGGTATGTGATGCTGTGCTATCTCAGGGTCAATACCAGGCATATCTTGATAAGACCAGGCGAACACATCATTATACTCATGCAACAAAGCTGTCAATTTGCTCCGCTCTTTTTCAGATAAGGTGGAACCAATTCGTATTTCTTTATGATTCTCATTAATACCTAAGTCTATTAAAATAGTCTCTTCTTGAATAGGTATTGTGAACCCCAGAAATGGTTAAGGCCCACAGGAGGGTTTAAAAGTCGCCAATCTGTGGACCCAGGAAAAGAGGGCCCACGAATGGGTTTGGAAAAAGAAAGGAGTCGCCACCTTATTTTTTAAAGGAAACAAGGAAAACCCTAAAAACAGTTTTGTTTTAGGAAAACAAAAGATTGACTCCATATTTAAAAATGGAAAGGCAAATGATCTTTTGGAAACCAGAGAATTCGGGGATTCGGAGGCTAAGTTACGATATGGGAAGGTTCTAGGCAAAGCCTATAGGCACCCATATCGCCCTAAACGGTCTCTTAATTTAATTGGGCTAAATCAAAGTCTTAATCACACACAAATCAACAATTATCATCACAATACAGCATGCATATCATTCATTCATTCATCCATATAATCATGTAAATCAAAGAAAAAACAGAAAAAAGAAGGAGGGGGAGAAAACCTAGGATACTTAGTATCCTAGGGCGGACTTGAACATCACGAAGAGCGCCTACGTACCATGTATGGAAATACATGGATCAAAGTCCACGTAGTTCGAAAGGGAATAGGGTTATAACCTAATCAAGGCCTATGGTAAACCCTAAATTTCCTTTCATATGAAATATGGTAAGTTTCCAAAAAACAAATGATTCTTCAAAAGATTTTTGGTAAATATGGGATTTGATAAAGATGGAAACTTTGATTTAAAAGGCAATTTTTACGAAAGGAAACTATAGAATCTACCATACCCCTCTATTAGGAAACAACCCTAGGGGGGGAGAAAGGGAAAGTTTCAAGGAAAGGAAAGAAGGGTGAATTGGGGCACCCTCACACCCTACTTACCTTAAGCAAAAGCAACCTGTCAAAGTAACCACCCTATTGCATAGGGTAATTACCTTATTTGTAAGATTTCATCTCACAATAGCCAAGATAACCACCCCACATTAGTGGGGTAGTTGCACCTGTTGTACCTGTCAAAGCACCTGCAATTTCCATGCAAAACATACCAAAAATGCCAACCAAACAAGCTAGATGCCAAATCAAGCTATTATCATGCCCAAACATAGGCTAACACATGCTCAAAATATCACATCAAGGACAAATAACAGATCTGGACAGAATTGAAATAAGGCTTAAAATCAACCACAAGTCATGCAACAACATGAATCATAAGCTAACTAAAACCCTAATTCAACCCTACATGCAATGACATGCAAAAAACCCTAAAATCAACTATATGAATGCTAGAAATATCATAGTTATCAAATATGCAGCACATATATATCAACTATGAAGAAAACACAAAGAAAAACCCTAAGCTATCATGCTATATGCAACTAAACTCACACAAGGATGATAAAAACCCTAGAATCACAATTGTGCTCAAAATCACATAAAATAACTCTAAATCATGCAAAACTCATTATAGACATCATGCTAATCATGCATATTAATCAATAGAAGCATCCACACATGAGAAAAATACAAGCTTGCACATGAAATATAGCTATTCTAAACATAAACTCAATTTCAGCACTAAGGAAACCCTAGAATCCCAAACATGCAGTAAATCACATGGGACATCATCCTAGCATACTAAACAGCCCATAAATATTATCCTAATCATGCATACATTCCAATGGAAGCAACAAAACACAATAAAAACATAAGCTCTAATATGCCAAAGAGTTATTTCATGCAGAAAACCATTTTAAGCACCTAAGAAACCCTAAAGTCCCAAACATGCAGTAAATCACATGGAATAACATCCTAGCATACTAAACAGCCCACAAATATGATCCTAAACATGCATGGAAGCAACAAGACATGATAAAAACACAAGCTTTGATATGCAATCATCCTATTCTATGCAAAAACCCTAACTTTAAAAGAGAGATGAGGAGGAAGGGGGGAATACCTATGGTGAAGTATCCTTTTGCTGCTGTAGGGAGTCCTCCTTCTCTTGTGTACTGCTGGAAACAACCTCCTTCAAGCCTTCAAGCAATGCTCCAGCCTTCCTTCAAGTTTTCTCTCACACTCTCTCACTCTAAGTTTAGGTTAAACTACCCTAAGGATGGCTGCCATAGCCTCCAAGTCTCACCAAAGTGCCTCCAAAGTGTCCCCCAAGTGCCTCCCTATTGCTGAAGTATAAGGGGGTATTTATAGGGATTGAGGGAAAACCCTCAATGGTTGGGATTAAAACCCTAGGGATTGATCCAAGGGCTCTTAGAGGTTACCTTGGGGCTCAAGTAGGTCAAAAAGGGCTGAAATTAGGGTTAAATGGCGGCCAAAGGCGAGCAAATCCGAGAAAATAGGGTGGGAGCCGCGTCAAGGCTCAAAAAAGGAAAGTGGCTCGGGTGACCACCTGGGGCTGGGCGGCTAGCAGCCTGGGCCCAGGCGGCTAGCCGCCCAGGCCTGGGTGGTCACCCGAGGCTCTGTCAGCATATGCCCATTTTTGACCCCTTTGACTTCCAAATGTGTTTTAGGGTTCAAATTAACTCCGATTTTGACGAAACGAAAGCCAAAACGACCGTGTTTCGAAGGGGAATGTAATTTGAGTCACTTGAGGGTGAGAAACCCTAGCCATGGCTGCATGGTTGAGTCCTACAAAGGTGGTTAACCGCTATGCCTCACCATCGCTTAGCTTAGGTATGCACATAGGGTCGCACCGAATGCTTTCCAATTCGAAATTCAACCTCCCTAAACACATTTGGGGATGAAATTAAGACCAATCAAATGAGTAGTCATAGAGTGAAAATCATGAGCCAATTCGAGCTAACCCGAAGTAGGTCTTTTAGCCAACCTGAGCCTTAATGAGCCATTCTAATCCCGAACCTTCAATTCATCGAATTGAACCCACAAATACCTCAAATACAACCATATGAACTCCAATTGGCAACTTGGAGATCATTTCAAGGTCAAATGGAAAGTTTGTGATCAAAAAGACGATTATGCCCCTCAAGTCACAAAAGTTCTAATTATCCCTCGAGATCAACTCCAAATCGAACCAAAATTCATACACACCATCCTTAGGACCCTAGAAACTCAATGCAAAAGACTAGACTCAAAAAGGAAACAAAAAGACTCATGCAATGACAAACCCTAGCTAAGGTGACAGGTGGCAAAAATGGGGTGTGACAGAAGCCCCTCATTGGTGAGCAAGTTTCACTTGCAAGCCAATGACCAAAAGAACAACCCATTTTTGCCTGGGGAATTGATTTCATCAAGACCCACTGGGGAAAAGAGGGTGAACATATCATTGAATTCTTCGAATTCATCATACACAAGCACAAAGGTACTCCTCATAAGTTCTACAGAACTCCTCTCATGCTGTATACCAGTTTCACTGGGGAACAAGATGAGGTATCCACAGGTTACATCGAACTTCGTTCGATGAAAGGTCTTCCAATTCTATGCCAGTGACAACTGGCGAATGGTACGAGGTAACATTATGCCATCAAGGCCATCCCAAAATATGAGAAAGATACATCCTTCTCATATTCAAACCGTCAAGGTTATTACTCAATTATCACATCCCATACTGCACCAGTGACAACTGGTGAATAATACGGGGTAACGATAGCTTACATCGAACTTCGTTCGATGAAAGGTCTTCCCTTACTATGCCAGTGACAACTGGTGAATAGTACGAGGTATCCATAGCTTACATCGAACTTCGTTCGATGAAAGGTCTTCCCATATTACACCAATGACAACTGGTGAATAATATGAGGTATCTATAGCTTACATCGAACTTCGTTCGATGAAAGGTCTTCCCATACTTTGCCAGTGACAACTGGCGAATAGTACGAGGTAACACCATGCCATCAAGGCTATCTCAAAATATGAGAAAGATACATCCTTCTCATATTCAAACCATCAAGGTTGTCATTCAGTTGTCAAGGTAATCACATAGCACGAGGAAGGTCACGTCCTTCTCTTGCTCAAATCAATCAAGGTAAACACATACCACAGGAAGCCATCAAGGCTATCTCAAAACATGAGAAAGATACATCCTTCTCATATTCAAACCATCAAGGTTATCATTCAAATATCAAGGTAAATCACATAACACGAGAAAGATCACGTCCTTCTCTTGCTCAAATCAATCAAGGTAAACACATACCACAGGAAGACATCAAGGTAAACATAGGACGTGAGAAAGATTGCATCCTTCTCATATCAAACTCTCAAGGTGAACACATAGCATGAGAAAGATCGCGTCCTTCTCATAATCAAACCATCAAGGTAAACACAAGTCATGGGGAAAGATTGCATCTTTCAAATCATCAAGGTAAGCATGTAATCATGAGAAAGATTGCATCTTTCTCTCACTAAGTCATCAAGACAAAGGTAAGCTTCTACTTACCAACACTCAACAAATTCACCAAGTCATCTCACATGGAGGCTATTCATGCCTCAACTCAAACATCAACTCATATAGGAGACACATTCTCCTCATGAAAGCAATCATTCACATGCATATAGGGAAGGTATCTTTATCCCAAATGACAACGAATCATAGTGACATAGGAGGGAATTCATCCCTAACGACCAAAACCATATGCATAGAAAGGGTTGTTCAACCCTACTAGCATGCCATGCCCACACAAGGGCCATCAATGCAATCTCTTTCAAATCATTTCATGTCAAACAATGTCAAGATATTCACTCATTTTTCAACTCAAAACAAGCTTGAGATTTCATCTCAAAGAGGGTTCAAAAGCGCGAATAGGCGAGCAAAGGCCAAACGAGCGCAACGGAGCGAGCAAGGGGGGGTGACCACCTGGCTGCTGGTGGCTTGCCGCCCAAGCCCAGGCGGCTTGCCGCCCCATGCTGGGCGGTTACCCGAGGCTAGGGTCCTCAAAATTCTGGGTTTTTAAACCCTTGACCCCCCATTTGTGCTCACACTCACCCAATTTCGAAAATTGAGAGTTTCTCTCTCTAGAAACTCATTCCATCTTCTCCAAACACTCACAAACACATTCTCAATCAAAGTTTCACTTTCAATTCAAGTTGTGTGCATGAAATAGCATCAAGAACAAGTCATTCAACAACAAAAACCAGCATCAATCATCAAGTTGCAAGATCAAATTCATCATCTTTCTTATCAAACCCATTTTTCTCACATACAAGCTCAACCACCAACAATGGCTTCTAGCAATGATTCCAACATCAAGTATCCATATTATGTGATCAAGAATACATACAAGGCACCAATCTATGATGCATCCCAAGACAAGGTGTTGCTTGAACCTAAGAAGCATCTCTCCTACCTCCATTCCCAACATGAGGTTAGTTCTTCCCAACTTAACATGTTTATCATGAAATTTTGATTTCTATTGGATAAAATGCATTCCCATGATCTTCTTTTGATTGTTTCTATCATTGTTAAGCCAAGTTCATTGATTTGGCAAGGATTGAATGTGCAAAAAGCTTGTTTCCCAATGCTTGAGAAAAGATGCCCACCAAGTGTTTGATAAAATGCCAAAGAGACAAAAACATGTTCAATTCTTGAAAAATCAATTGGTTTGCATTGTAGAACCAAGTCATATGGTTTTGGCAAGGATTTGGTATACAAAATCTTTCATTTCAATGCTTGAAAACAAGTCACACACCAAGTGCTCGATAAAATGCCCGAAAGGCAAAACCATGTTCAATCCTTACAAAATCAATGAATTTGAATACACAAAGTCATGGGCATTCATTTCTAATTCATTTCATGAATCAAAACCCATATTTTAAAACTTTTGGAAAACCATTTGAAATCAATTACCAATGCATGCCCAATATCTCTATGTTTTCAATGCTAATTCAATGCACAATCTTTTGACATAGCCCGACTTCCAAAGTCTCCGTACAAGGACATCAATAAAGGGGCTCATCTCATGGTGGAGACATATGAATCATGCCCAACCACGTGCTCGCAAGATAATAAAGAAGGCGGGTTTTGAGCCCTTCCTAGATGCTCTATGGAACGAGCAATGGGATAGGCAAGCATTATTTGCCTTGACAGAGCTATGGTGGGACACCACCAACACTTTCCATTTTAGCTTCGGGGAGATGACCATGACTCCTAAGGATTTCACCATGATAACTGGGTTGAGCTTGAAAGGCAAGCGCTTGGAATACTACGAACAAGCCAACATGGACCAGAACTACATAGTAGCTCTACTCGGGGTTGAAGCGGAACTAAGCCCAAAAGGTGTGCGCCGTACTTGGCTCTACAACACCTTTGCCACTGAAGAAGAGAGTGAGGGGACGGATCCCAAATACATTGTGAGAGCTTTCTTGCTCTACATGATTTCATGCACCTTCTTTGCGGGCACCAATGACATGGCTAGACTTGAGTTGCTAGCTAGCATGGAAGATGTGAACAAAATTGGGAGATACAATTGGGGTGGAGCTGCTTTCGCAAACATGTATCGCTCCATGACTGACATGTCCCGAGGAGTTGCAAAGAACTTTGGGGGACTTCCTTTCGTTTGGGAGGTAACAAAGAACATTCAATTCTCTATTATTTCCCGAAACTTAACACACACATGATTTCATCTATATTTTTTTTTGGTTTTCCCCAGATATGGTACTACGAGTACCTGAACATGTGTCGCCCAACTCTTGCTAGTGATGCCATGTCATGGCCTATACTTCAGAATTACGCTCCATCTTGCTTGGCTACTAGAGCCTCCAATCGACACGATTATGCCCATGCAAGGGCATATCTTGCTAGCTTGACTGTTGATATGGTAGAATCTTTCTTTCTCTTTATCTTTTTTTATCTTTCTTTTTTCATTTCTTATTTCAAACTCAACAGGTGGAATGGAATCCATGGAGGCTGTGGGAGCATAGGCTTCCTGAGAAGTACTCCTCTTGTTTGGAGTTGACAAGCAAAAGGGTCCTTTTTGAAGGCCCCACAGGTAGATGCTGGTATCTTGGGGAACGAGTCCTGAGACAAGTTCATGGAAATATGAATGCAGCTGTGACACCTTCCATGCCACCAGAGAACATGAGGCACACTAGCCACCTAGTGGGGGATGAACTAGAAGAAGCTCTGAGGGGTTGGGATGCTGAGGGATTCACCTCCCCTCGCATAGAATACACTGCCTTCTGTCGACAATATCTGATGAATCCTAGGGTCACTGGTCTCCCACCTCAAGGGGTGAGCTCCCCACACTCTTAAACTCTTTTTTAAGATTATAAGAAAGACTCCATTTGACAAGCATTTGAATTTCAGGGCCGACAGGCCAGGGGACACAGCTCCACAGTTGGATCTGCCACTGGGATGACTTACAACGACGAGGATGAGGACCTTGAAGGAAATCAACCTCCACCCCTCCCACAACTAAATTGGTATGTGAACTTGTGCAGTGGGACAAAATTTGTGAAGACTGACATTACCCATCCACCATTCGATGAATATCCCAAGATCGATCCATATTATGAGAATGTGAGTTCTAAACTCTTATCTTCTTGAAATTGGATTCTTTCATTATTGTTAACCATGTTTATACTTTCCTAGGTTCCACGGGAGTATGCCCAGGAATGCATTGAACTCAATGAAGGATTGAGGAGGGATCTTGTGCGAATGAGTTTAGAGAACTCAGTTCTGGAAGCACGCTTGAATCCCCAAGTAAGTGATCATCTTATTAACTTTCAACTAGGATTGGCACCATTACCCTCCTAACTCATTATCTTTGTTTGCAACAGGCATCATCATCTAATCCACCACAGGATATGCCCCCTCCTAGAGCACCTCGTTCAGGGCATGATGGAGCTGGGCCAAGTCGAAAGAGAAGGCCCACGGGAAATCATTGAGTTTCACTCACCTCTTGTTAGGAATGTTGGAACCTTTCTATCTATCTTGTTATGTATTAATTAGGAATTTCAATTCCCAACCTTGAACCTCTATTATGGATACTTGATGAATCTATGTTGAACTTTATTGCAATGATATGATCTTGTATTGAGTGAAAAATGGGCTTAAATCAAGCACAAAAAAGTCAAAACATCACAAAAGGGCCAAATGAAGGCATAACAGGGCAAAAATGGGCGAAACAAGACGGCGGCCTCGGGTGACCACCTGGGGCTGGGCGGCTAGCCGCCTGGGCCCAGGCGGCTAGCCGCCCAGGCCTGGGTGGTCACCCGAGCCCGAAGCGGTGTTTCGCCTGATTTTAGGAAACTTCCTATTTTGACGGGATTCCACCTTCCAAAACACGGATTTCCGAATTTTTTCCTATAAAAGCACATCCAAGGGGTCTCAAACCCTACTAACATTCATTGAGAGCAAGTTATGGAAGCCCTAGACAAACTCTTGAGTGATTTTCTGAAGGTTATGAGTGCGGAGGCAAGGAAGGAGTTCAAGCGCTACTGCCTGGATCCATTGTTTTCTTTGATGCATGTGAAGCTTGAAACCACTCTTCTTACTGCTGCTACATATTTTTGGGATCCCCAACTTCATGTATTCCGTTTCAACTATGAAGAGCTATGCCCAACAATGGAAGAGTTCTGCGCCCTGTATGGAGTTTCACCTGTAGGACCTTTCATCCTCCCTACTCCACGCTCAAGTTACTTGATTTCCTTCTCCAACTTCCTTGGGATTTCTCAACAAGAGGCCTCCATATTTGTGAAGGATCATAAGGTGAATCTCATGGAAATAGCAACTTCCTTCTTGGCTCATGATAGCAAAGGTACCCTGAATTTCAACCTTCCCACTCAACATGCTCTTGCTTTCTGCTTGATTGGTCGCTTCCTTATCTCCACGGGGACTCTCTATGTCCCTATTCAAATATGTGAACTGATCCCTTTTCTTCTTGAACACAACAACCTGATTCCCATGGTGCTAGCTGAAACCCTCAATAGTTTAGATAAAGTTCATGATGATCCACAAGCCCCATTAGGAGGGAGCCCCGTTCTACTGCAGATGTGGCTTCTTGAAAGGCTTAACTTCTTATCTCCTACCACCATTAATCCATACAAACCCCAACATTATTGTTGCCGTCGAGTTGAACTTCCTGGTCAATTTTCTTTAAGGGAATGGTTGGGCTACTTCCAAACTCTCTCATGGCGAAACATCAGGTGGTTTGTCTCCACATGGGGATGCAAGGAACAAATTCTTCTTCGAACTTCTGGGTGTGCTATGGTCAAGCTTATAGGGTTGAGATCAACTTCCTTCTATTGGACTTCAAGAATCCTTCGTCAACTGGGTGCCATGCAAACCATACCTACTTCTGTGGTATTTGATCATTCTGTCGAACCTGTGGGCCCCACAATGGTTAAGTGGGCCAAGACTAGATGGACTGACCAACTGAAACTGACTCGAGTTGAAAACACTGATGGGCCTTATGTTATGAGCCCTGAATACAAGACATGGTTGAAGACTAGCTTGGGTGAAAAAGAAACCATACGCAGGGAAAGGATTTATGACCTTATCAAAGACACGGGACTTGGATTTTGCAGGGAAGACATTCTGGAAGCAGTGGAAGCAGCACATGCTCATGACTTGCGAAAGAAGCGAAGACTTGAAAGAAAAGAGAAGAAAGCAAACCAAGAGACTCTGAAGAAAAACAAAAAGACTTGAAGACTTTTAGAAATAGGTTATCTATGGCATGTCAATAGTTCTTTATCTAACATCAATAAATTGCTATGTCAATCAATTAGTTCTAAATGAATTGCCAATAATAATTTGATTTTGAGATTTGTTGTTGTGGTGTTGTTTGGACCGCACCCAAGGTAACTTTATGGGTTGCCTACGTATCCCCATCCTTTTTTCTATTTTTTTCATTTTTTCTTTTCTTTTTTCCTTTTTTTTTTTTTTTTCTTTTTTTTCTCTTTTTTCATTTTTTTTTTTTTTTTTTTTTTTTTTAGGAATGGGGAATCAGGCCCTCGTAGTTCAAATGCCTTAACTTTTGCCTAGGCCGCCCTTATGGGTTTTCAACCTAGCAGGCCTTACACATAATACTTCTTCAATTGATCCAAATTGGTAGGACGAGCGAACTCAATTCCATCAAAATCCATGAGGCGAACAGCCCCTGCTGGTAATATCTCTTTGATAACATACGGACCACCCCAACTTGGCTTGAACTTTCCTCGTGGATCAAAAATAGGAGCTCTGATTTCTTTCAACACCAAATCCCCTGTCTTCAAACCTCGGTCTTTGACATGCTTGTTGAATGCTCTTGCAACCCTTCGCTGATATCCCTGCACATGATACAAGGCCCTCAATCGCCTTTCATCGAGCAATGCCAGCTCATCATAACGGTTCTTAACCCAATCTGCTTCTGCTATCTGACTCTCCATAGCAACCCGTAATGACGGTACCTCCAACTCAATAGGCAAAACAGCCTCCATCCCATACACCAAGGAATAAGGGGTAGCCCCTGTTGATGATCTCACAGATGTTCTATAGCCCCACAAGGCTAATGGCAACTTCTCATGCCAATCAGTGTAGGTGTCAGCTGTTTTCTGTAGTATCTTCTTAACATTCTTGTTGGCGGCCTCCACTGCTCCATTAGTCTGCGGGCGATAAGGGGAGGATAGATGGTGCACTATGTTGTATTTCTGCAAAAGCTCCTTGGTTTCTTTCTGAAAGTGCTGACCATTGTCTGAAATAATCTCATGGGGTACCCCATACCTGTAGATGATGTTGAGCTGTATGAACTGTGCTACCTTCTTGGCATTCAGGGTCTTGAAGGAAGCTGCTTCTACCCACTTAGTGAAGTAATCAATAGCTACCAAGATGTACTCATGCCCATTGGAGGCTTTCGGCTTAATCTGCCCAATTATATCTATTCCCCATACTGCAAACGGCCAAGGCGACGACATGCTTGTCAAAGGCATGGAAGGCAAGTGTTGTCCATTAGCAAAGACTTGACATTTGTGACACTTCTTAACATGTGCATGGCAATCTCTCTCCATTGTAGACCAATAGTAACCCAACCTCATGATCTTCTTGGCTAGCATATAACCATTCATGTGCGGTGCTCCAACTCCTTCATGGATTTCACTAACAAGACGTTCGGCTTCTTCCTCAGTGACACACAACAGATGGACCCCATCGTATGACCTTCGGTATAGCTTTCCTCCACACAAAACATAGTGACTCGCTAACCTCCTTAGTGTTCTCCTATCAATGCGGGATGCTCCTTCAGGATACTCCCTTTCCTCGATGAATTTCATGATGTCATAGTACCAAGGATGGCCATCTTTCACTTCTCCTTCTCGAATAGAGCAGCAATACACAGGTTTTTCTCTGCATTCTATCACCAACGGTTTTACATTCCCACCATCCGGGATTTCCACCATGGAAGCTAGAGTTGCCAAAGCATCGGCGAACTGATTCTTATTTCTTGACAAATAATTGAACTCTATTTCCACAAATTCTTTAGTCAAGGCTTCTAAGTAAGCATGATATGGCAGCAGCTTTTCATCACGAGTCTTCCACTCTCCCTTTATCTGGCAGATAATTAGTGCTGAATCTCCGAAAACCTCCAACTCTTTGATCCCCAATTCTAGTGCGGCTTCCAACGCAAGGATGCAGGCTTCATACTCAGCAATGTTGTTGGTTGCTTCAAACCCTAACTTAACCGCCAAGGGTGTTAATGCTTCTTCAGGTGAAACCAGTAGGACTCCTATCCCATACCCTCTCTTATTTGCAGCTCCGTCAAAGTATACCTTCCAAATCTTCTTTCCAATCTCCAGGACATCCTCATCGGGGAATTGATCATTGAATTGTTCTGATGACGCCACAGGGCAGCTAGCCAAGTAATCTGCAATGACACTTCCTTTCACTGACTTCTGTGTTACATAATTTATGTCGAATTCATTGAGGAGAATCGACCAACGAGCAGTTCTGTAGGATAAAACCGGCCTTTCTATCAAGTACTTCAGTGGATCCATACGGCTTATCAAGGAAACCTCATACGACATCATGTAGTGACGTAGTTTCTGAGTTGCCCATACCAAAGCCACACAAGCCTTCTCTATGGCGTTGTACCTCACCTCATAATCTGTCATCTTCTTGCTTAGATAGTAAATGGCATTCTCCTTTTTTGACCCCTCAAGGTACTGAGCTAGCATAGCTCCCGTCGCGGTTTCAGTGACCGACAAGTATAACAATAACGGCTCACCTTGTCGCGGAGGAACTAGAATTGGTGGATTACTCAAATACCTTTTGATAGTCTCAAAGGCTCCTTGACATTCTTCATTCCATACCTTCGGCACACCCTTCTTAAGCAACTTGAAAATCGGCTCACACACCATAGTCAAATTAGCAATGAACCTGCTTATGTACTGAATTCTCCCCAAGAACCCTCGAATCTGCTTTTCTGTGCTAGGCGGCTCCATCTCCACAATGGCCTTGATTTTTCCCGGATCAACCTCAATTCCTCTCTGAGTAATCATAAATCCTAATAACTTGCCCGCAGTGACACCAAAGGCGCATTTCTGAGGATTCAACCGCAAGTTGTACTTCTTTGCTCGCTCCAAGAACCTTTCTAGTGCCCTGAAGTGTCCTTCTCGATCCACGGACTTCACGATCATGTCGTCCACATATACTTCCACCTCCTTATGGATCATGTCGTGCAGCAATGTTGTAGCAGCTCTCTGATAGGTAGCCCCGGCATTTCTCAAACCGAACGGCATCACTTTGTAACAATATGTTCCCCACTGTGTGATAAAGGCCGTTTTCTCCATATCTTGCGGCGCCATCTTTATCTGATTGTATCCGGAAAACCCATCCATGAAAGAGAGGAGCGCATGTCCTACAGTACTATCTACCAATACATCAATGTGAGGCAAAGGAAAATCATCCTTAGGGCTTGCTGCATTAAGATCTCGAAAATCCACACACATCCTCACTTTTCCATCCTTTTTAGGCACGGGAACTATATTAGATAACCACTTGGGATACTCCACAACCTGTAGGAACCCCGCATCGAGTTGTTTGGTTACTTCCTCCTTTACCTTCAATGCCCACTCGGGTTTCAATCTTCTCAATTTTTGCTTTACCGGCTTTTTAAGGGGATTGGTGGGGATGAAGTGCTGCACAATGTCTGGATCTATGCCGGGCATGTCTTCATAAGACCATGCAAAGGCCGTTATGTTGGCCTTTAGGAGGGCTATCACCTTTTCTTTTTCAAGTGGTGAAAGGGTTATCCCAATTTTAATTATCTTTGGCAATTCATTTGTCCCTAAATTGATTGATTCCAATTCATCCATGTTAGGTTCGGTGACACCCCTTTTCCTTCGCTCGACGAGCTCCGGGGGGACGTCATTCCTAGGATCTATATCCATGCCATAAATATCCATAGAAGAGAGAAAGGAAACACTACAAGCAAAATATATAAAAGAAACACACTTCATTAAAGGAACAAACAAAAAGACACAAACTTGAAAAGGAAACCAAAATTTGGTGCCACAACTATGAAACGACTCCTAACTCCACAAAGTGGGATAGGCGGACACACTTTATTGAAAGCGGGAAAGACTCTAACTAAGGAACCTACAAGCTATTATCAGGCAGGTCATGATCTTCCTCTTCAAGGATCTCTGCAATGGCTCCATCTTCTAGGTACCAATTGTGAAGTGGCATGGTTGCATGGTGAATTGACGAATCTTGGCAATCTTCTGTTGCTGACTCCCCCACAGTAAGAACCATATCTTGGAACATGGTGACCATAGCATCGGTATCCACATGCCTTACCCAGTCTTCTTTCTTCTTTCCCATAGAATTGTACCAACTTGTCAAGCTCTGAGGATTCAGCCCCTCTGTAAAGTACTTGTCACAAAAATCCTTATCTGCCAATGCTGGATCAGAACTTGGGTAAAAAGTGCAATAGTGTGATGGCTCTTCCTTCCCGAACTCTTTTTCTATACATTGCACATACTCAAACCCCGACAAGGGTATCTCAATTGATTCTGGTTTTATTTCACATACGGGTACACCCGCTATTTTCAAATCATAGTCCCCTTGAAGTGTAACAATGGCTCCCTCATGTGGGAACTTTACCTTTTGATGCAATGATGATGGTATAGCCCCAGCAGGATGAATCCAAGGCCTTCCCAATAATAGATTGAAACATGACGGCACATCCAAGACTTGAAACTCCACTCTGAACTCCGTGGCTCCCATGATTAAAGGTAGAGTGACCATCCCAATTACTTCTCTACGGGTATTATCATATGCTCTCACTGTCTGCCCAGATGGAGTGAAATCGGTGGGCCCCAAGCCCAAAACAGGTGCAGTTCTCAAGGGACATACATTCAATGCGGAACCATTATCAATCAAGACCGTAGGAACTCTCTTCCCCATGGTATCAACAGTTATATGCAAAGCTTGGGAGTGGATTGGCCCACTCTTAGGTAAGTCCGCCTCTGTGAACACTATAGTGGAATTCTTCGGAGCAGGGTTTACTAGATTCACCAATCCCTCAGGAGACAAATCAACCGGAACCTGTATCTGGTTTAACAACTTCAACACTGTCTGTCTGTGCTTGTGAGAGGCCATAAGCAAGCCCCATATGGTGATATTGGCATTGGTCTTCTTCAATTGTCGGAGTACTTCATCCTCTTCTTCTTGCACATCAAGGCGCTTATCTAACTCACCCAGTGGATTATCAGATTCCAAGTGCGGAGGTTTGAAATGACGGCCCCCTCTTGTCATGTGGTCTACTTCTTCATCACTAGCCCATATGTCATCAATTTCATTTGTGTCACCCATCAGGTCATCCCATTCAATCATGTCAATGTCCTCCATCTGCACCTCTTCGGGTATATCATCCCAGCCCGTAGGAATTATGGGCTCACTTGGCAATGGATCAGGATAAAGCACATAGTAATCAAACTTCCCCGAAGGTTCTCCCAATAACCCCACTTGAGGGTCTCCTGCTTCATACCTTTCTTTCAACTGCTGTTGGATGGACTTCTTTGGCAATTGCAGGGTCTTTTGATCAATGAGGTCTTGAACGACCTTTCTCAACATAGCACAGTCCTCAGTGTCATGGCCGGGTATACCATGGTATTGGCAATATTGATGGGGTGTTTGGGGTCTTGGCTTTGGAGGGTGAGGTATGATAAGGCCTTGGTTACAGCATTGGTGAAAGGCTTGGGCCAAGGACATGGGTAATGGAGTGTATTGTCTTATGGGTAGGCAAGGTCGAGATGGGTCGGCTTCAATGGCATTTATGGAGTTGGATGAATTATGAGAGGGAAGTGGATTTTGAGTGACATTTGGGCGATTTGGTGGAGTTGGTGGTGAGATGATTTGCTTGTCAAGTAAGTCTTGGATCTCATGCCTAAGGCGATAGCAACGGTTGGTTGAGTGGCCTTTGGCTTGGTGGAATTTGCAGTATTCATTCTCATTGTAGCTCTTGGGCAATGGGTTTGGTGGTGGTCTTGGGTCGAGAGGTTTCAACAGGCCTCGGCTTTTTAGCTTTTCAAGTACTTTCTCAAGTGGCATATGCAGCTCGGTGAATTGGCGAGGTGGGTTGGTGTCATTTAGGGAGATAGGTTGAATGGGTTGGGCTATAGCATTGACCTCGGCATTGTTTTTCCCAGCAAAGTTCGGCCTGCGGCTCTTTTGGACTTCTTCTGTCTTGATTGACCCATCGGCAATGGCATCCTCAACTTGTGTACCTGCTCCTATAAGAGCCTTGAAATTAGGGAAGTAGTGAGCAAAGAGGTGCTTGTGATACACCGGCAATAGGTTCTTAACCACCAACTGAATCTGATCTTCCTCATTCGGTCTATCTGCCATTCTCGAGGCCTTTTGCCTCCACCTTGTAATGAAAGCGGAAAAGGTCTCATTAGCCCCTTGTTTTGTGGTCTCTAGGTCCCTTCTTGTGACATCCACCTCAGTGTTGTACTTGTAGTGCTCTGAAAACTCATTACATATGTCTTCCCAAGTTCGGGTTCTATTCTCATCCAAGGCTAGGAACCATTTTAAAGCAGAAGTGGCTAGGGTTTCATGGAACATTTGGGCCAAGAGTTCATCTGTCGCTCCTCGAGGGTGCATAGCTCGTACATACATCTTCAAATGGGTCTTGGGGCAACCCGTTCCATCAAACTTTTCTAATTCAGGCATCTTGAATTGTAGTGGAATACGAGCTTGAGGAAACAAAGATAGGGTACGTACATCCACCATGTCATCTGTCCTACGGATTCCCTTTATAGTTCTCTCCAAGGCTTCCACCTTGCTAGCCAACACAGAGTCTGTATCAGAGGTCTTCCCCTTACTTCCCCCTTCCAAGTTAAAAACTTCAGGTGATTCATTCCCTTTGGGCTGAGTACTTCCCCCATCATTGGTCTTAGTGCCTTCTCCAGACTGGGTCCCATTTTCGGTGTTATCCCCCGGGGGTACGGCCATTATTCTGTTCGGGTTCGGACATCTTATGTTGGATATCTTGGGCCATTTTCAATGCTCTCTCGGATACATCAGTGGTGTAATCAAGTTTGGTCATGATAGCCTTCAAACAAGTCTCAATATCAAAACCCCCTTCACTAGTTGCTTCGTCGGCCATATCTGACTGGTTGGTAGAATCAATCTTCACTAAGCGCCCTTGCTGGTCGCGGATCCAAGCCAGTACGTCCTCTCACTCCTCTACGAAAGGGAACAATCAGTCTCTCATCCTAAGGGTATGTCCTAGGCTTCCATATTTGTCTCAATGACTTCACACCATATATACTCAATTAGTCCCTTTTAATCCAATCACCTTTGCAAGGGTCATGGGCGAAAGGTACGTATTAAGGATATAGGGTGCAAAGGTCCTCTATTAATTTTTCCATTAAGCACATCACAAACACGGTCATGATATCATTACAAACAATGTGGGTGCATAAGGGTGAAACCATAGTGTCCTACAAGTCTGTCTATATGGACTAATGATAAGGGTAGGCTGGGGTCCTTCACTTGCTTGAGCAATCTTTATACCTAACCACATGTGGCATCAGGAACGCCGCGTGGGTCCAGCAGTACGTGATTAACTCATTTGATATACCCAAGGGCAAGCCCAAGGGTACTTGGCAAGAGAGGTTGAGAGCTTTCGCCCCAACTCATGGAATCAGGAAAACCAAGGTTGAGGCTAGGCCCGTCAGTGGCAAGGGACATCGATCCTAACATGCAAGAGTTTGCGCACACAATGCAATAAATGAAAGCACACAATCAAGCGAATGCAATGTGATTGATTTTAATTAAACAAAAGAAATTAACTTAGCCCAATCAAATTGTATAGAGTCTAGCCCACAATTCCCCAGTGGAGTCGCCAGTTCTGTGAACCCCAGAAATGGTTAAGGCCCACAGGAGGGTTTAAAAGTCGCCAATCTGTGGACCCAGGAAAAGAGGGCCCACGAATGGGTTTGGAAAAAGAAAGGAGTCGCCACCTTATTTTTTAAAGGAAACAAGGAAAACCCTAAAAACAGTTTTGTTTTAGGAAAACAAAAGATTGACTCCATATTTAAAAATGGAAAGGCAAATGATCTTTTGGAAACCAGAGAATTCGGGGATTCGGAGGCTAAGTTACGATATGGGAAGGTTCTAGGCAAAGCCTATAGGCACCCATATCGCCCTAAACGGTCTCTTAATTTAATTGGGCTAAATCAAAGTCTTAATCACACACAAATCAACAATTATCATCACAATACAGCATGCATATCATTCATTCATTCATCCATATAATCATGTAAATCAAAGAAAAAACAGAAAAAAGAAGGAGGGGGAGAAAACCTAGGATACTTAGTATCCTAGGGCGGACTTGAACATCACGAAGAGCGCCTACGTACCATGTATGGAAATACATGGATCAAAGTCCACGTAGTTCGAAAGGGAATAGGGTTATAACCTAATCAAGGCCTATGGTAAACCCTAAATTTCCTTTCATATGAAATATGGTAAGTTTCCAAAAAACAAATGATTCTTCAAAAGATTTTTGGTAAATATGGGATTTGATAAAGATGGAAACTTTGATTTAAAAGGCAATTTTTACGAAAGGAAACTATAGAATCTACCATACCCCTCTATTAGGAAACAACCCTAGGGAGGGAGAAAGGGAAAGTTTCAAGGAAAGGAAAGAAGGGTGAATTGGGGCACCCTCACACCCTACTTACCTTAAGCAAAAGCAACCTGTCAAAGTAACCACCCTATTGCATAGGGTAATTACCTTATTTGTAAGATTTCATCTCACAATAGCCAAGATAACCACCCCACATTAGTGGGGTAGTTGCACCTGTTGTACCTGTCAAAGCACCTGCAATTTCCATGCAAAACATACCAAAAATGCCAACCAAACAAGCTAGATGCCAAATCAAGCTATTATCATGCCCAAACATAGGCTAACACATGCTCAAAATATCACATCAAGGACAAATAACAGATCTGGACAGAATTGAAATAAGGCTTAAAATCAACCACAAGTCATGCAACAACATGAATCATAAGCTAACTAAAACCCTAATTCAACCCTACATGCAATGACATGCAAAAAACCCTAAAATCAACTATATGAATGCTAGAAATATCATAGTTATCAAATATGCAGCACATATATATCAACTATGAAGAAAACACAAAGAAAAACCCTAAGCTATCATGCTATATGCAACTAAACTCACACAAGGATGATAAAAACCCTAGAATCACAATTGTGCTCAAAATCACATAAAATAACTCTAAATCATGCAAAACTCATTATAGACATCATGCTAATCATGCATATTAATCAATAGAAGCATCCACACATGAGAAAAATACAAGCTTGCACATGAAATATAGCTATTCTAAACATAAACTCAATTTCAGCACTAAGGAAACCCTAGAATCCCAAACATGCAGTAAATCACATGGGACATCATCCTAGCATACTAAACAGCCCATAAATATTATCCTAATCATGCATACATTCCAATGGAAGCAACAAAACACAATAAAAACATAAGCTCTAATATGCCAAAGAGTTATTTCATGCAGAAAACCATTTTAAGCACCTAAGAAACCCTAAAGTCCCAAACATGCAGTAAATCACATGGAATAACATCCTAGCATACTAAACAGCCCACAAATATGATCCTAAACATGCATGGAAGCAACAAGACATGATAAAAACACAAGCTTTGATATGCAATCATCCTATTCTATGCAAAAACCCTAACTTTAAAAGAGAGATGAGGAGGAAGGGGGGAATACCTATGGTGAAGTATCCTTTTGCTGCTGTAGGGAGTCCTCCTTCTCTTGTGTACTGCTGGAAACAACCTCCTTCAAGCCTTCAAGCAATGCTCCAGCCTTCCTTCAAGTTTTCTCTCACACTCTCTCACTCTAAGTTTAGGTTAAACTACCCTAAGGATGGCTGCCATAGCCTCCAAGTCTCACCAAAGTGCCTCCAAAGTGTCCCCCAAGTGCCTCCCTATTGCTGAAGTATAAGGGGGTATTTATAGGGATTGAGGGAAAACCCTCAATGGTTGGGATTAAAACCCTAGGGATTGATCCAAGGGCTCTTAGAGGTTACCTTGGGGCTCAAGTAGGTCAAAAAGGGCTGAAATTAGGGTTAAATGGCGGCCAAAGGCGAGCAAATCCGAGAAAATAGGGTGGGAGCCGCGTCAAGGCTCAAAAAAGGAAAGTGGCTCGGGTGACCACCTGGGGCTGGGCGGCTAGCAGCCTGGGCCCAGGCGGCTAGCCGCCCAGGCCTGGGTGGTCACCCGAGGCTCTGTCAGCATATGCCCATTTTTGACCCCTTTGACTTCCAAATGTGTTTTAGGGTTCAAATTAACTCCGATTTTGACGAAACGAAAGCCAAAACGACCGTGTTTCGAAGGGGAATGTAATTTGAGTCACTTGAGGGTGAGAAACCCTAGCCATGGCTGCATGGTTGAGTCCTACAAAGGTGGTTAACCGCTATGCCTCACCATCGCTTAGCTTAGGTATGCACATAGGGTCGCACCGAATGCTTTCCAATTCGAAATTCAACCTCCCTAAACACATTTGGGGATGAAATTAAGACCAATCAAATGAGTAGTTATAGAGTGAAAATCATGAGCCAATTCGAGCTAACCCGAAGTAGGTCTTTTAGCCAACCTGAGCCTTAATGAGCCATTCTAATCCCGAACCTTCAATTCATCGAATTGAACCCACAAATACCTCAAATACAACCATATGAACTCCAATTGGCAACTTGGAGATCATTTCAAGGTCAAATGGAAAGTTTGTGATCAAAAAGACGATTATGCCCCTCAAGTCACAAAAGTTCTAATTATCCCTCGAGATCAACTCCAAATCGAACCAAAATTCATACACACCATCCTTAGGACCCTAGAAACTCAATGCAAAAGACTAGACTCAAAAAGGAAACAAAAAGACTCATGCAATGACAAACCCTAGCTAAGGTGACAGGTGGCAAAAATGGGGTGTGACAGGTATTACTTTCCTTTCTTGATCTTTTTTAATTAATTCTTCAATGTAATCAATATCCTGTGATAATGCAGTTTCATCATAGAAAGACTCATCGAAATACGCGGAATTAAAGATGTTATTTCCAACAAAAGGGGTGGTCACATTTTTGGGTTTGAGCTTATTCTCAGTTATGATGCTAGTTACAATTTCAACCCCCTTTTTCCATTCCCATGTGCTGGTACTTCCATCAGCAGAAGTGATCAGATTGGCGGAGTCGTCAGCAGCATCTTCATCAGTCAAAGCATTAATCCTCTCAGTCTGCTTGGGTTCCAGTAGTGCTTGCATCGTTTCCCCTTCCAGAAGATCCTTCCAGTCTTCAGTCTTAGACCCTTCCTTCTTTGCATCGATCATCTTTTCTTCCTTGATTTTCAGCACTGCTTTGAAAAAGATTTCCAATCCTGGGACCATTTTTTCGGTCATACGATCGAACCAAGGTTCTGGGAATCCACAGTAAGGAAAGTCATCTCCTTCTTTAACAAAGTTCCCATTGAGTGTGCCCTTGTTGACCGGTAAACTGTTATTTTCGCCATTGTATCCCACTCCAAGACGATTATCCTGCGGTTTGAAATTAGGGAACTCAGCTACTCCTTGATTATACTTTCCCAAACCCATCCCAGGAATAAAATTCATCTTTCTCATGAGGTAAGCAGCAATATGACCAACACCTTCCCCAAGATTTGGTGGAATCATTTCTATCCCATATGGTCCTTCTTTTTCAATAACCTGTATAATCTCAAATCCCCTCCAAGCCATTTCAGCTTCTTCTTCCTTTACCTCGCAGACTGGAGCAGTGATTTCACCATCCCCGTGTATTATCAGAATTCCTTCTTTCCAGGGGAGCTTAATCTTCTGATGAACAGTGGAGGGTACGGCTCCTAGTGGGTGTAACCATGTTCTACCCAATAGGAGATTGAAATTGGTATCAATGTCCATCACGCAAAATTCTACTTCGGACTCGACTGGTCCCACGATACATGCGGCTTTGAAGGTCCCCACAATCTTGCGACATCCATTATCATAGGCTCGCACAGTCAAGGCGGATGGCGTAAGCTGCTCTTCAGTGAGTCCTAACTTGGAGGCAGTGCGCATTGGGCAGACATTTAAAGCAGATCCATTGTCCACTAGGACCACCGGTATTTTCTTTCCTCTGCACTCCACGGTGATATACAAGGGCTTGGCGTGTGTCACTCCTTCAGCTGGCAAATCTTCTGTTGAGAATGTCAATACAGCTTCACTTTCTGGGTTTGTACCCATCAGTGCTACAACTTGCTCTGGTGAAATTTCCATAGGTACTTCTTTTCTGGCAAGGGCCTCCAAAACAGCTTGTCGATGCCTTTTGGATGCTACCAAGAGTCCCCATATAGAGATATTTGCCTGAGTTTTCTTTAATTGTTTCAGCACACGATCCTCATCATCTTCTTCATCTGACTTCTTATTATTCCTTTCTAGCTCAGCTTCTCTTCCTGGGTGATCTCCCTCCAGGTAAGAAGGTTTGAAATGCCTCCCAGATCGAGTCAAATGCAGAATTCCATCCTCATCATCCATAGAACCCCAGAAATCCCTTTTCTTAACATTGACTTCGTCGCAGTCCTTCCAAGCATCAACATCTAATACCATTATTTCTCTTATAAGATCGGAGGGATCCCGTATCTCGGTGCCTTGTTCTATAAGCCCCACATTCCTCTGGTATTCTGGTAAAGGGTTCTGATGGATGTTTGGTTCGGCTCCTACTCCTGGCTTGGGAATCTTCTTATTATCAATCAAGTCTTGGATCTCATGCCTCAGCCTGGCACAGTTGTCTGTCTTATGCCCTGCCATTTGATGGAAATGACAAAATTCATTCAAATTATATCGTGGTGGGAGAGGATTAGGCAGAGGACGTGGTGCTAAGGCTTGCAGATGTCCTCTCCTCATCAAATTGGCGAAAGCTTTAGATAGAGACAGTCCCAGATCATCGAATTCTCTTCTAGCCCCTTGGTTCACAGCAGCTACTGTACTTGAGTTTGGAAGCGGATTGGCAACCCTGTTTCCTCCCTGACCGCTACCATTTCCTCCGGCCCCGTAAGTTTTCTTCATTGCCTTCCCTTCATACCTATCCACCTGACCGCTGCTTATGGCTTGTTCGATACGGGTCCCACAATCATACAGCTGCTCAAAATTCATGACAGGAGATGCTAACAATCGGTTGAAATACACAGGCTGTAAATTTTTTATGATCAAATTGACTTGATCTCTTTCTGTGGGCCTGTTCACCATCTTGATTGCCTTTTTCCTCCATCTGATTAAGAAGTCAGAGAATGTCTCCCCAGACTTTTGTACCGTCATCTCAAGATCCCGCAAGGTTGTGTCCAGCATGGTATTGTAATTATACTGGTCCTTGAAAAGCTTCATTAAGGTTTCCCAAGACGAAACTTGTGCATCATCCAGACCATAGTACCACTTAGAGGCTTCTCCGACAAGTGATAATGGAAAGGCAGCCACAGCTTGGGCTTCGTTCATCCCTTTCATTCTTACAATGCTCATATATTGGCGAATGTGCTGTTTGGGATCTCCACCCCCATCAAACTTTTCCGTGTCAGCAATTTTGAATTTGGATGGCAAATTTGCTAAAGGATCAGAGGACGACCCTCCAACAAACATGAAATCATCCATACCTTGAGATTTTCGCATTGCTGCATGCATCTTTTCCACCTTCTCTTTCATCTCCTCCTGCCCTGCCGTATACCTCTCCCATTTTTCCCATTCTTTTTTCTTCTTTAAATAATCAGCATAATCATCTTCCTCCCACATTTCACTTTCAACTCCCTTTTTTTCTTCTTTTCCCTTGCCTTTTTTGTCCCCTGAGGCCCCTTCCTCCTTTCTTTCTGCTGAAGGTATCTCTTCACTTGTCGTTTCTCCTTCTGGCTTTTCGTTCTCTTTTTCTTTCTCCAAGACTTGGAGGCGATTTTCTATCCCAGACAAACGCCCATCCAATTTTCCCATTGTTGCCTCCATTCTGGTCAACACTTCCATCATTGCAAAGTCTGCCATGGCTCTATCTTTTCTTAATCTGTTTGTTGTCGGCGACCTAACCCAAACAGTACTGAGGTCTTGTGATCTTGTTGAGCGACCAATTGTGTTCTGCCAGTCGAGAATTGTTTAGGTTCCACCCCAACATAATTAACATTTTAAGAATCCATTTATCTTATGCCAATTTTCGTCATGTCTACTAATTCTTCAGAGAATCAGCATAAGATAAATCAAGAGAAATTCAATGTCATTGTGAATTTAAGCCCTTTACAATGCACTCACCCTACTCTCAATTGGATCTCAGCCCCCCTTTCTTTTTATTATTTTTTTTTTATTGGGCATGAGTTCCTTACACAATTTTTGTACAATCCTCACACTAAATGGGCTTAGACTCAAATAACATTGGGCTTCAAGGTTATTACCCAGGCCAGATTCAATAGTTAAATCCAAATCCACATGCCGAGTGGGTCGGTTAGTTCAAAGTAGGCCACATCATTGTTTAATTTCTTTTCCTTAAAGGCCTTACTTGTTTCAATCTTGCAATAAGTTTTTCAAACCTATCAGAAATTCAAATCAACCTGGGCTCCTATTCTTATTGACGGACGAGTATTGGGCTAATAGCCCAATAACACTCAACTTGTTTCCATGGGTACTTGGTACGTCCAAGTCCCTGGGCCCAAACATGGAAGCCTATCTCTCACCCAACTGCCCAAGATTCCTACCGACACAGACACTGTGGCTGACATATTGAGTCTTAGCCACTTGTCATCAAAACAGTGATACTGGCCGACAAATGCAAATCTCGAGAGGATTAAAATAACTCTCAAACCCTAATACCGTTGGATCCTCTGATGACGCGCTGGGTGCCCTAATAGCGCATTGATTGTCAAAAAACCCTCTTTATGACCCCTAATCTTTCTAAAAAAACAAAGATTGGATTGCCAGTGACTCACAGTTCCCCTTCAATCATCCAACACTCAAAAAAACTCTTCATTCTCATGGCATCTTCCTCTTCCTCTCCAAACCACCTAGACCTAAACATTGTGCCAGAAGCATTGCCGACGCCAGAAGTACAGACAAACATCTGGAGCCCGGTATTCCCAACCGGTGACCAACCAGTCATGGTGAGTGATACCTTGGCGTACAACCCTACAAACGCAGCTGCAGTGGGTGCAGAGCTTATCACTCCTCGCGATGAGGTGCTACTGAGTACGAGGTCGGATGTGGATATCATGAGGAGTGCCTTGGCCCTAAATGTTCAGGCAACCACAATTGCCGCTAACCTGACTCGACGCCTATATGCTAGGGGCATGGAAGTTCAGAGGTTGAACGACCATATCCAACGCCTCCAGCGAACACTCCATCGATCTAACCGGACAATGAGGTCCCTAAGAGGAGAGAACGACGAACTGAAAAGAATGATAGATTCCTATGCTACAGGCCTTGTGCCCAGGGTTGTGCAGCTAGAAGGGTTCGGGGAACAGATTCGAGAACAACTTGAAAGGCTTCAGAAACAATCTGAAGCAGGGCCTTCAAATTCTCCTCGGGATGCTGCTAACAAGTAGCAATTCTCTCTCTCTTTTCTTTTTTTTTTTTTTTTTTTTTTTGATTTCTGGTTTTTGGACTTTTTGGATGTACAACACCCCCTCTTCTTTTTTTTTCTTTGTGTATAAATTCTCTCTCTTTTTTTTCTTTTGTGGGAGCACAACAAAAAACAAACCGATGAACACAAAGGAAGCCTATCATTTATTCACATAAAATGATCGGAATACATAGCTAAAACTAGCAAAACACCCTTACATAGAAACAAACCTCTAAAGACCTAAGAATAAAGGGAATACATCAACACGAGTGACATCATAAAAAATGTCACAAACGAAACTGCCACCTCCACTGGAACCCCCTCACGTAAACAGAAGCTGACCATTAAGATGAAAAGGATGAAGTGCAAGACGACAGCTATAAGGCACTCAGAAGAAGTTATGGTTGCAGAGACGCAGATCTAAGAGGCATAACAATGGACACTTAAGGAACAAACCTACAACGGCTAGAAATAGCAGATCCCAAAAAGCTAGAAAGAGTGCACTCCAAAGGCTATAGCTAGTAGGTTTCCAACGACTATGAACAGTAATCCCTATACAGTAGGCACATGCAGTGGTCTCATAATTCTCTAATAGGTGTGAACTTATTGCAAGATTGATTCTTTGTTTGGGTTTTAATTAAAAGACTTTAAACAATATTGGGCCTCGCCCCATTCCCAATCCTAGAAATGATTAAAAAACCTTTATACAATTTTGGGCCTTGCCCCATACCCGGTCCTAAAAATGAAAATGATGCATGTCACACATTCACACAGGATTGTACAGAAAAAGTAAATTTACCCATGTTTTTAACGTGCAGTTCAAACCAAGGGTCTCCTTATATCCTCCGCCTTCAATGGGTTACCCAAGCTAGGATGCCCGAGAGCAATCCGTTAACGTACTCACAAGCTTATCACAGGCTAGTGGCACAGGCTGTGGGCTGATGGAGCAGATAAGAATTACCCAAGAATCGAGTGGAATCCGGGAACCCTCACCCAACTACCATCGGGGTTTAGACACAGGCCGGTGTGTGTGTGCAGTATTTTATTGTAAAAAACAACAATTTTTTTTTTTTTCAAAAAAAAACATTTATTCATTTTTTTTTGGTTTTTCGTATTAGATTAAAATATTAATTATGGTCAATGAATACATTGAGGTTGAGCTCAGTCCCCAGCGGAGTCACCACTGTGGTCGCACCGACCTTTTTCATCGCCGCTACGCGCGCTCGCGCGTTTTCCCCCCAGTTCACCTGTATTTACCTGCTTTTCTGCTTTCTGATGGTGCTAATCCATTTAGGATTAGCATGCAAATGAGAGTCGCCACCTGGAAGGATCCAGGACCAATTTTATTGACCAGAGATGGGTTCGTAGCTAAGGTACATGTTGGGAAGGTGTTAGGCACCCAAAAATGCCCGGTAATAAACCGGCCCTCATTCTTGTATTCATTGACCATATTTAATATTTTAACAAAATCCGGATCACCTGTTAATCATACAATAAATAAATGGCACACACGAATGATGGATTAATGGCATAGAATAAATAAATAAAGCATAAATATTTAATAAAAAATATGGAAGCCTTAACAGAATGAAAATAAGAGAAAACGCACTGTCGCGAGTACTCGCGGTCTTACCATGCGTACGCATGGTATTATCATGCGTACGCATGGTCTCACCATGCGTACGCACACACCATGCATATGCATAATAAAATTATGCGTACGCATGATATTTCGCGAGTACTCATGGTTTCACCAAATCATCTTCTCCGCGGATTTGGACCTCCCGAAGAACATTATTGGTCAAAAATGGACAGTGTATACAATAAATCAACTTCTAAACATCCTACATAATTATATAAATAAATAAATATTACGTACCTCTTAAAAATAAAGCAAATTGAAATTAAATCCTTCCCTCAGGTCCACCGTCAACCCGGCAGCGTCTCCCCTGTTGCGCAAAACAAGTTTTTCCCAGTCTCACTGGTCTAACTCTCTGTTATATTTTCCTCTCTTTTCTCTCAGTTTATTTCTCTCACCTTTCCTATATTTCTCTCACCCTCGGAATAACTAGCAGTTACTCAAAATGCTGCCCTTCATTATTTTCCCTGCCTATTTCCTCCCGTCTGTCCGTCCGTCCGTCCCCCCTCTATCCTCCCCTGAGCTCCCAAGAGCTCCTGCTATTTATAGGAGAAATCACCCGGGTGAGGTCGTCATGCATGACCTCAAACCCCATCCTCTTTGACCCCCCCACGCTCCCTTTGCTCAATGGTCGGGCCAACTCAAGCATAAATCATTCCCCCGACAACAACTTTCGGCCGAAGTGGCAGGCCATCATTCAGAAGAAGAAAATGGAATCCTATGCGTACGCATATTATTTTATGCGTACGCATGGATATTCATGCGTACGCATGAAACCACCATGCGTACGCATATTATAAATATGCGTACGCACCACACTCCCTGGCTGTCTAATTTAATCGTTTGAACCCCCATTTGCTTGCTTTACGCGTAGAAAGAGACTCGAGTAGACGGCAAACATTGTGGACCTCATCATCGGGAAATCATCATCAAATGTAGGGACAAAATGGGGTGTCTACACATGCTGTCTTGTGATGATAATTGTTGATTTATGCGTGTTTAAGACTTTGATTTAGCCCAATTAAATTAAGAGACCATTTAGGACGATATGGGTGCCTATAGGCTTTGCTTAGAACCTTCCCATATCGTAACTTAGCCTCCGAATTCACAATCTTTGGTTTTCGAAAGATCTTTTGCCTTACCATTTTTAAACATGGAGTCACTTGTTTTTGGAAAATAAAACATTTTAGGGTTTTCCTTGTTTCCTTTAAAAAAAATGAGGTGGCGACTCCCCTTTTCAAATCATGTGGGCTCCCATCACCTTTTTTAGGGTTCACACATATTGATCAGGTGTGCTTACTGAACATGACTATTCTGGTTAACAGACATGACCCTTAATGGTAATTAACCTGAATTAACAAAATTAAATTTTGCTTGAAAAAATAACACACATGGGTCGATCTTACTTGACCCAACACAACCCGGTCCGGCGTAGTTTGGGCGGGCACACGTGTGTTTTTGGGTCCAAGTCCAATATTGGCTAGGTCCTCCCTTCGCAAAACTTAAGTGCCCTTAGGGGCCAAACCATAGGCCTAATGTATGTGTATATGAATTAAATAAGGAATTCATAGTTTTCCAATGTGGGATAAGCTCTATTACCATTCTTCAACCATCCATTTTAAGGATGACTTTAGAGCACAATTTATCAGTTAACCTTTAAATGATTTTGGCCAATTAAATATTTGAATAAATCTCCACATGGAGATTAACTAATTCCAATATGGACCCATCTCAAATTACATATGGGACCCATATTAATAAATGGCCAATATCTCTAACAATCCCCTACATGAATGGAAATTGGTTGGATATCTATGCAAATGAAAATGCTGACACGAAAGAGAGCAAGTATGGAAAGTCCTTGCATAGGATAGGTACCTTGTGGCTTTTAACCTTCCCTTGTGAAAGACTATTGGATTTGCTGGCTGATTAGTGAACATGATGTCTCATGATTGTGTTCATTTTAGCCCAGAAAAATTCTTGATTTCTATGAGTGCTCTAAAGAATGCAGTCTTATAATTCTTATAGAAGCAGCTCCTTCTACACTCATATAGGCGATTCTTATTAAGAGTCTCCTACTATACTCCACTTTGATTTCTAAGATATAAGAACCATTAAAAGCTTAGCTTATCCTTGTACACACCACAGGCATCACTTTTTCATCATAAGAATAGGTAGAAAAGTTATCTTCTAAGTGATTCCACTAAGTCACACACAATTTGGTTGTCCCTTTGAACCTAGATATTGGGATCTCCAGTCAGCTAGGTTGGGTTGCCATTATAGTAGCTTTTTAAGATATAGGATTTAGGCCCATTCCCCTCGATGAACTACATATTTGCTTTCTAGTCAAACCTTTCATTAACCGATCCGCAATGTTAGCATTTGACTTTATATAGTCAATAGATATAACTCCACTAGAAAGCAATTGTCTAACGGCATTGTGTTTTCAACGAATGTGTCAAGACTTACCATTATACATATTATTCTGTGCCCTTCCAATAGCCTTTCACACCCCATTTTTGTCACCCTAGTTAGAAGTCATCATTTCATGTAGGCTTTTGGTTTATTTTTTTAGTCTAAGCATTTGCATTAGGTTTTTAAGGCATTAAGAATCATCAAATTGATGTCCATATGAAGCTATAGGGTGCACCCCACTATAGATTACGGTCATCAATTTGATGTCTATATGAAGCTATAGGGTACACCTTACTATAGATTATTCTTTTTACATCCACTTAATTGTTGATGTGTTAGAAAAGCTAGGCTTTTACTTGCCTTTTCTAAAGGTACAGAGAGAATGGTATGAGTATACAGGATGTGCCACTTTAGCAGGACTACGTAATTACTCATCTTACCTTTTTATGGGGCACGTGAATTGGTAAACGTTACACTAATGCTTTGTTGGTTTGTGAGTATTGCTTATATAATATTTGACACCTGTTGTTAACTGTGAACGTTACACCGTTTGTTTTGTTGGCTTGTGAGTATTTTGCATCTAATATAGGTCATGGCTAAACACCTATGTAGCAACATAAGTTGTTCCTTTTATGTAATTTATAACTTTATATCTCCAGCGCAGGTAATTAATAATATATGGTATTAAGACTAATTTACTTACTCACAATATCTCCTAAAAATATGTGTTTTTTTAATGTGCACGGTTTGCATATTTACTAAATTAAGAACATTTGGAACTTTGGAAGTATGGCATGGGGCTATAAAGGGCACCTTCTTGATAGTTGGGGTAGGAAAAACTTTTCTTTAACAGATTGTAGATGATTCCATCTCGTCACCTGTACGCTGACCCATGGGATAAGGTTTTAGACATTTTAAAGATCTGAAACTGCTTGATTGTTTCATATCAATCAATGGACCAAACGTTTAAAGACGACCAAGGTATATTTTCTTTTATTAATCTCTGATGTGATGTTCGATTATGTGTTTTTTTTACCTTAGATATGGATCCCCCCAACACAAAAAATAATAAGAGAAGGCTTTTTGCCTATGTAGAAAGTTGTCTTCCCTCCCCCCTACCCCAAAACCAAAAATACTCCAATTGAGCATCTTGCCTCGATTCCAAAACAGTGCATATAATTGCTTCTTATTTTGCTAATTCTAAACTAGGGCCTACCATGGTATGCCCTTCTATTTCCATTCTGCACCTGTTTTCTGAACATTTTTATTTATTTGTCCATTTTTGTGTTACTAAGTATGTTCAATTGTAGCTATTTCCCTATTGTGACAAAGATCACCATCCAATAAGTCTAAGAAGGTATGGAAGAAGCTAACTTTGGTGAGTACAGGAGGTTATAAATACTTTTGGCAAATGAGAGTTATGAGCTATAGTAATTTCTCTATAATATTCATAGTATTTGTTAACTACCTTAGTATTAATATTGCAATCTTTCAGCCATAGGAAGCAAACATGAGGAGACGCTCTTCCTCCAGGAACATCACATCTCAAGGATTCAAAATTGAAGAAGAAACACATGAGGCCATTGAAGAAGTGGGAAATGTTAGTCAATTGGTCCCTATCAATGTTCAACATAAAAAAATAAAAAATAAAAAATAACTATTGTGAATAGCTTGAATGTGAATTGTTTTTTTGGAACACACACCAATGTATAGTTTGAAATGTATGTTTTGCTTATGTGTGTTACCTAAAAAAGAAGCCTCAACATCATCTGATGGATGTAGCATCACGTCTTTGTTGATACTAATTATAACACACTTTCATTGCATATAAATAATTTTAAATAATATAATTACGAGTAGTGATTCGATGCACACTAATTGGAAAAAAAAATTAAATAATTGAAGAAAAAAATGATAGAATAAAAAAGGGAATATTCAATAGGAGCAAAGAAACAAAAATAAAAATAAAGATAATTTTGGCTTCGTTCGTTTACCATTTGCTAATTAGGCTTTTAATAGTGATCTATCTGCATGATGTACACCAAAAAAATAATTAGGGAAAAGAAAAGAATATTAATATGTATTTTTTTTTCTTTTTTTTTGTTTGGTTTTTGTATGTCGGCCAAATGCTTTGCGTCTAACTAATCCCCTTCAGCACTTGCAATCTCCCGCCCCATATGCACCTGGCAATTATAGAACAAAATCCATAGATTACCTTAAAGGAGAGGGTGATCCAAGACCTCTTACTTGATAAGAGACCTTAAGACGACCCCTCAAGGTTGAGCATTAATATATCTAACAATAGAACAAAAGAGAAAAAGCAAAAAAGAAAAAAGAAAAAAGAAAAAGGAAAAAGGAAGGGCAATCAAATTATAGAAAAGACAGTACTCTCTAAAGAAATTGTCGCATAACTCTGTTCCTGTAAATTCACCTCCAGTTTTTGCCTACAAGAAATTTCAATTTTCTAATTCAATAATGATTTAAAATATTACATAAGATATATTATTGCTGTTTGTTCCTTTTATTTTGTGAGAAGCCCATTGACATGTGCCTTTAAAGTTGAACGAGGGCTAGAGGCTGCAAGAAAATGAAGGGGGGGCATCCCTGAATCAATTGTTGATTTGTTGGTAAGAATGAAGAGCTTCTTTAGACAAAAACAAGAAACTATTACAAGTAGGGATGGCAATATTGGGAATCAAACTAAAGGGAAAACAAAGTGCGGAATGCATTGAATAACAAAACTTTTCCTAATTGATTCCACCGCCTATGAATCTAACTATGCTTCAATACAAACATAAACCCTAATTACAAGAAGGTAGAATTACTTACAGTATTAAAGTCTTCTCCTTTTTGCTTCAAGCTTCGATTCTAGACAGCAACATAGTAGCAATCCAAACGTATTGCCTCCAATAGTATCCACACCTAGCTTGAGCTTCAAATCCTTTTTTCTTTCTTCTTTGTTCTTGTTAGAGGTGGAGAAGATAAGAGAGAAAGAGAGCCTCCTTGTGAATTTCGGCCAAGGCTTGGGAGTGTCAAAAGTGTGATGATGTCACACATTATATGAAGCTATATATAGCCTCTACTAGGGCCGACCATAAGGAGACTTCAATTCCTAATGGGTTTTGTGTAATTTATCTAAATTACACAATAACCCCTCTAGTTTATATCAAATACAAACTAAACCTCAAAGAACTATTTTTTTATTCACTTATACCCTTTCTCTCATAGACTTTAAAGCTCTCTTAGCATGATCAGTGTGTGAACCATTGGGTTCACATCATCAAGTAGTAGGAATAGCACAAGGTGTGCACAATGGAACTCTTTTCATTAAGGGTTTAATTGAAACTCCTTCCAATTCCCTAATTGATAATAACTCATTTATATCAATTAGGGCTTCTACTAACCATGAGTAACACTTAGCATATGGCTCATGGTGTGATCCTTAATGAGGTGAATAAGTATCTGACAAAGAACCCTTCTGTTATAATTTATAGGTTACAATTACATCCTTTCATCTATACAATTTCTCCAATTGAACTAATAGGGCATGGAAGTCTGTTAAATCCCTAGTTCAATTACTTTATACTCAATCATGAATATCAACTCAATGATGAACTTATGAAAACTCCTTTCTATATTCAATCTACCATGGGCCCATGAATTTAATGAGTTATATCAATGAATGCTATATGAGACATTCTCTCTCTTTTTCCTGAAAGTGATGGATTCCTTGTTGATTACTCACATGTCTTCGTACATATAGCAGTAGGACCAATGAACACCTTTGTAAACCCCTATAAAGATCTGCACTTAGTGTTATCAAATTTCTAAAGCTACATACATAAGACAACTATGGTGTCTCAGGTCTAAGGATTACTTGTACCACTATAACAATGAGAAACTGATTGACAGGCAAGTTAAAACTCCATTCAGTTTATCTCATATCTGTGGTTACATTCAATGTACCTATTCTTGAAATAGGCACCCACTTGTTGGTTGTAATGTCTCTACACAAATAGCTTGAGACTAGCTATCCTCCTAAAGAGTCAACCTAACAAGTGCTAGTCCTATGGTTCATTACTATCCATCATAGTGAATCTTCAACTAGAAATGTTCTAGGAGTTTAGTACAGAGATATATTAACAGTCTCAGAATTATAACTCTTTTTAATTCCATATTCTCAATTTTAACTCCATGGACATATTATGTAAATATAAATGATGCATATAAACATAATAGAATAAACCATTTTATTAAATCAATAATAAATGTGACATACATAAATGAAATCAAATGATTGTTTCTAATCCCTAAACAATCATCTCTATGATTGGCTTTAGGGCATAATCCTAACAGGCAATGGGATGGACTTGTTGGGAACCCGCCCCATCTCGACTCTAATGTGACGCTGACATGTGCCTTTAAAGTTAAACGAGGGCTAGAGGCTGTAAGAAAATGAAGGGGGGCATCCCTAAATCAATTGTTGATTTGTTGGTAAGGATGAAGAGCATCTTTAACAAAAACAAGAAACTATTATGAGTAAGGATGGCAATGGGATGGATTTTTTGGGAACCCACCCCGTCTCGACTCTAATGCGACTGAGATGGTATTTGTATAAGCATAAGTGGGACGGGAATAAGATTTACATCTTCAACCCGAATCGGATCTATAACAGGACTGAGAATTTCTATACCTGGCCCATCCCGCCCCGCCCCAAATACTACTATTATAGTATTAAATGTATCAAAATTTCACATATAATGTGCATTTCATGTGCAAGCTACCCGTAGTTCATTACCAATGTGGGGTTAATGATAAGTAATTGTCTTTAGTAAAACGTTGTTCACCACTACAAATATATGAAATAGTGTTTGCATAAGAACATGCATACCAAATGTGTTTTGCCATGTGTTTTGTCTTACAATTAAACATTTAAAGATTTTTCCCATGAGATACCCATCCCGTCCTGCCTCTTGTTGTAGCATGTCCCACCTTGCCCGGATGTGGACTTGTGTTAAGGTTGTGACAAGGTTTTAGTTTCTTGAACGAGGTTGGGATAAAGGTGTCCCATTCCAATCCTACCCCATTGCCATCCCTAATTACGAGTACTGACATTACACAAGTCTGAATTCAGGATTTTTATTATTATTATTTTATGAGGGTTGTGCATGTGCAAATAGGTGTTTCCCTATTTTTTATTTTCAATGTCATCCCTTCTTTTTTTTTTAATGATTTTCTATGTCATCACATGAAACTATAAGTTATATTGTTACCGTTTATTCTTTTGTTTTTTGTTTTTGTTTTTTATTTTCTTTTGATTTTTATGGCCATAGTTGCCCATTTTGAACTACATCACCCACCTTTGATTTGGGGTGATTTACAATTGGATTGTAACAACAAATGTTAAACTAGGGAACACAAGAAAAGTCGAACAAACTTATCCACTGTAGTTGCACAAGTTCCTAAAAGCTTGTGTACTATCACAACTTTCTTCATTCATAATTTTATATTAAAGCATAATCTAATAGTGGGGTGCACCCTACAATTTTATATGCACATCAATTAGTATTATAATCACCAATAGTATGATAGTCTAGTAGCATTCTCCTCACTTGTTGAGTGAATAATCTCGAGTTCAAGCTTATAAGGAAGTATTGATACCCATTTGTTGTTATTTATTTATTTATTTTTTAATAAACAAGTCAATAGTATTAAAATTAAGAAAAGACAAAGTTGCTTCCATCCCCTTCATCCCTATCTGTGAGAAGAACCTCATCCGGGAAGGAGGTGATGGGAATGGAACCAAAGTGGTTACAAAAGGCTACCCATTGGGCAAGAGAATGGGCGACTTTGTTAGCTAGTCAAGGGACACATCTAATAACCCACAAGCGAGTACAATCAAGAGTAGCTTTAACATCACAAATAATAGGTTGGATGACCAATTGAGGGGTCAGATTCCAATCAGCCAAGGGGTCAAGAATCAGAGCAGCATCACCCTCCACCATAATGGAATTGAGGCCTAACGTAAACACTTTAGAGAGACCAGAACGCAAGGCTGTGGCTTCAGCAACCAAAGGATCAAGCGGACCAGCCTTGAATGTCCAAGCAAACAAAAAAGTACACTGCGAGTCTCTAAGAATGACACTTAGGATAGAAAAAGAGGATCTGATTGATGTATCAAAGTTGAGCTTGAGCCAAGAATTAGGAGGAGGCTCCCATCTAGGTGTGGGGGAGGAGAGTGGTCATACCAAAAGGGAGGACGCATTAAAGTGATCATTGGAGATTTTCTCAATTTGAGACGTAAGGAGTTTTAATCAATACTAAATCCATCGAAGACCACCCAATTCCTTGTAAACCATAACTGATCCATCATTACAACCGCAAAAATTAGAAATTTAGTGGCATAGATATTATCAAAATTGAGGCCCAAGCCATTAGAGAAAAGGATAGTAATCCACTCCTCAAGAGAGAGATGAGTGAAGGCAGATATACTAAATGACCAACTTGATGTCATCCACACAATCTCAGTGACTTTGCATTCCATAAAAAGGTGCCTGACAGACTCCACATCAACCCCACAGAAAGGAAAACTAACATCTGCGATGGGAAACTAACTATTGAGAACACTATGAACCGGGATGATATTCCACCAAACTTTCCAAATAAGCAACTTAAATCCCTCATGAATGCCAGCATTCTACAAAGATTTCCAAGTAGAATTACCCTAAGGACCCCCCACCCAAAAATCTATCCCCTAGGTATGTAAGATAAGCAGATTTGACAAAGAAGTCACCAGAGGACTTGAGGATCCATGTCAAATGGTCATCACAACAATTAGGGGAAAGAAGAATTTTCAAAATATTGGTCACCTCCTCAGGCTCATAAACGGTCCTAATTTTATCGATATCCCAACATTAACCAGGAAACAAAATCAAATCTAAAACAAGATTAAGACCCTCTCTACGATCACCCCTTGGACAAGGACGAAAACCATTGGAAAATGGGACCCAAGGATCCTTCCAAATGTCGATGGAAGAGCATCACCAATCAAGAAGTAAGAGCCCTTTAAGAGAAGGTCTTTACTATCAATAATGTCCCTCCAAAGCCACAAGTCCTTCCACTGTACATTGCTTCAGAAAAAGGTTTGCCCTTTCAATATTTTGCCTTCAAGACCTGGGCCAGAGCATATCATTGTCAGAGAAGAGAAGCCACCCCAATTTAGCAATAAGGGCTCTGTTCATATCTCTGGCATTATAAAAACCTAAACCTCCCTTACATTTGGGGAGGCACATGGAGTCCCAAGCTTTGAGAAAAAAAACCTCTATTGCAATCTCCTTTAAATCCCCACCAAAAGTTGCGAAATCTGGCATCAAGAGCACTACATGTCATTTTGGGCAAAAGAAACGTGGACATAGTGTAAGTAGGAATAGCAGAGGCAACAGACCGGATAGAGTAGCTCTACTAGCTTGAGAAAGAGTATAAGCTTTCCACCCATTGATACGATTGTGAACTTTTTCCACAATAGACCTAAAAGTTTGAGTCTTAAAAGTTCCTACAAAAAGGGGCAACCCAAGATAAAATGCCTTGGCATCAACTTTAAGTAAATTCATAGAACAAATGACTCCCGATGTCCGCCCACCAAGATTTTTATTGAAATGAACACGGGATTTGTCTAAATTCACTAATTGACCTGACCATCTCCCATAAGTAGCCAAGAACTGTAGAGCAGCTCTATCATTAGAGTAGGAAGCTCTATAGAAGACAAAAAGGTCATATGCGAATAGAAGATGAGAAATCGCCAGACTACCACGACAAACTTTGATAGCATAGATAGAACAATTATTTTCAGCGCGAATGATGATTCTGGACAACACTGCTGAGCATAGAATAAAAAGAAACGGGGAAAGAGGGTCCCCTTAACGAAGGCCCTTTGAGGTTTGAACATACCAAAAGGGCCACCATTCACTAAAACAGAGAAAGATGTGGTGAATATGCATTGAGAAATCCATTGAATCCCAGTAGGATTAAATCCAAAGTACTTAAGGATTTTAAACAAAAAGGGCCATTCGACCTTATCGTAGGCATGTTCCATATCCACCTAAAGAGCCATGAAGCCACCCTTTCCTTTCTTAGTCTTCATAGAATGCATGATTTCTTGGACCATTATTGAATTATCAGAGATGTTCCTACTAGTAACAAAGGCGGTTTGCATAAGAGAAATAAGTTTGTGGAACAGAGGCTGCAAACGGTTAGCCAAAATCTTTACAATAATTTTATAAATAACATTACATAAGCTAATAGGTCTATAATGCTTAACCGACACAGCAACATCATTTTTGGGGATCAAGGCAATATTGGTATGGTTAAGTTGCTCGAGAAAGAAACCTCCAACAAAAAAACTCCTAACAGTGGAGATGACATCAAACTTGACAATATTCCAATAATGTTTATAAAATAATATAGACATACTGTCAGGACTTAGAGTTTTGTTAGAACCCATGCGAAAAAGGACCTCTTTGATTTCATTGTTATCCGAAATAGAACAAAAATCAGAATTCTCTTTATTCGAGATGCAATTAGGAATAAGATCCTCCAACTGATCTAGAATAGAGAGGTTAGAAGAGGTGAAGAGCTCTTTGAACTACCAGATGAAAAAATCACCAATATCTCTTCTATTCGAAATCCAGAGTCCATCCTCATTCTTGAGAAGATCAATAGAATTCCTTCTACCCCGAATAATAGCAGAGAGATGAAAAAACTTGGTGTTACAATCGCCTTCTTTGAGCCACTGAATCCTTAAATTTTGTCTCCAAAGGATTTCTTCCCTCTTAAAGCATTCATCCAAATTCAATTATAGGTTGGAATCTTTAGCTAAATTTTCAGGGGAAGCATCAAAACTTTGAACAAACATAATGGCCTCTTTCAAAGCTTCAATTTTCTACCTAATAAAACCAAAATGTTCTTTATTCCATGTAGAAAGAGCTTTTCTAGAGATTATGACTTTGTGGCAGAGACGAAATGCAGCAGAACCAAGGCAATGAGCCTTCTAAGCATGTTCCACCACAAGAGAGCTAAACTCATCCCTCGTCCACATGGCCTGGAATTTAAAGGGACGAGCCACTGAATTGGCATAACCAGAACAGTTCAAAAAAATGGGAATGTGGTCGAAGGATACAAGAGGGAGATGGGAGATAACTGCATGAGGGAAGAGAGACTTCCAATCAATATTAGCCATACCTTTATCCAAACACTCCTTGATGTTGGCTCTAAAACTCCTTTTGTTGCACCAGGTGAAGTGGTGACCAGAGAAGCCAAGATCAATGAGACCATAACAATCCATAAGATGCCCCAGAACCCTAGAAGATAGGCAAACAAACGACCTACCTACCCTCTTATCAATCTAAGAAGTGATACAATTGAAGTCACCAACACAAACCCACAATCCAGAAAAAGAATTTGCAAGATGTGAGCGCCACACCCTAAACCACATAGCTCGAGAATATGCATTAGCCTCAAAGGACTAACATGGAGAAGAGTTGCTACCCAATATTGGGAACGAGTGAACCCTAGCAGGGTCTAACTCGTCATAACCAGAGATTCAGGTTAGGAGCTAGGGAACACCGCTGGGAAGGTGTTAGGCACCCAGCTACACCTGGTCGGAACCGGCCCCCACACATGATCAATGGCTTTAATTAATTTAAATGCTTAATTAAAATTAACCCTATTCATTCAACCACAGCAGCACACAAATCATAATGATATGATATAAATACAAGTGCAAAATAATTATAAAGAAATAAAAGTATGAAATAATCAACTATCAATGTAAATAAGATCAAGAGAACTGTCTGCCGAAAATAAAGTGCGTACGCATCATTAATTGGTGCGTACGCATCACTGATAGGTACGTGCGCACCTAATAGGCATTTCACACAGAATCATAGAACTCACATATCAATCTACATCATGCATCCCAAACTAAATAAAATATAGAAATAAATACAAACATAAAAACTAAACCTAAATGATGCTAATCATGCTTTAGACAAAAATAAAATAAAATAAAAATAATAAAAGAAGAACTAGAATAAAAAGTTAGATAAAACTAAATTTACCGACTTTGTAATTGTTCGTGGCCCCTCAAGTCTTTGGATTGAATCAAACCAACACGGATCCTCCTCTTTGTCAAAGTGGTATCACAGCAAAGAGATCAAAAATCACTCGACTTTGAAAAGAAATAGAAAACGAAAAGAGAATAAGAGAAAAGAAAAGTGATTTTCATCACTTTTCAACAGCAGCAACTTCAATCGTGTTTTTGAGTATGAAAATGTTGGAATTGGACCAAACTTTTAAAATACAAAGTTGTAGAGAATTGAATTATCTTTCTAAGAAGACCAATTTCATCGAATTCCGACTTCAAAATCAAAAGTTATGATTAAAATACGATTGCTGGTTTCAGAAAAACTACTGCTGAATTATGACGAATTTCACTCCGTAAAAACCATTCTCCTCTCCCATCTCTATGGCATTAAAAGAGTATTTATAGCTGAAAACTAGGGTTTCCCTTTCCTTCTTAGACTATGTTTCTTGGAGAATAATCAAAAGGTGTTACCAATAATTAAAAAGTCTTCTAATCTGAATAGGAAAGGGAAATTGCATTTTCTAAAAATTAGGAGAGTGACCGCTAACACGCATGCACATATATTGTATATGCGTACACACACTTATCACATACGTACACGTGTTAGTGGTATGATAAAAATGACTAATTTAATAAAATAATTTTCATTTCATTTTAACCAAAAATCTTATGCTATGATTCGCACTAATTCTTAAAGGATAATCCGTAAATAACCACACTAAACTCATCATCGGGCCTACGGGACTTAAGATGACAACGGGTAAAAAATGGGGTGTCTACACAAGACATTCCAACTAATTGAGAAAATCAACTTTGCCCTGCCAATAGGGGGGCCATACACACCTGTGAGCATCCAAGGATTAGAGAGGGGGAAGAGAAGACAAGAGTGTTGATCAAACATTTGTTTGAAATTGTAACCTCAATCTCGAATCCCATACGCCAAGCAAGACAAATACCTCTAGCTTTGTTAAAGGGCGGACAGAGACAAGGTTGGGAAATCCCAAATTGGTGAGACAGTGCTTAACTTTAACATCAGGAACTTTTGTTTCAATAAGGAATATTGCATTAGGTTGGTAATCGCGAACAAGAGCCCGGAGTGAACGAATTGCCGTAGAACGGGCTAACCCATGGCAATTCCATGATAAGAGATTCATTGGGATGGAAGAGACAAGTCAAGGCTTGCCTCCTCAGAATTTGAGTTGCCATTCTCCACTATAATAGGAGATTTCCTAGCCAAAAATTTGAGCCTTATTCTACGAGACTTAGATAAAGAGGATAGGACAGTACCCGTCTGTACGTAACACCTTCAGAGAAAACTCCATTCCATACTAGAGTAGGGGTACTACCACTAGTAACAGTGGGTTCAAAGGAGCCAGAGTCAGTATAAGATGATAAATGAGGGGGGGAGGAAGAAAGAGAGAAGGAATTGAGGTTAAATGAGGAGGGATAACATTAATGGAAAGGGTACCCTTGAGTATTTTTCCCCTTTTAGGTAGAAGTTGATCACATTGGGTTTTCCTTTTACTACTGTTACGGGATGTATGGGTTATATTGACTCTTGTGGGCCCAAGAAAGGAATGGTTATGTAAAGATTTTAAAGTGGAAAGGGTTAGACCATCAATAGGTAGGAAAGGAGACACGATGATGGGATTATAAACAGGGGAGGGGACTTTGACTGGTGAAATAGAAGTAGAAGGGCAAGGTAAGAGGGACACATGTGAGGGAGAAAGGGATGGATAAAACAATAGAGCATATGAGGTTTAGGTGTGAAGGAGACCAATTGAGATGGACCAGGTAGAGTAAGTTGCTTCAGCAACTGAGCCGCACAAAAAGTACCCGACTCCACAAACTTAGACTTGGGATATGGGTCTTGAGACTTCTCATCAACTTTATGGAGGGGATGCTCAACTCCCATAGAACATGATTGGGCCACACGCGTCATCCCTGATTCCACCGGTGATTCCACATAAAAACTAGACAACCTAGAAGAATCCATCCTAAATCTTGGTTCAGATCTGGAATTAACCATAGACTTCGCACGCATCCATGGTCCAAAAGCCACAGGGCCATGGCTAGGAAGAACACTAGACGAACTTGAAGTAGGGACATCAAAACGGCAAGCTCTTACAAAGTGACTCAACCTCCTACAGTGGAAGTAGAAATCATATAGTCTTTTATTTTTGAATTGGATCCAAACTTCTATTCTAGCCTCCCTCTTAAGAAAGAATCCATTTTTTAGCGGGTTAAGGATGCAAAGCTCCACCTTAATTCTGAGGAACCTACCGCAAGACAAAGAACCGCACGTGGATGAGTTCACTATAAGAAACTTACCTAAAAAAGCACCGATCTTGGAGGCATTACTGTGGATCTTTCGATCATGGGGGAGGCTATGGATCTGAACCCAAAAAGCAAAGAAAGAAAAATCAATTTCTTCAATGGTCAGACTCGGTGGCTATTCTTTTAAGACCAGTTGAAAGCCAAACACCGACCAAGGGCAGTGAGAAGATCCTTGGTGCGATCATCTGCTTTGGAAAAGACAAAAAGGAAAGTATTAGTGGCCATGAGAGTGATAGTCAACACCTCTTTCAGATTCCACCCTTTAAAAATAATATCTTTAAAGGCCTGGAAATTCACCATTTTGTTTGTCACTAATTTACCCACAAGCGATAGATTAGTGGGATGAATATCTGAGTTAAGACCAAGGGATAACTCCAGATAATCCAGAGCACAGCTTAAAGTAGCTATTTTAGAGATAAGAAGAGAGATGTCATCTATGGATGAACCTTTAAAAAAATCAGGAAAGGAGGAAAAAGAAATGTAGCTCTAACTCAGGGGTAGGGTTGGGGAAGAAAAGTAAAGGTTAAGGATAGGAAGAAAGGAGGAAAGTGGGGAAATCACTAACACAGAAAGGGAGATGGACTGAGAACAAGGCCGGAAATTCACCAGAACTGATGAAGAGAAAACGCTACTAAGAGCGTGGTAAGAATCCAAGATGACTCTATCTTCAGATTCAAGAAACTTGTCAAGGGTAACAGTAGATTTTATCAATTGTCAAAAGAAAAAAAAAAAGGGGAATTATAAATCGGATGACCCTATACATCTTAATGATGTAGTTACTTTTGTGGATTGCTTATGCCCTTTAGTTGATGCTTGAAAAAGAATCATTTTGAACTATGCTTTTACATTAATATTAGACTAATTGGTGGACTTGATATGCAAAGACTTTTTTTTTTTTTTTTTTTTTGGTGAAAACCATCCGGTATCCGACAACCACATTAGGCTGTGACTAATCCAGATTCGAGCCGGGTAGGACCACAAGGGCTGCAAAGCTCTTCCTGCTGAGTATTTAACGTAGCTGCATTCCCAAGTCTCGAACCGAGAACGTTGGTTAAGCTAGAACAGCCCCACACCAGCTGATTTACGTGCTCGGTGGTTATATGCAAAGACTTTATCTAATGGAAAATGCTATTTCACCCATGTTTTGCCACCTATGTTTATCACTCACCTTATGTGTCAAAAGTATATAGGTGAAACCAAACATGTGGGGCCCAACACGGAATAAAGAGAAACTACGACATAAGGATGGGTGGGAGAATTGAAATAGATGGGTGAAATAGCATAGTTCCAAAAGTCAGTGGTTGTACCATTTGAATTGAAAAAGAAACTTTGAGTGTAAATATAACCTTGTCTTTCCTTGTGTAAAATAGTGGTCCTCACTATGTTAGGCAATCGAGTTCAAATTCCGGTTCACCTTCTCCTTTAGCTGTGATTTAGGTTGAAACTAGGGTTCATAGAGTCCATGTTTGCGCGCTGGTCATATTTGGCATTGTAAACCCAATTAGTTGTTAATGTGTTGGCATGTCTTATAATTGCCTTGTCTACGAGTCCAGGAGGGTATTAGTCTGCTGGGTGTGCCACTCTTGCAAGACTGCAATTACTCATCTTTCCCAGTTATGGGGCACCACGTGACGCCTGTTGCTAACTATGAACGTTACACTGTATGTTTTGTTGGTTTGCAAGTATTGCTCATCTAATATTTCTCTGCCAGTGTGTCAAGGCCTAGCACCCATATAGAAGTATAAATTGTTCATCTCTAGTGCTTTTATGTTTATATATATGTATATCTCTCATGCAAGCAATTAATGACAGGGTATTAAGACTGATTTACTTAATCAGAATATCTCTGAAAATTTTTTGCTTTTTTAATGTGTACAGTTTACATGTTAATTAAATTAAGACTATATGGAACTTCAAAAGTATTGCCTAGTGCTATAAAGGGCACCTTCTTGCTAGCCTGGGCAGGAAAAAACTTTTCTTTGACATCTTTTAGATGATTCACTCTCGCTGTCTGTATAGTAACCCATGGGATTAGGTTTCAAACATTTTCAAGATGAGGGAACTGCTTAATTGTTTCATTTCAATCAATGGACCAAATGTTCGAAGACGGCTAAGGTATATTTTCTCGAATTAGCGATGCGTTGTTCGATTATGCTTTTCTCCTTGGATATGGATTTCAGCCTAGTGTTGAATCTTTATTTATTTTTATTTTTTTCCCAACTAAGAGGGGAAAAAGTTTGCTTCTTGCCTATGTTGAAAGCTGCCTTTCCCCAAAATTTCTCCATTTGAGCATCTGGCCTTGGTTCCAAAAAACTGCATTTAATTGCTTCCTATTTTGCTAATTCTAAACTAGGGCCTACCATGGTTTTCCTTCCTATTTCCTTTTTGCACTTGTTTTCTAAACCTTTTTACTTATTTGTTCTTTCTTCTTTTTTTTTTCTTTTTTTTTTTTTTATTTTTTATTGCTAGGTACATTCAATATATTCAAGCAGCAATTTCCCTGTTGTGACATAGATCACCGTCCAATCGAGTCATGTGCTCATCCTATGTGCATATTGATCTCTACCATCTTATTATTAAGATTTAATTACTTCCTCTCCTCAACTATCTATATTTTAGGCTCTATTTAGTTCGCGAATTTTATCAAGGAAAAAATATGAAATAGAAGGAATTGTACTTTTCTTTATTTGGTTGCAATGAAAAATTGGAAGAAAAAGAAGAATTGGTATAATTTTGGCTTGACATGATTTTATCTTTTTCTTTCATTTTCTTTCCTCCTCATTTTTTTTCCCTTCCTTTTTTTTCCTTGATAGAATCCATGAACCAAATAGAGGGTTAGTGCCTGAATTTCATCAAGTAATCCTGCCCTTATGGAAATCAGCTTGAATATCTTGCTAAATGTACCTAATATGTCAAAATTACCATTACTATGTTGTTTGGATTCTAAAACCCTTTCTTCATTGCCCCTTGGGGATGAGAAAGAAAAATATTACGCGGGAGAAGGGGGGAGGGAGTACTAACAAAAGGGTAGGAAAATAACTCATCATTGTACATGTTTTGGGCTATGAAAAACCTACTTTTAAGTCATTATTGTGCATATTTTTGGGCTATGGAAACCCTACTTTTAAATGCCTTTAAAGGTTCTATTTCATGTGGTAGGCCCAAAATATCACATGCCTTTTAAATCTCATAAATGGCTTAGCTCCTACACTTTGGATAAAATGCGTAGTTTCATGGCTTTGTGGAACAACAAAGGCCAAGTATTTCTTACTTCGACAATCATCTTCTCAAATGGCTTATTTATAATGCGATGGTGGCACACTCGATGTGTATGTGTGCACAACCCACTTATTATTCCTTTGACAGAGTCGTGAAATTAACCCTAAGGGATTATCCTAGTGACAAGTCGAGCCATGATAAGCATCTCAGGAAGTGTAGGTCAAATGTTTGAAACCCCACGAAAGTATTTGATCCCCTTTGGGACTACCCCTGAGCTCAAAGGGCTTAGTAATATTGGCCCCAAGCATGAGGGGCTTGGTAATTGCCCAATGCGTTTTGGATGAAGGACTATCTATGCCCGAGAGATTAGTTGGGGTCGAAGCCCTGGACACTATTATAATAAAAATAAATAAATAATAAAAAAGGAAAGAAAAAGTGAGAATCGTAGGATTGTGGTTTAATGAATTTAAGCTCGGTTGGGGAGAGTTCAATATAATGCAATATTATGATTTTTTTTCCCCCTTAATTTTTCAATTATAGAGTATTAGAGGTATGTTAGGATTTTATGGAAAAGAGAGTATTAATGGATCATGTGAGGAACCACTGTGCTGACTTTTAATGGATCTATGAGGAACGATTGTGCTAATTGGGAGCGATTGGTCCATTGTCCCTTGTTGATGAGAAACGAAACTAGTAAATTAAGTTTTGGTCATTACTTCAAATTTGTAGTTGATTTGTAATAGATTGATAATACTGAAAACAAAACAATTAGTAGTTGATTTGTAATGGATTGATAATCAATTTGTAATAGGTGATACTTTTTTATTATTAGAGTGGAATCTAATCACCAAAAGGTACTTTCCCCGCACAATTTTGTGAAAGTGGGGTAGCCATCTATACTCGTGCATTGGAAACACTAACTTTTTTCCGTGATCAACGCCTGCTCGGTAATTAAACCCATTGGATCCATAGGAAACACGTGACTTGGCTCAAAACTCCTTTTATCCATCACATAATAGCAGGAAAACAAAAATTTTAAAAGTAGATCTGAGAGTCGAGAAAAATTGAAAACGATCGAGAAACCTGTTCATCTATATACAAGACTTTTGTACAAGTAGGGAAGGTGGGAAATCGTGTGTGTTGTGTGTGGTAGGAAATTAGAGAGCAGCAATATTGGTTGGGCCTACCCTTATTATATAAGCTTCAACGTTATATATTTGGGTCCGGCTATTGCCACCCCTCAATTTTATCAATACCACTACTTATTTTGGTTTTTTTAAGATTTAATACAAAATACAAAAGATTTTATAAAAATAAATCGCATGATGTACTAGAAAACATCATTTTAAGCAGTTTTGCATAAGAACATTTTTTCAAAATCTATTGTTTAGATAGACTTTTTAACAAAAAATGAAATAAATATTATATATGTCAAAAAGTATACTTAAATAATAGATTTTGAAGAAAAAATATTTTCTATAAAATTGTTTAAAATGATGTCTTCTAGTGGACTGCGCGAACAGTTTTCATAAAAACCTTTAATAATTTACACATAATCTTTAAAAATTAGAACAAGTGAGGGCATTGATAAAATTGAAGGGTGATAATAGCGGGCCCCATATATTTTATAAACGACAAGAGCTCTGTCATTCACTTAAAGTTAAAAATATTTAAAACAAAAAATAAAAAACGATGAAAACACGGAAAAAAAAATAATAATACAAACATAAGTTTGACGTTTTCTTATTTTTATCTTTTTTTTTACATATTTTCTTGAAAACGTTTTTTATATTTTACAAGTAAAACATGTTTTTTAATTTTTTTTTAATTTTTTTTTTTATCACTTTCGTTTTCAACGAAAATGGAAACTAAAAACTGAATAATTGTAACATAGAAAACTGAGCCCTAGATTTCAAACTGAATATGTCTCTTCAACACAAATGAGTCTTCAGGCGAAGGCACCATTAACTCTAGCAATGACCGTCATTTCTTTAATTCTTTTTCCTTATTTTTGGGCCTTTAATTAAAAAAAAAATGGAAAAGAACCTGTCCTCCGTCAATTAGGTTTGCGTTTGACATGTCTTTTTGAAAGAAAACGTCATTTGTGAGAATGGCCTTTTATATCTAATGGGAGATAATCGAGTGTAGACCGTCTAGGACAGATCGCACGGCTAAGAACCATACGTTTTGGATCATCTTAAACGATTTGCACCTTATCATTCTTGTATATCTAATGTATATGTATATATGTATAGTAAAAATTCACCACGTAACAACTTTTTACACAACCACTTGATACCCTTTTTATTTCTAAGTTTTTCAGAAATTATATCTTCAATTTTCAAAGGTGGTAACCATTTCGACTTTTTTTTCTTTTAAAACACAATCATTTTTTCAAGAATGTCATAATCGTTTGATTTAACTTAAAGATACAATCCTTTCAATTTTTATTTTTTTTTCTTTTTTGTTGCCTAGCAATGAGGTGTCCGAACTATAGGAGCCCAACTAATCCTCGCTCCTCACGCGGGGCAACCGTCTCATGAGATCGTTTAACGTTCAGACCAATAGCCTTAACTGGTGGCTGGCCAAAAGAGATTAGTTGGTTTCGAACCTGGAATGTCTGAGTTTATAACTTAACCTTTTGCCACTAACTCTCATTGGTTAATGCAATCCTTCCAATTGACACGAGTAGATAAAGGACATGAAAATGGAAAATACTTGCCTCCACCCTTGGGTGGAGGAGTTCCTTTCCCTCCTCCCACTCATATTTCGCCACTTATCCAAATAAATAAAGATAATTGATTGTGTGCATGCATTCTCATATTTACATAATTGTAAACACATTTTCATAAGTCCATATTTGCATGTTTATGTTTATATTAACATGAATGCGTGGACACATGTCCATATTCACATATTTGTTTGTTTGTATTTTTAAATTCATATTTTTCTAAAATATTTATGACATATAGTAAAAAATGAATGAAAGTGGGAAAAAACTCCTCCACCATGGGGTGGAGGCAAGTAGTATCCAACCAGGAAAATATTTATGTGAAAAATGGGGGTTACAGTTTACGTTTAGGCCCATTGGATCAGGTGGAAGAGGAGGTTAATGCATTAGCACAGGTAAGATTTTGCTTTTCTGCTTTTCTCATCCATGCACATGAATTTTGGATTATATATGAAATGGCCTTTTTGCTCCCTCGCCAAGTCGCCATACATATCCTTCTCTTTCTTTTCTTTTTTTTTTTTTTTTTGGATTTTTTCCTCTTAAATATCATTCTCTCTCTTTCTCTCCTTCTCAAGTGACTATCCATGTTTCAATCAAACATCCAAAAATCTTTAATATTTCTTACCAAACCAATGCAACCACAAATTCCGAATAATAAGTTTTCAAATGCACACACGTGTTGAATATGAATTATATAATATTTGTTATAATTATTCTCATACTGCATTTTTTATTTTTCTTCTGCATTTTTTATTTTTCTTCTGCATTTTGTTATGTACATCACACGGACTCACCTCTAGTATATACCTAAGTTGCGTTCACAGCCATCACATGACGAATTTTTACAAAGCCATGTGACGCAATTTTTGTTAATTTTTAAGTTTCAAAGGTTGCACCTTTTAATACTATTTAAAAAACACAATAATTGAAAAATAAATAAAATTGAATAAACACATCTTCTCACAAAAAACAGTCACATGCAGTTATGTGTTTTTCATTTTTTTTTTTTTTTTTTTTTTGGTAAAGATCATTTTGGTACCCTGGATTTTTCCAAAAATCCCAATGTAATACCCATACATTTTTTTTCACTCAATTTAATACCTAAATTTTACTGTCATGCCCAAATATGGTTCTGACCTCAAATGCCATCCAAATACTAAACAGACACATCATGTGAGTGACACATGACATCCCACATAGAGCATACGTGTTAAGGGCGGTTTAAACATAATAATTAAATAAACACTTTTAGTAACTTATATTTTTCATTTAGTTCTAATTTAGCACCTAAAATTGAAAAAATTCTAATTTGATACCCAAACTACATCGAATGGTATCAATTTGGTTTAGGCATAAGTTTTAGCAAAATCATCCACACCCCACTGCCATCCCAATATCATTAGGCCACAAGAGCCGATCAAAAGATTTTTAATATGTAATGCCATGTATATTTCTTTTCTTAAAAGAATGAATTCAAATGTCAATTTAGTAATAGGATCCTAATCTCCTAGACCTAGGGAGTGGAATTTGGAATATGTCTGATTAATTATGAAGTCATAAGCAACTTCTATAAGTAGTATGTGTAACCTAGGAAAATATTAGATACGGAAAGTAAATAAAGGAGTCCCCTTTTGTGGAAACATTTATAATCATATTAGTTTTAGGAAAGTCTAACAATTTACTTTTATGTAATCTCAACCAAATAACAAACACTTTTTCTTATCCTCGTTAAATTGTTAGATGTTAATTAGTTAGCATGGGGACAAATTTGAAACCACGTCTTCAGTATGACACCAATTAGTAATTAATGGTAGCAAAACCCAACATGATCCCAAACCCGGAAAAAGAAAAAAACCCAACATGATTTGCGAACATGACCCATATATTATTATTGGCGCAAATCAATCATAGTCCAAGATTATTTACAAGGGAAATTTTTGAATTGAAAGAGAAAAATTTACGTTTGTTTATATTCTGCATGTTAATCTCTATTAACCATTCAATTGTAGAGTATTAGAGGTATATTTTAGGATTTTAAGGAAAAGAGAGTACTAATGGATCATGTGAGGAACCATTGTGCTTACTTCTAATGGATCTTTGAGGAACCATTGTGCTAATTGGGAGGGATTGGTCCATTGTGCCTTGTTGCTGAGAAACGAAACTAGTAAATTAAGTTTTGGTCATTACTTCCTATATAATACCGAAAACAAAAACAATTGGTAGTCGATTTGTAGAAGATTGATAATCAATTTGTAACAAGTTAATAGGTAATACTTTTTATTATTATTATTATTAGATTGGAATCTAATCACCAAAAGGTACTTTCCCCGCACAATTTTGTGAAAGTGGAGGTAGCCATCTGTATTCATGCACTGGAAACACTAACTTTTTTCCGTAATCAACGCCTGCTCGGAAATTAAACGCACTGGATCCATAGGAAGCACGTGACTTGGCTCAAAACTCCTTTTATCCCTTACATGATAGCAGGAAAACAAAAATTTTATGTGGAGATCTGAGAGTTGAGAAAAATTGAAAACGAGAAACATGTTCATCTATATACAAGACTTTTGTACAAGTAGGGAAGGTGGGAAATCCTGTGTGTGTTCTGTGAGGTAGGAAATTAGAGAGCAGCAATATTGGTTGGGCCTACCCTTATTATATAAGCTTCAACGTTATATAATTGGGTCCGGCTATTGCCACCCCTCAATTTTATCAATACCCCTCACTTATTTTGGTTTTTTTAAGATTTAATGCAAAATATAAAAGGTTTTATAAAAATAGATCGTATGGTCTACTAGAAAACATTATTTTGAACAACTTTATAGAAAAAAGTTTTTCCAAAATTTCTCGTTTAAATAGACTCTTTAACAAAAAGTGAAATAAATATTATATATGCCAAAAAGTCTGTACTTAAACGATAGATTTTGAAAAAAAGCCTTTCTTCTATAAAATTGTTCAAAATAATGTCTTCTAGTGGATAACGCGAGAATTTGCATAAAATCTGAAAAATGTAGAACAAGTGGGGGACATTGATAAAATTGAGAGGTAGCAATAGTTGGCCCTATATATTTTAATAAACAACAAGAGCTCCATCATTCACTAAAAGTTAAGAATATAAAAATAAAAAATAAAAAACGATGAAAACACGGAAAAAAATACAAACAACATAATTTTGACTTTTTCTTATTTTTATATTTTTTTGTGCATATTTTCTTGAAAACGTTTTTTATATTTTACAAGTAAAACATGTTTTTTTTTTCTTTTTGTTTTTATCAGTTTCGTTTTCAACGAAAACGAAAACTAAAAACTGAATAATTGTAACGTAAAAATCTGAGACCTAGATTTCTCAAACTGAATGTCTCTGCAACACAAATGAGTTTTCAGGCGAAGGCACCATTAACTCTAGCAACAACCGTCATTTCTTTAATTCTTTTTCCTTATTTTTGGGCCTTTAATTAAATAAAAAAAAAATAGGAAACGAAGCTGTCCTCCGTCAATTAAGTTAGCGTTTGACATACCTTTCTGAAATAAAGAGTCATTTGTGAGAATGGCCTTTTCAAAAAGACATCTAATAGATATTTAATGGGAGATAATCGAGTGTGGACCATCTCGAACAGATCTTATGGCTAAGAACCATGCGTTTTGGACCCTTCCCAAACGATCCACACCTGATCATTCTTGTATATATATATATATATATATATATATATATATATAAAAATTTACCATATAGTAACTTTTGACGCAACCACTTGACACCCGGCCTCTTTATTTCTAAGTTTTTCTGAAATTATATCTTCAATTTTCAAAGGTGGTAACCATTTCAATTTTTTTTTTTCTTTTAAAACACAATCATTTTTTCGAGAAGGTCATAACCGTTTGATTTAACTTAAAGATACAATCCTTTCTTTTCTTTTTCTTTTTCCTTTTTTCTTTTTTAGTCAAGCAATGAGGTATCCAAACTATCAAAGCCCAACTAATCCCTGCTCCCCACGCAGGGCAACCACCCCATGAGGTCGTTTAACGTCCAAACTAATAGCCCTAATTGGTAGCTAATAAAAAAAGATTGGTTTATTTCGAATCCAAGATATATGAGTTTACAACTCATCCCTTTATTGTCATGCCAACTCTCTCATTGGTTAATACAATCTTCCTAATTGACACAAGTAAATAAAGGACATGAAAATATGTATGTGTGTAAAATTAGTGTTACAATTTTCGTTTAGGCCCATTGGATTAGGTGGAAGAGGAGTTTAATGCATTAGCATAAGTAAGATTTTGCTTTTCTGCTTTTCTCATCTATGCTCCCTCGCCATACATATCCTTCTCCTTCTCCTTCTTTTCTTTTTTCTTTTTTTTTTAATTTTTTTTATTTTTTTAATTTTTTTGGACTTTTTCCTCTTAAATATCATGCTCTTTCTCTTTCCCTCCTTCTCAAGTGACTATCCATACTTCAATCAAACATCCAAAAAATTTTAATATCTCTTACCAAACCATTGCAACCACAAATTCGGAATAATAAGTTTTCAAATACACACATATGTGTTGAATTTCAAATATATTACATTTGTTATAATTATTCTTATATTGCATTTTTTATTTTTAGATACTCTCGTTACATAAATTTAAAAAAATAAAAAGATAAAAAGGGGAAAGAAAAAATGTGAATCGTAGGATTGTGGTTTAATGAATTTAAGCTCGGTTGGGGAGAGATCAATATAATGTAATATTATGATTTTTTTTTTCCCCTTTAATTTTTCAATTGTAGAGTATTAGAGGTATATTTTAGGATTTTATGGAAAAGAGAGTATTAATGGATCATGTGAGGAACCATTGTACTGGCTTTTAATGGATCTATGAGGAACCATTGTGCTGATTGGGAGGGATTGGTCCATTGTGCCTTGTTGCTGAGAAACGAAACTAGTAAATTAAGTTTTGGTCATTGCTTCCAATATAATACCAAAAACAAAAACAATTGGTAGTCGATTTGTAAAAGATTGATAATCAATTTGTAACAAGTTAATAGGTAATACTTTTTTTTTTTTTTTAAATTATAAGATTGGAATCTAATCACCAAAAGGTACTTTCCCCGCACAATTTTGTGAAAGTGGAGGTAGCCATCTGTATTCATGCACTGGAAATACTAACTTTTTTCCGTAATCAACGCCTGCTCGGAAATTAAACCCATTGGATCCATAGGAAACACGTGACTTGGCTCAAAACTCCTTTTATCCCTCACAAAATAGCAGGAAAACAAAAATTTTATGTGGAGATCTAAGAGTTGGGAAAAATTGAAAACGAGAAACATGTTCATCTATATACAAGACTTTTGTCCAAGTAGGGAAGGTGGGAAATCGTGTGTGTGTTCTGTGTGGTAGGAAATTAGCGAGCAGCAATATCGGTTGGGCCTACCCTTATTATATAAGCTTCAACGTTGTATATATGGGTCCAGCTATTGCCGCCACTCAATTTTATCAATACCCCCCACTTATTTTAGTTTTTTAAAATTTAATGGAAAATGCAAAAGGCATTATAAAAATAGATCACATGATCTACTAGAAAACATCATTTTGAACAATTTTGCCGAATAAAATTTTTCTAAAATCTATTGCTTAAATAGACTTTTTAATAAAAAATGAAATGTAGATTATATGTACCAAAATGTCTACTTAAACGATAGATTTTGAAAAAACTTTCTTTTGTAAAGTTGCTCAAAATGATGTCTTCCAGTATAAAGCGCGAGCAGTTTTCATTTAAAAAAAAAAAAAAAAAACCTTTAATAATTTGCATAAAATCTTTAAAAAGTAAAACAAGTGGGGGGACATTGATAAAATTGAGAAGTGGCAATAACTGTGCCTGTATATTTGAATAAATGACAAGAGCTTCGTCATTCACTTAAAGTTAAAAATATAAATAAAAAATAAAAAATGATGAAAACATGGAAAAAAAATACAAACATAATTTTGACGTCTTCTTATTTTTATCTTTTTTTTGCACATATTTTCATGAAAACGTTTTTTATATTTTACAAGTATAACATGTTTTTCTCTCTTTTCTTCCCTTTTTTTTTTTTAATTTTTTATCACTTTCATTTTCAACGAAAATGAAAACTAAAAACTGAATAATTGTAACATAGAAAACTGAGCCCTAGATTTCTCAAACTGAATATGTCTCTTCAACACAAACGAGTTTTCAGGCGAAGGCACCATTAACTCTAGCAACGACCGTCATTTCTTTAATTCTTTTTCCTTATTTGTGAGCCTTTACCTTTATTTCGTCCGTGGAATTTACTAAGAAAAAAAAAAACAAAGGAAAAAAAGATGAAATCATATTAAATAAAAATTATTTCAATTTTTCTTATTTTTTTAATTTTCTCTTACAACCAAATAGGGGGAAAGACAATTTTTTATATTTTAATTTTTTTCCTTAATAAAACCTTAAACCAAATAGAACCTTAATTTTTTTTTTTTTTTTTTTAAAAAATGGAAAAGAAGCTGTCCTCCATCAAGTAAGTTAGCGTTTGACATACCCTTTTGAAATAAAATGGTCATTTGTGGGAATGGCGTTTTCAAAAAGGCATCTAATATATATCTAATAGGAGATAATCCAGTGTGGATCGTCTGGGACAGATCGCATAGCTGGGAATCATGTGTTTTGGACTCTCCTCGACGATCCGTGATCATTCTTATATATCTATGTATATATGTATAATAAAAATTTACCATGTGATAACTTTTTACTGCAACCTACTTGACACCCTCTTTATTTCTAAGTTTTTCATAAATTATATCTTCAATTTTCAAAGGCGGTAACCGTTTTGATTTTTTTTTTTAATTTTAAAACACAATAATTTTTTCGAGAAGGTCATAACCATTTGATTTAACTTAAAGATACAATCCTTTTATTTTTATTTATTTTTATTATTATTTTTTTATTTGCCAAGCAACGAGGTGTCCGAATTAATTGTCAAAGCCCAACTAATCCCTGCTCCCCACACAGAGCAACCGCCCCATAGCCCTGATTGGTGACTGGCTAAAAGAGATTGACTGGTTTCATACCCGAGATATCTGAGTTTACAACTCACCTCTTTACCATCAAACCAACTATCATTGTTAATACAATCCTTCCTATTGACACAAGTAAATAAAAGACATGAAAATATGTATGTGTGTAAAATTAGGGTTACAATTTTCGTTTAGGCTTATTGGATAAGGTGGAAGAGGAGTTTAATGCATTGGCACAAGTCAGATTTTGCTTTTCTGCTTTTCTCATCCATGCACATGAATTTTGGATCATATATGAAATTGCTTTTTCGCTCCCTCGCCATACATATCCTTCTCCTTCTTTTCTTTTTTCTTTTTTTTTTTTTTTTTGTATTTTTTCCTCTTAAATATCATTCTCTTTCTCTTTCTCTTTCTCTCCTTCTCAAGTGACTATCCATACTTCAATCAAACATCCAAAAATCTTTAATATCTCTTACCAAAACCATTGCAACCACAAATTCGGAATAATAAGTTTTCAAATACACACGTGTTGAATTTGAAATATATAATATTTGTTATAATCTTTCTTATATTGCATTTTTTATTTTTCTTCTGCATTTTGTTATATATACATCGCACGAACTCACCTCTAGTATATACGCCATCACATGACGAATTTTTTCAAAGCCATGTGATGCAGTTTTTGTTAGCTTTTAAGTTTCATACTATTTGAAAAACACAATAATCGAAAAATAAATAAAACTGAATACACACATCTTTTCACAAAAAACAGTCACATGCAGTTATGTGGGTTGTGGGTTTTTTATTTTTTTGGGTAAAGATTATTTTGGTACTATGAAGTTTTTTCAAAAATCCCAATGTAATATCTATACTATTTTTTCTCACAATTTAATACGTAAACTTTACTGTCGTATCCAAATATGGTCCCAACCTCAAACGCCATCTAAATACTTAACAGACACATCATGTGGGTGACACGTGGCATCCCACATGAAGCATACGTATCAAGAGCAGTTAAAATATAATAGTTAAATAAACACTTTTAGTAAGTATATTTTTCATTTAGTTCCAATTTAGCATCTAAAATAGAAAAAAAATTCTAATTTGATATCCAAACTACAATAAATTGTACCACTTTGGTCTAGGCATAAGTTATAGTAAAATCATCCGCACCCAATCCATCCTAACATCATTATGCCACAAGAGCCGATCAAAAGATTTTTAATATGTAATGCCATGTATATTTCTTTTCTTAAAAGAATGAATTCAAAATGTCAATTTAGTAATAGGTTCCTAATCTCCTAGGCCTAGTTAGTAAATACTCGTATTATACCCGTATAATACACAAACGTACATATTTTTTTTAAAAACTCCCGTTTGCCGTACAAAGTTCAAATATAATTAAAAATACTCGTTTTTTTTTTTTTTTAAGCAAACATGTAGTTCACATATTTGATGTATTCCATGTTATATGTATGTTAAAATACTTTTAATTGTATTGTCGATAAGTCGACTCTTACTATAATCATCAACAATACTATTATCAGTATTTAAAATATCTTGATTCTTATATTCATTTTGTTAAATCAAGATCTAATTTATAATTTTTCTATTGTGATCTCCTATCTCTTTATATAAATTTTTTGGGTTTGTTAAAGATTAGACGATTGTATTTACTATTTTGCTGTATAGACCACATTTCATATGATTTTAGGACAAAAATTATAAAATAATCTGGGGAATAAAAATGTGAAAATATTTATAAATCAAGACTTACATATTTATTAATTTTTAATCATCTTCTTAGCCAAATTCATGCTCCTTTCTAAGCAAATGTACAAAAAAACAAAAAATAATAAAATAATAAAATTGATTATTATTTTATACGTGATTGATTTTTTATGAATATTTTAAATAAAACAATATAAAAATAGTGATATACTAAATGAAATAAAGTAAAATATTAGCGTATTTTTGGTCCCGAATTTTTAATTAAAATTCGTATTATACCTGTATATGCTTGTATCCATATTATTTCCATTTCCGTTTTTTTATACCGAATTTTTCATCATTTTTTTGTCAAGAAAAACTTAATTGTGCTCTATACACATGCCATCCCATATCCTCTTGTACCGTATTTTACTAACTACACTCCTAGGGAGTGGAATTTGGAATATGTCTGATTAATTATGAAATCATAAGCAACTTCAATGAGTAGTATATGTAACCCAAGGAAAATATTAGATATGGAAAGTAAATAAAGGAGTCCCGTTTTGTCCAAACATGTATAATCATATTAGTTTTAGGAAAGTCTAATAATTTACTTTTATGTAATCTCAACCAAATAACAAACGCTTTTTCTTATCCTCACTATATTACTAGATTTTAATTGGTTAGTATGGAGACAAATTTGAAACCAGGTCTTTAGTATGACACCAATTAGTAATGGTAGCAAAACCCAACATGATCCCAAACCTGGAAAAAGAAAAAACCCAACATGATTTGTGAACATGACCCATATATTATTATGGAAAAAGAAAAAACCCAACATGATTTGTGAACATGACCCATATATTATTATTGACGCAAATCAATCATAGTTCAAGATTTTTTACAAGGGAAATTTTAGAGTAGAAAGAGAAAAATTTATGTTCGTTTATATTCTGGATGTCAATCTCTTTAACCATTAAGAGCATCTCCAATGGTGAGCTATATGATGTGCTATTGCTATATTATAGCATTTAGCACAAGTTGGGATGCTCCAATGGTGAGCTAAATGCATGTGCTAAATATAGTAATAGCTCACCCTTGTGCTATATTTGGCACAAGGGTGAGCTATTGCTATATTTGCCATATCAGCTTTTCCTCCCTTTCTCAACAACCAAATATACCAGCAACTTCTTTTCTTTCATTTTTCTTCTAAAATTTTCTCAGTAACCAAACAGCCTATAAATAAATACAATATTTTCAAAAATAATATTGAAATCTTATTTTTTTTTAAAAAAAAAATCAAAAGACATACCCTTTTTTTTAATTCATTCATCCATCTCAAGCAATATTGCATTTGATTCACGATATACCTCATTCACTATCTTACGAGACCTTAAATCTGTGGAAAGAGTTGAACTTGTGGCAAAAAATAGCACACTACGTTTGCATCATTGGAGCACATTGTGCTAAATTATAGCATTTGGCACTGTAGCATATGCTGAAATAGCAATAGCACACCTTATTTAGCTCACATGACTGGAGATGCTCTAACACGTGTATCATACTATCACTCCAGTCATAGTTAGAATTTTTTAAAAAAATATTTTTGGTGAAGTTTATGAGCTTCCACTTGTGTTTTTTGTTATGTCGTGAGAATTCAATCCAAATTTTCTAGTCCTTGGCATGTTTTGAGAGAGAGAGAGAGACTATGGAATATGGATACAACCTTTTTAATAATGATATTTTCTTTCTTTCTTTCCCTAGACGTCCACCATTTCCTTTTTTCTATTCTTTTTGTTTTTTTGGGATAAGTATCCACCTTTCTCTTTCAGCACATTGGCATTCAATAATGATATTTTCTTTCCTTCTTTCCCTAGCCTGGACATTTCTCTTTGAACACATTGTCATGTGCATATATTCTAGAATTCTTGGATGGGATTGTGCAACCGTGCCATTTTTTTTTTTTTTTAGTTTGATGGTCAAGATGCATGTGTCTGGGTTAGCTTGCGCACATCTCAACTAAATTTATCTCTGGGAGATCTTAAAGACGCACTCCTCCACATCGGTTAGGTGCATTCAGAAATTAATTCCTGGAGTGCTCTCCAGACGTTTAATTGTATACAATGTTGCATTTTATTCTTTGAGCATCATAATAAAAATATTTACTAATTCGTACTTGATCTACAACTGCAATTCAAGTAAAATTTTAAAAGTTTTATATTAATTTATATATTTAAACCATCTATAGAAGTTATCTTGATGAAAATCAAAAATTTATTTACACTTTTCAGCGTTATAATAAAAAACAATATCTTAATTCTCAATTACAACACTATCTTTTTCATATAATTGGATTACCTTTGTATAACTTTTTGTAATTGTATGCCATAGAATAGGACATGATTATAAGGTTAAGGAGAGTGTGACATGACATTCAACATTGATTATGGTATGATTTTCCTCTTACAATTGTAACTTTGTTACCTATTTGTGATTTGTTTTCATCTTTTCTCAAATGGGCTGCCCTTTGTAATTGCTATGGTTCCATCCCCAAAACCTCCTTGCCTCAGGCTGTTCTCTTAGCTGATAGAGATGATGGAGTTGGCACCGGTGCTATTTGTAATGCCTTTTCTATCTAATGAATTGCTTATCAAAAAAAAAATAAAAAATGGTGCTTTGAATCGCCATGTTTTATCATGAGGGAAAAAAAAAAAAGTTTTTTTTATAAATTATTTTATATCCTTTCTCATAATAAATCCTTTTTTACCTTCAAATTTCTATTTTTCCTGCGTTAAAAGACACTAGAATCAATCAACCATTTATTACCTATGTTGTCTTCCATTATCTGTTCTCCTTCACTTAAGCACCCACACCTCCCCTAACCTCTAATACCCCGAATGTCTTGATTCTCTCATTTCATAGTAAGTTTTGATTGCGATGTAATGTTTATTTACTTTTTCTTTTTTTTCTTTTTTTTAAAAGAAAACCCAAGCATGAGAAAAAGGTATCCCTTGGACACCTTCACCCTTTGGATAAGTATAATTGTAATTGTATTGTGTTTATTTGTAGATTAAATTACTTATATATTATTACATATTAATAATGTATCATAGGGTATTTTTGAATCAAATATACAAATTATAGGAAATACATATGAAATTTTTATAAGATTATATTTGTAAAAAAAAAATAAAAAATTATATATAGAAAAAATATACTCCTTCTTTCCCACAAAGATAGGAAATTTTTGCAATTTTTTTGTTCCAAAATGTTTGTCCATTTTGAAAAATCAAAACATAAATTTTTTTGAACTTCCTATATTATCCCTTATTATATCAATAATTAATTTTAACACAAAACCCAATAAAATGGAGGAGAGGGTACTTTTAGAAAAATGATGTTTAATAAATGACAAGTCAATGAAAATATGGTTTTTTCTTAAATTGTGTGTTTTGTCAAATATGATATATCTTTATAGGACGGAGAGAGTATATTTTTATAGAATTTATTTATATTTTAATGTTATTTTTAAATAAATCCGTGCATTGCACGGGTTAGTGCCCAGTTTGTTACTTCGTATTTATTTTTAAGGTTTTCTTAACATATGCCTTAAGGATATATGTTAAGTTACAATTAATAACCTAATCATTGCGTTTAAAATGTTAAAAATGCATTATAAATTGTGAAAGTTGTTTGAAAAAATGTGAAATACTTAAAATATATGGAAACACATTTTTCCACGTAATAATTGGATTATTAATTATAACTTAACGTGTTAACATGTGCCCTATGCACACGTTAAGAAAACTTTTATTTTTATTATGAAAAAGAAAAAGTAATGTGAAAAGATTGAAAAAGTCTTCTTTTTTTTTTTTCAAAGATTGAGAAGGTTTCATGAACTTTTACCACTAATATGGAGGGAACAAAAAAAAAAAAACGAAAGAAGGCGGTCAATACTGAAATATCACCTACCCCGTTTATGTGTCAACCACGTGGATAAGAGTGACGAACACTCCGTTCTACTCCCGTTCAACACGCTTTCCGACCAACCCGCCGCTTTCACTCCCTCTCCTCGTCTCATTCCACGAGAACTTACCTAACAAACAAATGCCCTCGTCTGTTACCCTTATTTACCAAAATAACACTTCAGCATCAGCGTTACTAACCCCTGTGGTTACTTTCGAGATTAAACGCAAAACCGAGGAGCTTTATGGGAATTACAAAAGGCCGCAGTGCCAGGAGACTGATTCGAAGCTTCTCTCTAGAGTTTTCTCTCTCTAAAAAGCTTCGGTTTTTGGTTGGTTTTCTTTTTGACTCTTGAAACAGTTTCCAGGACGGATCTCTCCTTCTCTGAAATTGCAGAGTCTTTTGATCGTTGATTTTCAATCAGTTTAAAAAACGGGTATTTCATACACGTTTCAGTTGCCGTGTTCAATTGTGCTGAATCACTGCCATTCGCATCTCTGGTAGGTCTTCTTTCTTCTTCCGAGCTCATGTTTAACATCTCTGATTGTGTTTTATTTAATTTTCATCTCCGGGTTTCATTATTGGATGCATTGAACATGTGGGTTGGTTTTATTTGCCTTCAATTTTGAAGTTTTCAAGTTATTATGACCTACTGAGAGTTTCTAATTATTATTATTTTTTTTTTTTTTGGGTTTAATGTATCTTATTCAATCAAATTTGATTTTTCCTTTCTGGGTCTTTTTCTTTGATGTAACTGAAGATTTGGGTTGGTCTTCTGTTTCTACAACTTTGAAGTTTTTGATTTTTTTTTTTAAATATATGTGAAGTTCTCTTTCTGGGTTTTTGTTATTGGATGTAATTGAACATGTTATGATAGTTTATTTTCTTTCTGAGTTTTTTTAATATTTTTTCAATTCATTTTGAATTCTGATAGTTTATTTTCTATTCGTCTATCATATTTGATTTTTGCTTCTGGGTTTTGTTCTTTGATGCTTCTGAAGATGTGATTTGGTTTTGTTTTCTATCATTTTTAAGATTTCAATTTATAATGAATTTTGAATTGTTCTTTTTTGGTCACATTTCTCATTCTGTTGGCATATGATAATATTGGCTGCTACCTTCTGTTTTCAACATTCTAGATTTCTAATGGTTCCTCGCTTTTTTTTTTTTTTTTTTTTGGTTTGTTCTTGTTGATTTGTGAACTCAATAGGATCACTAAGAATGTGTTTGGGTGAGGGATTTCCAGGAGGAATTTGCCGTGAAAACGAAATTTCTCAAATTCTTAATGCCAAACTCCAGGTTTGGCCAACAAAAGTCGGAATTTCTAAAGTTTTAGTCATAACTTTAACTTGGAATTTTGGGGCCTCAAATTCTGTCTAGAAATGACATCTATTTTGGTGGAATTTTCCAAACTCCAACTTTTAAACAAGGAAATTTCAAAATTCCATTTGGAAATTTCTACTTTCAAATAGTTTAGCCAAACAATGAACTTCACAATTTTGACAGTTACAAACTCTGAACTCTAAAATCCCTTCATTTCAAAAATCCACGATCTTTTCCATACACCTCACCCAAACACAACGGAAGGTTTCATGACTTTGAATTCAGCGATTTGGACTAGTTCATCAATTTATGTATATATATATTCTATAGTTGTGATGTTAGATTCTCGAGGCGATGATCTGCATTATTAATTTGAAGTGTTGGCATTGACAGTTCTTTCTCCAGAAGTTCTTACTTTTCAAGGATCAAGATACAATGCGTGCACCATCGCTGCTTGCGCAATGCTTGCCTGGCTTGGTGCCCCATGACCGGGGAAGTCACAGCATGTCCACCATTTCAGAGAGAGATGTGCATATGCCTTCACCGGCAGTTGAGATTCTCCCTTCAAAGGTAATTTCCATTCCACATCATTGACCTTCTCCCACCTCAAGTTGTCAAGTAGTTATTACCCCACCACCCCCACCCTAAAAATTATAATAATAATAAATTGATTTGTTACCATGTTCGATTGAAGTTTGAAATCGATATTTCAACTGAATTTCTAAACTCTCCTTTTTCTATCATGAAGACAGCTCACCCATACAAGTATGCTGGGGAGAATGTAGACTTGCAAGGGATCAATGTATTCAAGGTATGCCAAATCCTTTTCAATTGTTTGTGCTGGTTGGCATTTATTTCTTTCTGTAAAATTGAAATTATCTTTGGAAGCTTAATCGCAATATCAAATTGTTCAATGGCCAAAGCCTAGCAAAGAGTTGGTTTTTCAGTGGATTTTTTTGTAATTTTACCGATGAGACATCCAAGCTGAGGTTAATTTACTTCATGGGTTGGTTTCTAAAGTCATCTAGGTGATAAGGTTAATTTCCTTCATGGATTAGTTGATCATATTATCAAAATAAATGGCATGATTTATTTGGTCTCAAAAATAATTTACCATTTGAACACTATAGAGGAATGGGAATTCTAATCCATTTCAATTTAAGGAAATATGAAATTGAATATATGGGTTGTGGTTTATGGTTATAAGATTTAACAATTGAATAATAGGAATTTGAATATTCGTCTTCGAAACCAGTCTTATGGTGTTGCATTGTCATAAGGATTTAGAACATTGTAATTGATAACTTGGGGGTTGTATTTCATATTTAGTGTATGTTGCCTACACAATTAGAGAATAAGCTTGGTTAATGCCTTTTTCGTCTTCTTACAGGGAAGAGTTAGTGTTGCTGATATCATTGGGTTCTCTGGTTCTGAAACGATACACTCAAAACCTGATGGTAGGTACATCACCTTTCAGTATTCATTACATATAGAAGTTGTTAAATTTAATTCACCAGTGATCAGATATATAAGATGATAAGATATATAAGTGATTAAGAGTGATTAGATATATAAATAGTAAAATTTTTACTGATGTAGGTCAAGGATCAGGAAATATCATGTTGTTCTGAAATTTGAAGCTACCTGATCTGGTTTTGCAGGGTCTTTGAAATCTTGGGACAGCTCTATTGATCTTGTTAATGTCCTTAAGCATGAGATTCGTGATGGCCAACTGAGCTTTAGGGGCAAAAGGGTACTAGAGGTAATTCAGTTAAAGAAAATATTTTCTTACATTTTAGCTCATGCTTCAATCACAATATTGTCAGCCCATTCTGACATATTTTCTTTATGCTCCAAAAGCCTTTGAGCATAACTTGATGCAATTAGGTTATCATAATTCCTTTTTTTCCCTTTTCCCCTTTCAAGTAGTGTTCATCATTATTTATTAGCTATTAGAGAGATTTATCCCTTATATTCTATTACAATATAATCTATGTCTAATTAGGTTAGAATTAAATCTTATATAATGTAAACATATTTTCTTAGGGTTTGTTGAGGGAGGTAAAATATAGTTTTACTGGCATTTTCTAGTGCAAAACCAAATTGAAAATGTGTCTTTGGTTATCTAGTAGACTTCACATTCAAAAAGTGCTTAATTTGAACCTGCACTGAGAATTTTCATTTAGTTGGTTTTGGTATGATCTTTAATGGATTCATAAGTATCCTAGATATGCCTCTCAACCAGTTTTCAAGTACCTACCAGGTCTTCAATTTTACATATTATCATGTCTAGAAACTTCATCACTTTCACTTCTTGAAAGTTCTTGAATATTTTAACCTCTCTCTTGGCTCTTGTAGCCAATCAATAGGAGTTCAGAGTTAATCATTCCTTCTGGTAGTTCTTTGCTATAGAAGTTGAGAGCTAATATTTTTCTTTGGTGATTTTGACAGCTCGGTTGCAGCTATGGGCTTCCAGGAATTTTCGCTTGCCTGAAGGTATAGCTTGTTGATTAATCTTGGCTTGGGGTTTTTGTTTTTTATTTTATTTTAATCTATCAATAAAATAACTCCTTTGGCGTGGCTCTTTTTTGTCATTGTCATTAGCTTGCAGTTTCATTTTCTCCTGATTCTTAAAATACCCAATGCATTTTATTACGTTTTATGTGGAATCAACATGCATTCGACTGCTAATTCAAAAATGGAGCTTGATATATTCAGAGCCATAAGGTTATTTTAATCTGTCATCGTGTAAATATCTAAGGTTGGACTTTGTAGCTGGGTCCTGAATTATATTTATAAAGTTATTTGTACAAGTAGGGTTCTTCTAGATTTTTTTTCATTTTTTTATTTTGTAAAACTCGGCATCTTGTTAGCTTAAATTTTTATGGAGTCAGAATTATCCCTATTCTTGCAACAACATTGATGTACTGCATGGGATTGGCAAATTTTTCTTCTCAACACTTGTGTAAGCTAACAGATCATGTATGTACCATTTTGACATTGTAAATTGAGGAGGAAGTATATCGTAGAAGTTCATCTAGAACTATACCAAAAGAGATTAATGGTGTACATTAGAAGCCCATAGAGATATCAGAATTCAATATTCCCTTAGGAAGATGAACTTACGCTTTACCTACTTCATCTTTTTCACCAATTACAGGGAGCTTGTATGGTGCATTTTCAAGACCTCAATGCAGAAACTATTAGATGCACAACTATTCCAAATGTCCTGGCCAATCTTGAGCAAGCTCGGGACAAACAGAGCCGACAGCCAGAGGGCCCCTTAACTCCTTCAAGGCAACCTCTGGCCCCTATGGTGCACTTTTATGCTGGGGACTGGGACGAACTCCCCACAGTCTTGTCCGTTGTAAAGAATGATGGTTTAGAAGTGACGACGACGATGAGCCTGAGCTTCTCCGAGGAGGATTTTATGGATGGATGCAGTAGCCAAGACGGTAGCATCATAGGACATGAATCTTCCTCAAGGCGATCGAGGAAGCTTTCAGGAAGCCGGGCATGGGAGAGGGCTAGTGAGACAGATCAGGGCGAAGGAGGGTATGATGTTATTTTAATGACAGAGATACCTTACTCGATTACCTCTCTGAAGAAATTATATGCACTCATTAAAAAGGTTGGTTTCTCAGTTTCTTTTTGCTGCTTCACTCATGATGTGATACATAATTCAAAAGCAATATTCATGCATCCAATCTTTCCTGCCCGTAGTAATAGAAGATTTTTAATAGTACGGAATCTGAGATTATAGAATACATGTGATTCGTGAATAAGTTGAGAAAAAATTGAATATTAATGACAGAAATTTGGGGAATTATTTAAATTTCTGAGTATTTTTGTGAAAAATTTGTGAATTACTCAGTTATACCTGACGTAGTGAGGTAATATATGCTTGACAAATGGGTTAGGTGTAACTCATATCCTTTTGAAATTCTACACGGTTGTGTCAAATGCTCACTGGCCTTATGGTGACATAGATGTAATAAGCAGGCAAATGGGTTAGGTCTAACCACTTCATTGTAGAGACTTATCTCCTGTGCATGAGGGCATCTAATAATCCTGTCAAATGGTGAGGAATTGAACTCATTGACCAATTTTTAGCAGCCATCTAAAAAGAGAATAGAAGATAGAAATAATAATGACGGGTGATGCCAGTGGCAGCATCTAGACAAATTCAAGTTTTGAACTTGTTTGTTTGTCTGTTTAGGCCCTTTGATTCTCATCCATTTCTACATTAGTTTTTCTGCCTGTCTCTAATTGCTGGTGTGGTAAATTTTGGTTTTATGTTGTTACAGTATTTTCCAAATTTGTTTCTCCATTTATAAATTGTTTTCCTCCTTTCTTTTGGACGACCAGTGTTTGAGGCCTCCCTATGGAGTTTTATACTTGGCCACAAAGAAGAATTATGTTGGCTTCAACGGTGGAGCACGGCACCTGAGAACTCTTGTAGAGGAGGAAGGCATTTTTGGAGCCCATTTAGTGAAGGAGATGACTGACAGAGAAATTTGGAAGTTCTTCCTCAAATGAACAAAAGAGTAAACCTCACAGGAAGCACAGTAAACTCCATCCCTAGAATGCAGATGTCATTTCTTTAAATTGTTCGTATTTGTATATCTATAGATCACAAGCCTTTTGTTTATTTTTTGAGCTAGTAATAATGGAATCAGAATTGGAAAGATTAGTCACTGGCTCCTAATTTTGCTGCCAGGCCTCATGTAAACTTTTTTTTTTCCCCTCTCTTTTGTCACATTGTTCCATTTTATGTAAATCAAAAGATTCAGTAAATTTAAGGTTGAAATTACTGAGTTTTGTTTATGGTCTTCTTTGGTGTTAAGAATTCTGGGTTGTGTTTGGATTGCACTTCAATTTTACTAGTTCTAATTTGGTTCGAAATGTGTGTTTTTGTATAAATAATAATAATAATAATAAAGTTAATAAATCATGTTTTCATCCAAATTGTTATCTGGATGGATTGAAGAAAATATTCCATTCTTCTGGGCACTCGAATTCGTGGAAATTTGAAGACCCATGTGTTTGGGAGATCGTTAATCAACACTGGGCGTGTAACAGGAACGGAGCAATGTGATGTTTTTTTGTTGGGGATTTGAGGGCAGGAAATTGTGAAATCAGTACTAGTTGTTTTTAAAGGGCGATGTTGTTCTCCTGCAGAGGCAGAGGAAAATGCTCTGGAGGAACCTAGTAATGGCTAGCTCAGCAAAGACTGCTTTTGTTGCAGCAGTAATCTCTAGCCAACAATGCTGGTCAGCAGGCCACAATTCCTCCTCCCGAGGAATAGCGAGTACTTTCTTGTCGGATGTGGTTTGATGAGTTATCCTTATATGCAATGTTATGTTCATACAAATCACCATTCATCCTGGGTAAAGCTGTATATGGCACAGTGCCTCAGGTGTTGGCAGCGCTTGCTGGAGGTTTTCTCAAATGATAGTGGCTTAACTCTTTTTTCTTCAAGTATGCTAACCTGGTTCAGTCTTTGAAGCTGGACATTAGTTCTTTGCCACTCATCATTAAGCTAGTACACTTATTCTTCAACCCAGTATTAAAAAAAAAAGGAAAAAAAAAAAAATAAGTGAAGAACTCTCTAAAATTTCTCTATCTGGGTTAAATAGTTAATTGTATTGGAATTTAAAGTGCTTTAGCTACGTAGCTAGCGCAAACGTGGGTGTTTGCTGTTGAAATAAATCTTCCAAGCTTCTTGTTCTTTGCTGAGTTTTCCTACCAGTTTTGGTTACTGGATTATCTTCTGGATGGTTTTTGATTTAGAATTGGTTGATTATTGAGATAAAAAGCGAAATATCCTTGGAAGTCCTGATAATGTTGTTGATGCAAAAACTTTTTGATCACAATCTCCTAAAGATTGCCCTAGGATTGTCTAGCAACTTTGGCAAGGAAGTCAAGGTAGGTGCATAGTGTTAGAATATAATATATCAATAAATTTGCTTTAAGTTTATAAGCATGCATAAAAATTTAAACAACGCTTGTGTACCTAAAGACTCCATTGATGCGCAATCCAAACCTTTGAACCACCAATCCATTGTGCAACAATGGTGTATAATCTTTCAATCGAACAAGACTAAACTAAATAGAGCTAATAGGTATATGTAAGGGTAGGGACCAATGCCCTATATATAGGAGGATGGAATAAGATAAGGGGGTTTGGATTCGGTGCTGAGTTGATAAAACTCAGCACCATGCCAAGGTAATCTACACCAAGAAAGCTATTTCTTGTTTACCAATAAATCATTTTCTTATCCACCAAGAAATCCTTATCTTGTCCATTAAGAAAGTTGATTTCTTATCCATCAAGAAAGACATTTACATGTTCCTATCCATATCTCAATACACGTGATCACACGTGATTAAGGTGCACTATAACCCATATAAACTTTATTAATCACAACCTTTATTGAGAATCTGATACACACGTTATCAATTACTCATCAATCTGGGTTTTATAAAATATTAATTTTAATTTAATCAATGGCAGCCCACATGAATAAAATTCTTACACATAGTACCAAAACAATATATTCTTACACATAGTACCAGAACAATATGGGGAGAATGTTTGGACTCCAGTTTCTAAGAAGGAGAATTTGGTAATCAGGAAGGAAAAAAAAAAAAAGAAAAAAAAAGCGAATTTGTTAGTGAAGAGCCATGTTCCTCTTAACATTCCTCCTCCACAACTTGGAACTCTCAAAGGGAATTTTTGGGCCTATGTTAAAAAAAATAATAAAATTAAATTAAATAATTCTGTCCCTGGGGGTTCCTGATGATACTCAGTGCAAGGAGGTTCAATTGCTATTGATTAGGAGTTCTGTTCCACTCAATCTGTATGGCAAGTCGAAACCCTAAGCCTCTGTTTGAATCTCTGGGCAAAAAAAGAAGGGGGGGGGGGGGGGGGGGGGGGGGGGGGGGAATGAAAGGAAAGGAATGGAATGGAAAATTACCAAATATGATTTTTAAGGAGGGAAAAAAAATACCATTTTTGAATAAACTAAAATATTTTCCATTTTTTTCCCTCGTACTTCTTGAGATTCAAACAGAGCCCAAGGAGGATTATGTTTCCCCTATCGTGGCAAGTGATTTGGCTATAGTCAATTTATTTGAGGTTTTAGATGATTATACATTTATACTGCAAAAGGAAAAATGGTTGGCATCACTAGGATTACGGTTCCCCTTGTATAGTGGCACGTTTGCATGGCTTGAATCGGTGGGAATTGAAATGGAATGGAATGACATTTCAACAGTGACACATTTCAAACAAACTTAGCCAAATGTTTCTCATATTGACTGAGTTAAGCTCGTTGTATTTTCATTTTTCAAGGGGTTGCTGTACGAGTTTGTATTGTGGTAAGAGTCCGTAAGACTCCTATATTCCCTTTTTACTTCGGTGCTGAAGGATTTGCAGCTCGTTTTATGCTCTTAGTTTTCCTCTCTTTTGTTTATTTTCGTTGGAGTTTTATAACGAAGTTTGCCATTCTGCATAAGACCAAAAAATAAATAAATAAACAATACTGGTTGAACCCAAGTCTGGAAACCCACTGTGGTTCAGGGTCAAGAGACTAAAACCCATGTCTGGGCTTGGAACTGGTGGGACTTCATTTCCGAACGTTAAAAGAATATTTAATTATTTACCTTCAATTTTGGGTTTCCAAATAAGCATTCTGAACAAGCCAAACACCCCCAACCCTAGAAAAAAACACCCAACAGAAAGAAAAAGAAAATATATATAGAAGAAAAACAATAATAATATAGCTATAGCTGCCAATGCATTAGGATCAGTTGGATTGACGTACGTCACATTAGATTGGGAGACTGAAAATTATCTAACCTGCTAATCAATTTAAAATTTAAATAAAAATAAAAATCCAATAGTACATTAAAATGTATTTAAGATATAATAAAATTATTCAAAAAACCTATAACTTCATATGTGGGTCAGTTAGCTACCGAAAGCCGAATGCATTTAAACCAAACTCACGCGCATCTGAGAAGGGTGTTTCATCCTTCAGTACTTAGCACCATGGTCCCTCCTAGTAGTTATAGTGACAATCAAATGCTCGAGCCAACAAATCAAAATTGGATTGATTTAAACCTCTAACAAATTAAAAATAATGATATCTATTTTTCATGGGAGGTCCTTTTCAATAGGCTAGGCTGGCGCTTCTTTAGATCACCTAACAAGTAACAATTGCATGATACAATTTTCCTTGGGCATCCAACCCCCAACATCCTTCTTTTCTCTATTCTAATTGCTTATATTTTAGATCAAATGCAAAGCAACACAAATCCGTACTAGATTATAATTAGAAGGATATAATCAAAACCTAATATTACCAACACAGAGAAATGAGTTTAAGAATATCATCAATACATAAAACAAGTCCTTCAGCAAGCAAGCATACGCAAGTCCTATGCTGCATTGAAGTTTATGTCACTATGAGAAAAAAGGTCTCTTACACTACATGAATTGCATTATAGGCAAGCAAGTAAAGGAGTTCAAGCTCAAGTCGAGACTCTTACCCAGGTTTGCGGAGCAATCTCCAATGGACTTTTTCCAACTAATGTAGATCATGAAGTCCTTAACCTTTGAATATTATAACATATGAGCTCATCAGTGTTTGTGTACAACACGTATCCAACACCAGTAAATCTTTCATTTAGGAAGGTTTAAGCAGAACAAAGTTGAACACATGTCTGGATTAGCAGATACATACATGATACATGCTCAAATATTTGGCCCGAAAAATTTGAAGAAATATATAACCATTTGATTTAAGTTTAAGAATTATGGTGGGTGACCAAAACATCTCTTCATCCAACTGAACTGACAGGCAAGGGAAGAAGTCTTTACAGGAGATGCTGGGTACTATGAACGACCCTGTCTGCTTCGATCTTCCGTCAATCTTCTCCATACCATCTTCCCACAATGCATCAAGGTCAATATTGCCATGAAATAGAGGAGAGGAATTCCAATGATGCAACCCCCAGATGCAAGATTAGCAAGTGTCTGAGAAGATAAAGGCGAATGCCAATAAAAGCAATTCAAGCATTGAGTAAAAAGAGAATAATCAAGTCAATAAACATTGTAACAGAATTCTGCAAATTTTCTACCAATTCCAAAATTACACCCAGCTTAATCATGCAACAGATGTAACCCAATTTTGATGTATACAATTCCATGATTAATGAACTATTCACAAGAAGTGTAGAATGAAAATAATTACCAAATCATTTACAAAAGTCAATTAGATTTATGTAAAAAAATTTACTTACAAACTCTCAAATGAAATCCACTCTTGAATTCTCTTAATCAATTTCCGGAAAGAATTATCACAGCCACAAATAGCCACATTCATATTTTGTTATTACCTATGTTATGCGGACTCAGGGTACGGGTATCGGATGCAGGTGTGTATTTGGGTGCCGGATTCATCAAATTTCTAAATTTAAGATATGGGGACTCGGCAAAATAGTATTTAAAATTTGGGTATGGGTACGGAGATACCTGTATTCTATGTGTGTATGTATATATATATATATATATATATATATATATATATATATATAGAGAGAGAGAGAGAGAGAGAGAGAGAGAGAGAATATAAGGTAATTTTGATGAGGGGTAGCTTTAAAACATTCTAATTTTCTTGGGGTATTGTCATAATTTTTCAGCTTAAATGATAGTATTAAGATTTGGGCACTTTAAAAATAGAAAAAGAATTGAGGGTTTAGTTGCAAAAAGAGATATATAAAAGGTAAACATAGATTTCTCTTTCACAGAAACCCTAGAGGTCTCATGAAGCTCTGCGACGACACTCGACTACAACAGCGCATCCATCAAACACCTCTCCCGGCGACAACACAAGTGTCAACAACACCATCACCTCTCTGACTCTTCATCACCCCTCTTCTAACAGTCTCCAGTACAATACCATATGTGATCTCTCTCCCTCTCTCTCTCTCTCTCTCTCTCTCTCCTCCTTTTCTTCTTCTCCTCCTTCACCCAACCCAGCTGAGTCCGATTTGCAACTGGTGTATCTAGCACGGATCCTATACTGGTACCTGTGTCGTGTTGTGTCTACACAGGTACCTTGAGGTCACATGCCGATTTCATATAACAGGTTATTACAGTAATTAACCCATTCCCATAATTTATTATTAAAGTAATGAACCCATTTAAGGCATCATGATGTGGAAGTCTGTGGCTTTATCACTGCCAATGATTTTTATTTTTATTTTTTTGAAAAAACAAAAACACACTAGAGATTAAGTCTTCTTGTCAAATACTACCAGTCAACCACTGTTCAAAAGAGAGGACTTCAAAAAAGGTCTGACCGCTATGAAGCATGGCCACTTCCCCAAGGGTGCCATGACGGTGTCCAACACATATCAAACACAGCACTTCTCCGACACTCCTTTGACATGACACCTCTCTATGCGCCTTTTTTTTTGTCCTTTTCTTTTTCCTTTTCATTTTTGTCATATCTTGTCTTGAACAACTCAACTAGAATCTCCAAAAATGATACAAAGGTATCCATTTTGAACGATGCATGTGATACTATATGACATAATATAATTATATGTATAAAAATACGTGTTTTATTCATGTCGTATCGCTGTTGTGTCGTATTTTAAATTTTAAAGGTTTATTGTGTCCATGTGTCTGTGTCTGTGTCCTATCATAACCATGCCATGTGTTTGTGTCCCAGAATGGGAATTTTTTTTTAGTAAAAGGCGAAAGAACAGTTCACTCTATGCTCACTGCATGACTGCGTCCCAGAACGGGAATCAAATCAGAATTATGACTTTGATGTTTGAATGGGGCAAAGAATTAAGAGAGGAAATTGGGATTCTATATTTTTACCAAACTTGTGGTGGTAGGTGATAATGAGGATGCATTGGTGGTGACATGGTGGCAGCAGTGGTGAAAAGGTGGTGGGGGTTGTGATAATAAGTCAATGGCAGCAGCGGTGGTGGTGATAGCAAGAAAGTGTGCTGGCAACATCAGAAGTGGTGGTGCTGACAAGGTGGTTGTGGTGGTGGTGGTGAAAGAAGTTGAATCCTTTTAGATTTTATTTATTTATTTATTTATAATTTTGTCTTCTAAATTCCACATAATACCTCCTCCCCAATGAATTGAGAGATCACTTCTAACATTGAGAACCCATTCCAGGGAATTGGCTCTCGGAATCACTATTCTGATTCCATGACCCACCCAAACGGTAGAATCGGAATTGGAGGCCCCAATTCCAATTCTACCTCTCAATTCTGAACCAAATTCCATATTCTAATCGGGGCCTAAAAAAAATATCCATTTTCACTTCTAACAATAAAGTGACAAGAATAACACCATGCGTATAATTGTTTCATAAAGTAGCAGGAGTGATGAAAAGAAACTTCTAGACTACTAGTCCTTCCACTGATAAAGATGAGAATGAGGGGAAGATGGGAAGACGATGCTCGAAGACACCTCCTTGTTCCTCTTAGAGTTATCAAAGGGCATGTCGTGCAATTTGGGGAATTTTCAAATCAGCAAGCATCGTAATGCATAAGCAGTAGGGGAGAGTTTAATCTCGGACCTCCCAGAATTCCTTGCAAAGAGGAGCTGCTGAACCATTAAGCCATCTTACTATGGCATGCAAAATAGCAAATGTATTTACAAAGAGATAAGAATTTAATATGATCAATAAAATATAAATTCAATTGTAACAGATTACGATCTCTGATCTAGTAAAAGTTTAATCACCCCAACACTAAGTCAGGTACAAAAAGCTAGTTAATTTTTCCGTATTTCCAATTTCAAGGTCAGATGGTTGAGATTGCGCACTATATCCAAACACAGTTCGCTCAAATATTGCTAGTTTCACTGAAATGCATGTGAAATTTGGCAGCTTTTAAAATTTTGTAATGCAATTGTAACAATATATGTGGCATCAAAATAAATAGTAAGAGCAGGATTTTACCACCATCCCGGCAACCAGATGAACTCCAGGAACAAAAAATTGGTCCACTTTGTTCCCTTCTGCATACCCGTTAAATGCAATAACCATCGAGAAAGTGTGAATTGTAACAAGTGCGAGAGAAATAATTGCTGCCATGCATAAGGCAAAACTGTCAGACAGAAAACCTCACAAAATCCAGATTCATAGAAAAATATTTGCTAACTACTTCCAATTTAGTGTGAACATAACTGATCAGAAAAATCCACTTCAAATATTCCCTTACCAGATCCTAATCTAAAGGTTGCTTAAAACAAAGATGGCTCAAATAAGCTGTATGTACAAATATTCTTAAAACTAAGGTTAATACTCCTAAAATGAATAGCGACTACAAGAAACTTGTTAGACAGATTTGACTCACCAGAAACAAGAAAAAATGGAAGCTGTGAGCAGCTGTCAACATAGAATGTTGCTGGACCAAATGCTGGTGTTAAGAGGCTCAGACAGAAAAAGACGGCATGAGCCATACCATGACCTAAACCACCAGCTGCATAAAATTGATTTGAAATGAAATAAGAACACAATCAAATTAGCAATAAAAGATGTTAATGCACAATGGACAACATGATAGTTATCCATGCTGTTCTTTGTGAAAACCAAGAGCAACAAGATAGATACAGATGTTAGTTACTGCACTGACACATGTATTTAAGTTACTAAAAGCAGTAGCATCCATATTTAAGAATTTCCTTACACCCTCCTATGTAGTGGAGGACATAGTTATTAAAAGTGCGCCTAAGGTGCGCCTAGGCACAAGGCGCAAGGCGCAGCCTCTGGGCTTCGAAGTAGGCTAGGCAAGGCAACATCCTATAGGCACGATTAAAGCGCGCTTTTTTGGGCTTCTATGCGAGGCACAAAGCCCTTCCAAGGCACGCCTTGGTGACCCACCGCCTATTTTGTAAAAATATAGATTTAATATAATTTTTTTTAAAATGAGGTCTATATCCAGCAGTTAGATTGATAAAAGGTTATTTAAAAATTAAAAAAAAAAAAAAAAAGAAAAAAAACAAGGAATAAGTGTTAAAACTAAAAACACAGTACAGTGGAAGCCCTAGCCCTCTTCACAGTTCAAACAGAGAGCTCAGCTCCAGCCTCCAGCCTCCAGCTCCAGCTCCGGCGGTCCAGTCCTCTAGCTTGGACGGTCAAGCCTTCATCGAATAGGTATGTAGCTCCTCTTCTTCAGTTCTTCTTCTTCTTCAGTTCGTCATTAGTTCTTCTTCTTCAGTTCTTCAGTTCTTCTTCTTCTGATTTTTGGAACAGGTACTGTTCCTTCTTTTTCTTCTTCTTCTTCGATTCCATTCACTGCTTTCACCCTGTTTCGATTTTTCTCTTTCTTCTTCATCATCTTCTTCTCCTTTTTTTTTTTCTTTCTAATTTCTCATCTGTTATCCTCCTCTTTCTTCATCTTCTGCTACGTGCCTGCGTCTTCTTCTCCTGCTTTTGCTTCTTCTAATTTTTGCTTTACTTCTTGTTTTTTGGCCCTGTTTTCGTTTACTTGTAAATTGTTATGTGTAATTTCTCCTTTTTTGGCCCTGTGGGTAAATCACTTGTGGTTGTAAATTGTGATTTGTGACTTCGGGTATGCTTTAACCAATTGAACTTATAGACCAAAAGATAATAGTGTTCAATTTTATATGTTCAAATTGATTATTTTTGTTAGCTGCATTTGATAAAATAGTTTTTATTTATTTTCTTTAAATTGTGCGCCTCACTTCCCTAAAGCCCACGCTTTTTCTTGCGCCTTGAGCCTAGGCCCCAGGAGACCTTTGCGCCTTAGGTGTGCCTTGCGCCTTTAATAACTATGGTGGAGGATACAGTAGCTACAGTACTTTATGGTGCCATCCTCATTATTCTTCATTTTAGGATAAGGTTTCAACGCACCTCATTGTTAATTGGATCATAGTTGTTCAAAATCACAGTACAAATGTACAATATCAAGTGTACATAGAAAATCAATTCTTAAACACAAGAAGTTTATAAATATACAGCGGCCACTGCCAGACTTTTCATTGGCCAAACATTCATGGCATGGTAACTACAAACTTGGCATTTGGTTTACCCATGTTAAAGTAAGAATAAATTAGGCAAAGGCAAGTTGGGTTTCGATTGATGGTATTCTTAAAAGGGGAGTTTTGAGTTCGAGCTTTTCGACCCATGTAGTTCTGTCTATGTCAGGTTGAGCATATTGTTGTTATTAGAGGTACTCGAGCCAACCGGACCAACACATTGTTAACCCTAGCATAGATAAGTGGATAAGAACTGCTATCATTCCCCCAAACAGATCATGCACCTACATTTTCCAAATATAAAACAGGAACTAAGTGAATAAAAAGTAAGCACACATGTGTGGCAGGCAGGTATGTGAGTGCGCACACATACAAGAGGGCTTTCTAGCACTTGGAAGGCAATTAACTTTGATGAATGATGACCTGAAAATGACACTATAATTGTTTTCTTGTAATTAGGAACAATCTTCCCTGGCTATCTGAGTACACGTTGAGTTCATAGGGAGAAATGCCTTCACTTTAATAATTTGTATACTTCATAATATGATGCTCTTTTCCAGCAAATAGATAGAAACAAAAAATTGGCATTTATGATTAAAGATAGAAAGTTGGGAACCGTCAAAAACTTTAAGCCATCAGGAGGCTGTTTTTTGGAAAAGTTAGCACTAAATACCATAGTTATTAAAGGTGCAAGGCGCACCTAAGGCGCAAAGGTCTCCTAGGGATTTGGATTTGCTCAAGTTGGGGTCTTCAACTTGACGCTCAATTTAGCGTTAGATTTTGGACACGTGGGGGGATACAATTATCAACGGCTGGGATGAGAAAGCTTTAGCATTTGTAGGAAAAGCCCAGCCGTTGATAATTGCATCCCCCCACGTGTCCAAAATCTAACGTTAAATTGAGCGTCAAGTTAAAGACCCCAACTTGAGCAAATCCAAATCCGTCTCCTAGGGCCTAGGCGCAAGGTGCAAGAAAAAGCGCGGGCTTCAGGGAAGTGAGGCGCACAATTTAAAGAAAATAAATAAAAACTATTTTATCAAATGAAGCTAAAAAAAGATAATCAATTTGAACATATAAAATTGAACACTCTTATCTTTTGGCCTATAAGCTTAATTGGTTAAAGCATTCCCAAAGTCACAAATCACAATTTACAACCACAAGTGATTTACCCACAAAGCATACAAGCATACAAAGCCCACAATTAAACTAAAACAGGGCCAAAAAAGGAGAAATTACACATAACAATTAACAAGTAAATGAAAACAGGGCCAAAAAACAAGAAGTAAAGCAAAAATTAGAAGAAGCAAAAGCAGGAGAAGAAGATGCAGGCACGCAGCAGAAGAAGATGAACAAAGAGGAGGACAACAAACAAGAAATTAGAAAGAAAAAAAAAAAAAAAAAAAGGAGAAGAAGACGATGAAGAAGAAAGAGAAAAATCAAAACAGGGTGAAATTAGTGAATGGAATCGAAGAAGAAGAAAAAGAAGGAAACAGTATCTGTTCCAAAAATCAGAAGAAGAAGAACTGAAGAAGATGAGCTACATACCTATTTGATGAAGGCTGGACTGTCAGAGCTAGAGGACTGGACTGCCAGAGCTGGGCCTGGAGGCTGAAGGCTGGAGCTGGAGCTCTCTGTTCGAACTGTGAAGAGGGCTAGCGCTTCCACTGTACTGTGTTTTTAGTTTTAACACTTATTACTTGTTTTTTTCATTTTTTTTTAATAACTTTTTATCAATCTAACGGCTGGATATAAATCTCATTTAAAAAAATTTATATTAGATCTATATTTTTATAAAATAGGCGGTGGGTCACCAAGGCGCGCCTTGACCTTGCGCCTCACATAAAAGCCCAAAAAAGCACGCTTTAAGCGCGCCAATAGGATGTTGCCTCGCCTAGCCTACTTCAAAGCCCAGAGGCTGCGCCTGCCTGCGCCTTGCACCTAGTCACACCTTAGGGGCGCTTTTAATAACTATGCCAAATACTATGACAAGCCACCATGGTCAAATTAAAATACAAGAAAAATTATCACATGATCAATTATCTGGCATCTAGGATTATTTCGGAGACTGCATTTATAATTGTGAATTCTTATCCACCCTTGCTTTTGTTTTCTTCCATAAAACAAGAAAACATGCTGCCAAGCTCGTAGCTCTCAAGTGGAAATATCTTCTTGATTTACGTTTTTTTTACTTTCCCCTATATTATTTTAAATTATTATCATGAATAAAAAGGAATACGAAAACCTCTTCAAAGCTTACCCAGAGCAATTTGCATCTTATCTGTCAGAAAGAGACGAGGTTTTGAAACTCTGTCAGCGAAAGCATCCAATAAATCTTCCAACCTCCTGGACAAAGTCCATCAGAAGAAATATTATGAAAGACAGCATACCCTTGTTAAGTAATACAGGTTCTCTATCATTGAATATCACAAGTAAATAATATCCTACTAACGTTAATAACTCTTAACTGTTCCATCTCATATTCTCTATCCAAATTCAAATTTGCAAAAGTACTGACAAAATAAAAATTTATAGGAACTGACAGGAAGAAACAGGGTATTTTTCTTATTAAATTGAAAGCTAAAACTTCATCAGGGAGGATTTTCTAAGCCTACACAATATTGCAGAGGAGATATGGGTTTGAAATGGATAACAAAACTAAAGAGACAATAAACAAATGAAGGACGAAACGTCCCAAAAAACCTACCAACAACCACAACTTATATCAACAAACAGGAAAAAATGTACAAATCCAAGAACACCAAAGAAAAATGCTAACTGAAGAATTCAAGGAGAATGAGTAATGGCCTATGAAAGTTTCCAACATAGTGGCCCTTCTCTTTGCTAGGTAATCTGCATGCCTCCCCATTAGCTGGTCGATGAATCCAAGTAAAATTAATTCCAATTTGTTTGAAAGACTAAAATATTCTAATATCTTCTTTGCAAGCTAGAGATTTGCAATCTCAAGTATCCAAATGCATGCATTGTTTATTACTGTTTGAATACATACGGATAATATATCAGATATATATCAGAGAGTATCCCAGGTGTATCGGTACTCGATACGGATATGTAACGGATTATTGGGAAGTTTTGGAGTACTATGCTCCACAGCATAGATAAAATATCATAAATATAATATATCACTTAACTTAAATTTGTATAAATTGGTAATTTTTATTTGCTGAGTGTGGCACATTTTTTACCCTACCCAACACATAATTGTCTAACATTTAATTTGCAATATTTTCATTATAAATTGTTTATTAGAGTCCAATTCATTGTTTTCCAATGTTTCGTTGAAAATTTCCATACTTAACCAATAATATTCACCATATTTCTAAATCGATATATCCATCCATATATCCATATTTTTGGACCCTCAATATATCTATTGATATCGATATTTAGTCCTTTGTTTCACAATTTCACAATATCCAAAATCTCTCAAGCAGCATAGCAATACCTCCAACTTCCTTCCTCCTTTTCCTTCATCTAAGAAATAACTATATGAGTCACCATCCACTAAAATATCTCTCATCTCACTGCTCCTTTCATGCTTTAAACCAATCAAAAGAGCATGAATCACTTATAGGAAAACCCTCACCTTTTGGCATAGAGAGAATGCATGACATGGCCCTCGCGCCCTCGTGGTTCCTAAAAACACCCCAACTACAGTAAAATTCAGATTTTCTAATGAAGAACCATCAAAATTTAATTTTACTTAACCATATGAAAAAGGATTCAGAGAGAAAATTTGGTAGATGTCCAGAGCTGGGATGAATAAACCACCTTTTAATCCTTCAAAATAAGAGGAAGAGGGATACCATAGAGCTCCTCAAAAATTGAAACCACGAGAGAAGACGAGCTTGTAATATCTTCCCACAAAGTAGTGTCACTTGTTTTCATATCTTCAAGAATTCTTGTGTAACTTTCCCACCAAGAGAATTGGTCGAGGTTAAAAAATGGACAAAAGACTTAAAAGAGAAAAGGCAATATTTTTCAACCACCGAAAAGGCAAAACTTCGACCAAAATCTTGTGTACCTTCACCCTCCAATAAAATATCTATCATCCAATCCTTGAAAACATCAAGGTAGGCAAAAAATTCTTCAATATTGTTTAAGTTTTATAGAGAGAGAAAGAAAGAGAGCAAGAGAGAAAGAGAGAGAAGAGAGATCCATAATGGCTATGCAAAGAAGGGTTACACATAATGGAAATAGTGGTTTTTCTATCTCTAACAATATGAAAAATCCAAGGGAACAAGGAATTTGAATGAAAATTACTAAAACAAGGATCCTGCCAAAAAAAATATATATCTCTTAGCATTACCCACAGTGTAATTGACATGCTTAGAAAACTTAGGTCAATAATTAGTAATAAATTTCCAAGGGATTTGTGAGTCTCTAGGAAACCTCCATAACCACTTTCCCACATGGGCTTTATTCCTCACAATCGCATTCCCCAAACCTAGACCACCTTTGGACTTTCACCTACTCACTATCCCCCACTCAATCAAATGATCCTTCTTGCTCTCCTCCCAACCTGACCAAAGGAAATCTCTATGCAATCTTTCAATCTTATTAGCCCCACCCACTAGGATTCAAAATAGAGGCAAGTAGTAAAAGGGAATATTGTCTAAAGCCGAGTAGATAAAAGTTATCCTCTCACCTAAAGAAATATATGGACCTTCGCAACAACAGGGTCTCAAATCAACTGGCACATAGGATTCCCACCTAAAGAAATCCCTAAGTATTTCATCAGCCACTCACTCACTCCCTAAGTATTTCATCGCATTAATACTTCTTCTATAAATGCGATGTATGATCCACCAAAAAAGGATCATTAACATGAAGTTGGACACTTCTTTTCTTTCTTTCTTTCCCCCTTTTTTTTTTTTTTGATGAAGTAATGATGCGTATTAATAAAAAAGGGGGATTTAACCATAGAAGCATGAAGCGGCGGCACGGGCGGGGAAATGGGTTGGGGTAGGGAGCAAGGAAGCGGGGGAACATAGAAGAGTCAAAGGTTTGGGGCGTGTAGGAAGCACTTGTGGAAAATATATATATATATAGAGTTATCTCAATATGATATTTTGTGGGATGAAATTCTAGAAAAAGTTTCAAAAAAGTGTTCTTTTGAGAAGCCACACTAATGTTAAGAAAAAGAGAGCATGCTTTTACCTTTTTTTGTTTTTCTTTTCTTGAGGAAAAGAATTGATTATTTAACTACGCATTAATTTGAATGATTTAATAGGAATCCTCTTATTATTAGAAACATTTTTCACTTTGGTTCAAGTTGAGAAGAGTTTATTTTTCGGGTGGAGGGGTCATGCCTTCTCCCCTCCATCACAAGGTTTGATCTTACTTAGAATCGAGATTCGAGAGAGAGAATCAAGGTTCTTACAAGGTTCTAACTTGGGAGTGCTGAACCGTGGTTCCGAAGTGAGAGTGACACCCTTGATATTCCCTCCATTTCATATTGACGCCCCCCCCCCCCCCCCCCCCTCTTTGAAAAAACACGCCTTTTAAGAAAACTCTATTAAATGCTTTCACATCAATGCATATGTTTTGAGATTCCAATTTTGCCCTCAAGTGTGCAAAACATTAGAAAAAGATAGAATATATTTTTAAGTGTATTTAGGAAATGAATAAAAAATAACCAATAACTTTTGATATGTGAAATTAATTTTGAAACATCCCAAAAAGGAAAGTAGGCCACTTATTTAGGAACGGATGGAGTAGAAGGTTCCTGCTTCAAAGGATATACAAGAGAAAAACAAAAGCTCCAAAAAGAAAATAAAATGGGGAAACAACCTAACCCAACTCCCTATTAAAACTAAGGGATGACTTGTGCAAGAGTGAAAGAAAGAGAAACTCAAGCGGAGCGAAAGGAGCACAACCACTTTTCCAATTAATACAAGAACACAAATGAGGTTCAACTCAGGCAAAAGTCGCTAAAACTAAGCAAATGTCACACCTTGAATGGTCATACTATGAGAAATGCAGCAACCCCTTACTATGAGAAATGCAACCAACTGGACTGTAGCAATCAGTTAACTAACATTTACCTTGAAAATCTAGCAAGATGTACGTGAATGAAAAAGGATAAAACCCCACATAAAGTGGCATGCTGAAAATTTAATTACCTGAAACAACATACCCTACCAAATATAGTAAAATTTATAGTGTAAGGAGGGCCAAATCTCTTTAGAGGTGCACTTTGATAGCTGTTTTGTGGGTTATATGGCTTGCACAAAATGCGAAAATATTCGAATGAGGATAAGATAGAGTTTGTTTCCTTGCATCTATATGGGCTTCGGTGGACAAATTGTCTGATGGAGTTCCTCTCTTTCTAATTCTTAGGAATTGGATTGAGATTTGTTCCTCGAAGAGTGCCAAGAAAAGGTGTCAGGGACGTCATTGTTATCCTCGTTGATTTGGTGGCTTCAGGTTTGGTCTTGAAGTTTGTATAGGGTGGTATACTTCTTGAGTTTGTGGGATTTGATTGTGTACAGTCGGGTTAGGCTCTTTTGATGAGTTTTTTATGGTCTTTTTGTAAACCTATATATGTTTTAGTTTTTTCTCTGTAGGAGTCCCTGGTCCATGTTATTCTCTTTTCTTTTTAATATAATACAAGTCATTTCCTATTAAAAATAATAATAAAAATAATAAAATCCTAAATCTTTTTGATAGTCCAAATCACAAGTCACAACCAACTTCATCAACCATTTTCTAGTTGAATTTACCCCTCAATTATTAATGAACTATTTGCTCACTCATTTGCAAAAGTCCTAAACCGTTCCCAATAAATCTATAACAACTATAAATGCTATATTTTTTCTAACATGCATTTCTTTGCTCACTCTCAAATGAATTCTTAGTTTTTTTTCTAGAAGGTTGAAGATATCTTTTGCATTTTCTCCCAAATTCCCAATTTTATTTCCATTTCCAATTAATTCCAGCATCCAAAATTGGTCATGCGTACGCACTTCCAATAAACAGGAGAAATTCCGGCACATTAACACCAATAGGCATAGTAAAAGAATCCAAAATTGGTGGTTTTGGCTTATCCAAGAAAGCCTCTACCTTGTGGAGCTGTGCTATTCTTGCCATTTTTTGGGTTATTTGGTTGGAAAGAAATGCTAGGCTCTTTGAAGACAAAGCTGAGGATCCTTGGAATTTATGGGATAAGGAGTCTTTCTTGGCTTCTTTTTGGGCATCATTATCTAAGGAATTTGTGGGTATTCCTTTGTTTGTCATTGCAGCAGATTGGGGGACCGTTTGTGGAATGTAATTGACTCTTGTTTATCTCTTCTCTTTATCATTTTTTCTTTTTTCTCTTTTCTTTTCTATCTCTTTTGCTGGATACCTCGTCCTCCTTTGTTCTCCTCTCCAGTAAAATTTTCTTCGTTGTTGATCCCAAAAAAAAAAAAAAAGAACCCTCAACATCATTAATTAACATGTATTCTCAGCAGAAACATAAACAGAATAATCCCAGTGATGAGAAGTTAAGAAGTGCATGCATCTCAATCTGTTACTGATAATAATAATACGTTGAGGTCCAGGAGCAGCCGGCTAGAAGGGCTGGCATCACCTCTGCTGCCTCTAAAGGAAAGAGTCAATCCGTCCATTGAAGACAGAACGGGAAATATAGAAGTTCGCCCTCCCCATCTACACAGCTACACAAGGGGAATCGCTCTATCCGTTCTATCTCTTATCCTGCTAAGTGCTAACTAATCTCATCTACTAGCTATTCTATCTTGAGCAACAGGACGATGTAACAGGTGGATAAATTGATACAAAGCCAAGAGGGGAGAGCACTTAAACAATTCACTTTGAGTACAGGGAAGTCTGCTGGTAGGAATTCCTCAAGGCGTGAGAACTGCGAGGAGCCAACACTAGTACAAGAGGACTGGGTTAGGCCAACCTATGGTGTACCGATTGTTATGCCAATAGCAGCGCCAGGCAGCTAAGTTGGTATGGAAAAACTGCTGCACCGCGGGCGAGCCTATTGAAGACTAGACCAATACTATATTAGGGAAAGCATCCCCTATCTTGGGGTAGAACTCAGACTTGAAATCCCGATACTTCCATGGAGGAGATGACCCACTGAATGCCTATAGTGCCTGCCGATGGGGGATAGGACAGATAAAAGACTGGACCTTAATAATGACGATGATGATAATAATAAGATATGAAAATGAAAGAAAATTTAAAAAGCATTTTATCACACCAAATAAATCTGGGGGGTATTGAACTGCAAAGAAATCTTCCTATCTCAAGTTAACATGTAAGTGCAACTTAATTTCACATTAATGTTCAAAAAAAAAATTTACATTATTGAAGAAGAAAAGCCACGATATCAACGTACTTGTAAACTTTCCAGAAAAGAATCCGAAGCCCCTCTTGAAAACCAACAGAAGTGATTATAAGAATTGCAAATGGCCACCATGCCGTTGATTTCAGAGGAAGAAAAGCCCTCCATACTCCCGAAAGAACGATCAGACTTATAAGCCATAACAATGTACTACATACAATTAAGAAAAACCATAAGAGCCCAATAACACGGAGTGAAATGCAAAAAGTAACAAATAAAAACAATAGTTGTGACGCCCTGCAGGTCATCACAATAGTAATAAATAAACATGTCCCTGTTTATTTCAATGAAAATCATTCCTGAAAACACAGTTCTCAGTTGGCTAGCACTTTAAAAAAAGCTGATATTTAAGTTGCCAAATGACAACCGAAACTTATCTGGATTTCCAAGTTTTGGCCGAATTTGGAAAACCCAAATCTGGGTTCTCCTATTATTCAGCCTCATTTCAACCAAAGTTCTGAATTATTTATTCACTTTTCTAGCCACACTAATAAACTGCTTGACATTCCAAAATTTCTCAACTGAATTTCAGCTGTATCTTTCCCACCTGAATATTATGCAAACCCTCAATTCGGGATGCCTTTCCAAATCCAATTTCAGCCGACCAATCATTGTTTGCCACTGAATTGTAAATTCAGAGTTTGAATCCCAACTTAGTTGTAACAACATTAGGCTCAGTTGAGCTAATATTCAGCTTTCCCATGGCACAAAATAATCAGTAATCTCAGAATCAGAATTACTCAAAAGGTCAGATTCTCTAATGCAAGTCAAATTACAACAGAAAATAGCAACCCTAAAAATAGTCAGTTTTGTCTTCTCATATTTTCTGCACATAAAACAGCAAGACTTCCCAAAATACATTAAGCTGTTGTTTGGTTGCCGTGAAAACTAAGGAAAAGAAAATACAACAAAATTTCAATTCTCATGTTTACTGTTATTTTGGTTTCCAACTGAGCACAATAATTATATGAGGCTCGCTCGAGCTGAGGTTTACATTTTCTCGGGCCCCAAACAAGGGAAAAATCTGAGATTTCAATATTTCATATTATTTTCTCTAGTTGCCGATTAAACAACAAAGGAATAGAAAAGAAAGTAACAAAATGTTGAATCCTGTATAATATTCGTCTGCTAAAAAAATGAAAAACTCGCTTCAAATTTACCAACTAGTCGTATGAAACTCAGTTAAGTTGATGTTTTCATTTTCCCCTGTCCCAAACAGCGAAAACTTAATATTTCAAAATCTTCTTTTCTCTTCCTACCTTTTCTCGGCCAAACTTCACCAATAAGAAAACGAGAGAAAATAAAAATTGAAGAAAAATGAGAAAAAATGAGATATCGAGTTTGCATTATACACCTTGAGAGAACGGTGAGGATCAAGAAGGGCTTTTTGGAGATTACGGCGACGAAGAGGGAGAGAGACGGGCCTAGGGCTAGCAAAGCGTACCCGATCCCTGCTGCGACTGTCATGGCGGTAGGAAAGTAGAGAGAAAATATGGTCCTATTTTTATCATCAACCAAACAGTCCAAATGGAAAATATGAAGTTATATATGAGTGTGACTAATTTTTGCTTTTACCGGGAATGGATATAAATCACAAATCGCGATTCTCTGACCCGGCTGCACTGCCTCTACTGAAATTAACGGGGTTTGGTTTGGGGTTTAGGCTTGCTTGAGAGCGCTGCCCGAACTAATAGGCCTAGGGAGGCACAGTCCGATCCACGAATACTAGGGGTGTTCATGGTTTAGGTTAAGACCGAAAACCAAATCGAATCAAACCAAATCGATCGGTTTGGTTTGTTTTTTTGTCTTCAGGTTTGGTTTTGGTTCTAATTTTAGAAAACCGAATTAAATTGGTTTGGTTTTGGTTTTCATGTTTAAAAAACCAAACCAAACCGAAAAACCGAAAAAACCGAAAAAATATAATATAAATATATATAATTTTATATATTACATATTAAACTTAATTTGTAAATTTTTTATTCTAATGAGGGCATAATAGGTAATAGATTGTAAATTTTCTTAATGTTTTTTATTTATTAGATTGGCATGTATTAAACTAGTCATTATTATTGTGTGAGATATTGGCACGTATTAGATTGGAGATTTGAACTTGAATTGACATAAGTCAATATTTTTCCATTTTGATACGATGTTTAATATTTTTTTTAGTTGCTAATATAATGATTTTATTAAAAATGTTTTTATTTAGAGTTTGGCTTGTCATTTTTTTATTTTTAATTATTTGTTGTTATTTGATAGGATAAAATCGAAACCGAACCGAAGCAAACCGAAATTTTATGGTTTGGTTTGGTTTGGTTTTTTTATAATATGGTTTGGTTTTAGTTTGAGAAAACAAAAACCGAAGTACAATGGTTTGGTTTAAAATCTACTCTAAAACCGAACCAAACCGAACCACGAACACCCCTAACGAATACGACTCGAATGAAGTAGGAAGTTAGTGAGTTTTGGTTTATTGTAATTGTATTCGAGGTGAGATCGCGTAAACTCGTGTAACCAGTATAATAAACATTTCGTTTTCAGATCAACCTGCATTGACTCATTAAAATGACAAAGTTAATCTTTAAAAAATAACTTTTTAAATGTTCTCTATATTTAATTATTTATAAAACTAGGCTGGTAGGGGATATTTCTTTTAGGATGATTTTTGTTTTTTTTAATCATTTTATATATCAAGGTGATATAGCTGTAGGATGAAAACATATGATATGTAAAATGTGATGTTTTAATTTAAAATGATGCTTATAAATTAGGTTATCAATTTATTATAAATAAGTATATTTGATCCCCTAATTCTTTTGATTTGCATATTCAACTCAATAAATAATAAATAGATAAATAGGTTAATTTTAGGTCAAATAGGTTATATACATGTCATATTGTCAAGTCAATCGTGTTGATTCAAACACAACCTAATTATTAAACAAGGTACACATGACATGACATGTTACCTGTTTAATAATCAAGTCGTGTTTGAGTTGACTAAGGGGCAAAGCTAGAAATTTTCACATGCAAGGACCAAACTAGTAGTATGAAACAAAATTTATAAAAATTATCAACAATAATATATTTTTCTTTATATTTTTTTGGGTAAATTGCATTTAAGGGTCCAAATTTTAGGGTAAGTTTCACTTAAGGGTCTCAAATTTTAATTGCGTCAATTTGGTACCCATATTATTAGTTGGGTTTCAATTTAGGGTTCGATGTCAAAACCGTTTGTTGACCTGACGGAAATTTTGCACGTGATGTGCTTGTGACCAAATTAAAATTATATTATCCCTATTTTGCCCCTCACCCAATCTTACCCACGTGAAGCTCCATCGCTGGTAATGGAGTATTCCCCCATTTCTCCGGCGATGAAGGTCAACCACTCCTCTGACTACAGTTGCAGGCTGCCATTGACCATCTTAAAACCCAAACCCAAACCCAACCCCAAACTCAACCATGGCAGATTCAAATCCCAAACCAACCAGGTGAAGCTCGCATCGCTGGTAATGGAGCATTCCCCCATTTCTCCGGCGATGAAGGTCAACCACTCCAACCAACCAACCAACCATCGTCAAGCCCCAATCCAAATCCAACCATCGTCAAACCCTAACCCAAATCCAACCATCATCAAACCCCAACCCACCGTTGATCTGTAATGGGTATAACCTAGAAGGAAGGCGGCAAAAATTTGGCCGTGGACGATGCACCATGCCGTCAGCGACGAAGGTTTCGGTTTCAGATCTCAATCTTGTGCGTCACGATTGGGTTTGCAGGCAATCGCATGGGAGGTATCGACAGTAGGAAAAAAGGTAATGCCAGGGGGGTCTCGACGACAGGAAAAGAGGCAAGGGGCTACTCACCAGCTACCAACGCTTCCACCGTCAATCTCGTAGCAACCAAACACCCATTGCGCCATCATCGGCAACTCAGATCCAAACACCCTTTATCGCCATCTCCATGAAACCCAGCTCCACCGCCGTCGAGTCTACCATCGTGCAAGCCAAGTGCCATCATCGGCAACTCGAATCCAAACACCTTTTAATGTGGTTGCTGTTGTTTCCCTTTTTTTTCTTTTTTTTTTACTTCATCGTCGGATAAGATGGTGTGGCCTTTGATGTGGCTGCATTGGCGGCCAGAAGTGGATGACAGTTCGTGGTTGGGAATGAAGTCGTTCATCGGTGTGTCGTCGTTGATGAGAGAGAATTGTTGCACGCGTGATTGATTTTGAGGCGATGGAGTAGTTGCTGGAGAATGGTAGCTGGGACCTTCGCCGGAGAATGGTCGACGGCGAAGGCAAGGGTTGGAAGGAGGAGGAGAGAGGGATAGGGGCGTGGAGGGCATTACGGTCATTTCAGAACTGCTGTTAACGGCCGTTTTTTATTTTGGTCGACACTTATGTTGGGTACCAAATTGACGCAATTAAAATTTGAGACCCTTAAGTGAAACCTACCCCAAACTCTGGACCCTTAAGTGCAATTTACCCTATTTTTTTCTTGTTTATTTTATCTTCCCTTCAAACAAGTGCTGAATAAAATATATGTATCTACCAACAATAAATTGTTTTGAGTGGTTTTTTTGAAGTGCATAATGTTGCTATTAAATAAACTTGCCATAAGAAAACTCCTCTACCTCATTTGGTCAAAGAATTGAACAAAAGATTGAATGAATTATTAGAGATAGGATGCTAGTGGAGGGGCCAAGTGTAACATTGAAAGGGTCAAAATTAATATTTAAAAAGTTAGGGACTAACTATAACCCCTCCTTGTCCTAAGGTGGTTCCACCCCTAGATTGACCAAAATACTTGAATACATATGTCTCGACATGATACGACCAATCAACACCAATTGCCAGTCCAAATGAAGAAAAAATAGGACTTAATCACCTCATCTTCACCTTTATAAATTAAAAACCATATGGCCCAAATGGATTTTTTTCTCCTCATGTCGTCTCGACTAAGTCTAAAGGGCTGCAAACAAACCAAGTCGTTTTCAAACAAGCTCAATAAAGACTCATTTGAGCTCATTCATTTAATAAATGAACCAAGCAAAAAGTTTGAATTTTAGGACCATTTAAATAAACGAGCCAAACTTGAGTTGCTTACGAACAAATGAGTGCTCGAGAGCTAGCTCGTTAAGAGGCACATGAAAGATCTCACGAGTGATATCATGAGTGGGGCTTGAATAAATACTCTAAATTTTGGGGACTTTTTGTTATCCCAAATATATAACCCTAGAGGGGGGTGGATAGGGTTTATAGCCAAATTAAAAACTAATTGCAAACTTAAAATCAGATTATTTCAAATAAGAATAAACACAATAATAAGCAATAATAAAGAGACTAAGAGGAAGAGAATGCAAACGATGTTAATGAGGTTCGGCTTCCTACCTACGTCCTTACCTTAAGAGCTCGCTTGAGGATTCACCAATCCGCTATCACTCTCCTTGTCCTATTTTTATCATCAACCAAACAGTCCAAATGGAAAATATGAAGTTATATATGAGTGTGACTAATTTTTGCTTTTACCGGGAATGGATAATTGGATATGAATCGCAAATCGTGATTCTTTGACCCGGCTCTACTGCCTCTACTAAAATTAACGGGTTTGGTTTGGGGTTTAGGGTTGCTTGAGAGCGCTGCCCGAACTAGTAAGCCTAGGGAGGCAAAGACGTCCGATCCACAAATATGCCTCGAATGAAGTAGGAAGTTAGTGGGTTTTGGTTTATTGTAATTGTATTTGAGGTGAGATCATGTAAACTTGATTAACCAGTATAATAAACATGTCATTTTCAGGTCAACCTGCATTGACTCATTAAAATGACAAAATTAATTTTTAAAAAATAAATTTTTAAATGTGCTCTATATTTAATTATTTATAAAACTAGGTTGGTAGGGGATATTTATTTTAGGATGATTTTTATTTTATCATTTTATGTATCATGGTGATATAGCTGTAGGATGAAAACATATGATATGTAAAATGTGATGTTTTAATTTAAAATGATGCTTATAAATTAGGTTATCAATTTATTATAAATAGGTATATTTAATCCCCTAATCCTTTTGATTTGCATGTTTGACTCAATAAATAATAAATAGATAAATAGGTTAATTTTAGGTTAAATAGGTTATATATATGTCATATTGTCGAGTCAATCGTGTTAACTCAAACACAACCTAATTATTAAACAGGGTACACATGGCATGTCGTGTTACTTGTTTAATAATCAGGTCGTGTTCAGGTTGACCAAGGGGCAAAGCTAGAAATTTTCACATGCAAGGACCAAACTAGTAGTATGAAAACAAAATTTATAAAAATTACCAACAATAATATATTTTTCTTTATATTTTTTTCTTGTTTATTTTATCTTCCCTTCAAATAAGTGCTGAATAAAATATATGTATCTACCAACAATAAATTGTTTTGAGTCGTTTATAAGAATATTTTTTGAAGTGCATAATGTTGCTCTTAAATAAACAATCCATAAAAAAACTCCTCTACCTCATTTGGTTAAAGAATTGAACAAAGGATTGAATGAATTATTAGAGATAGGATGCTAGTGGAGGGGCCAAGTGTAACATTGAAAGGGTCAAAATTAATATTTAAAAAGTTAGGGGACTAAGTGTAACCCCTCCTTGTCCTAAAGTGGTTCCACTCCTAGGTTGACCCAAATACTTGAATACATATGTCTCGACATGATACGACCAATCAACACGAATTGGTAGCCCAAATGAAGAAAAAATAGGACTTAATCACCTCATGTTCACTTTTATAAATTAAAAACCATATGGGCCAAATGGATTTTTTTTCCCCTCATGTCATCTCGACTAAGTCTAAAGGGCTGCAAACAAACCAAGTCATTTTCAAACAAGTGTTAGTAGTATGCCCTAGTGTTGGCTTAAATGGTTTTATCCCCGAGGTTTTGATGATAACAATACATAATAAGATGTTTAAGGACTAATGGGCCTTTAAGTGGTGAATCTAGACAGGTATCAAAGTTACAAACATTTCAAGAATCAAGGATCAACTTGCAAAAGCAAACAAAGCACAAGTTCATAAGAAAACAGAGCAAATGGTTCCATCAATTACTCAAGATTGATCACAAGTCTACTTGTGTGAATTTTAGGAACCCAATGTAAGATTAATTTCAATTTTTGCTCACAAAAGATTAAAAAGGGCTTAGAACAATGCTAATTTGATCATCTTAAAGGCCTAAATTAACTTACCTTGAAAATAGACTTAATGCAATTTTATTGTCTGAAAACAGAGATTTTCAGACGGCTGAAACATAGTTTCAGCCGGCTGAAATCACTATTTTAGCAGGCTGAAAATCAATCATCAGGAATATCAGCTGTCTGGTATTTTCAAACGGCTCATTAAGCCAGCCGAAAGACCACTTTAAACCAGGCTGAAACAATGTTCAAACGGCTGAAGGGCAAGTCTTTTCAAACACCAAATGTTACCTTCTCTGGATTTCTCAGCAGCCTTGTTCAAATGGCTAAAAGGGATTTTTCAGATGGCTGAAAGATGTTTCAGCCGGCTGAAAGGCCTCGGGCAGAAGTCTAACGGCTAGTTTTCTAACGGACTTTTGAAGCATTAAATGCCCACCAAACTTCCTTTCCCGGCATTTATTGTTCCAAAACGGCTATTTTGGACCCCTTAAGTATAAATACAGGCTTGAGCTAATTTATGAGCATTCATTGAGTTACAAACAAGAAAATCCTATTACAAGCCCTAATTCCTCTTATGAACATTCATTGAAATCAATCAATAGCTGAGTGTGCTTTCAATTCATGTGTAATTACTCTTTGAGAGAGCTTTCTCTGAGCACAAAATCATCTCCAAATACTTTGTATCAAAAGGTTTGTGTATACCCTCACTTGTAAGCACTTGAGAAGAGTGCATTTGGCTAAGTGTTGGTGAAGAACACATAACTTGTAAAGGTTTGCTGCTCCACCTTGAAGGAGAGTGATAGTGGATTGGTGAATCATTAAGCGAGCTCTTGAGGTGAGGACGTAGGCGGGAGGCCGAACCTCGTTAACATCGTTTGCATTCTCTTCCCCTTAATCTCTTTATTATTGCATTGTCTTACATTTAATCTTGCTTGCAATAATTTGATTTTTAGATTGCTATTATTTTTTAATTTGGGCTATAACCCTATTCACCCCCCCTCTAGGGTTATTCACTTGGGACAACACCTAGAGTCAATCATAAAGATGATTTTTTAAGGATAAAGAACAATCATTTGATTTCATTTATGTATGTCACATTTATTATTGAATTAATAAACGAGCTTATTCTATTATGTTTATATGCATTATTTATATTTACATGATATGTCCATAGAGTTAGAGTTGAGAATATGGAATTACAAAAAGTTGAAATTTTGAGACTATCAATATATCTCTATACTGAACTCCTAAAGCATTCTTAGTTGAAGGTTCACTATAATGGACAGTAATGAACCATAGGACTAGCACTTGTTAGGTTGACTCTTTAGGAGAATATCTAGTCTTAAACTATTTGTGTAGAGTCACTACAACCAACATGTGGGTGCCTATTATAAGAATAGGTACACTAAATGTGACCAAAGATATGAGATCAACTGAGTGGAGTTTTAACCTGCCTGTCAATCAATTTCTCATTGTTATAATGGTACAAAAAATTCTTAGACCTGAGACACCATAGTTGTCTTATGCATGTAGCCTTAGATGTTTGATAACACAAAATGTAGATCCTTATAGGGGTCTACAAGAGTGTTCATTAGCCCTATTGCTATGTGTATGAAGGCATGTGAGTGATCAACAAGGAATCCATCACTCTTAGGAAAAAGAGAAAGAATGTCTCATATAGCATTCATAATATAACTCATTAAATCCATAGCCATGATAGGATGAATATGGAAAAGAGTTTCCATGAATTCATCAATGAGTTGATATTCATGATTGAGTATAAAGTAATTAAACTAGGGACTTGACAAACTTCCGTGTCCTATTAGTTTAATTGGAGACATCGTGTAAAAAGAAGGATGCAATTGTAACCTATAAACTATAACAAAAGGGTTCTATGTAAAATACCTATTCACCTCATTAAGGACCACACCATGAGCCATATGCTAGATGTTACTCATGGTTAGTAGAAACCTTAATTGATATAAGTGAGTTATAATTAATTTGGGAATTGGAAAGAGTTCCAATTAGACCCTTAATGGAAAGAGTTCCATTGTGCACACTTTGTGCTATTCCTACTACTTAATGATGTGAACCCAATGGGTCACACACTAATCATGCAAAGAGAGCTTTAAAATCAATGAGAGAAAAGGTATAAGTAAATAAAGAATAGTTTTTGAAGGCCAAGTTTGTATATAATATAAACTAGAGGGGTTAATATGCAATTTAGAGAAATTACACATAATCCAATTAGGAATTGGATTCCCCCTATGGCTGGCCCTATTAGTGGCTATATATAGTCACATGTTATGATGTGTGACATTATAACATAAGCCACTTCCAAGCCCTAGCCGTCCAACCTTGGAGGCTCTCTCTTTCTCTTTCTTCTTTTCTCCACTTCTAGTAACAATAAGGGGAAAAGGAAGAAGGACTTGAAGCTCTTGCTAGGTGTGGATACCATTGGAGGCTAAACACTTGGGCTACTCATTCACTACTATCTAGAATCAAAGCTTGGAGCAAAAGAAGAAGACAAATAAACTGTAAGTGATTCAACCCTCTTCTAGTTAGGGTTTTGGTTTTGTATTATAGCATAATTAGATTCATGGGTTGTGGAATCATTTAAGAAAAATTTTTATATTCCACACTTTGTTTTTCCTTCTTGTTCGATCCCAACAACAAGCTCAATAAAGACTCATTTGAGCTCGTTCATTTAATAAACGAACCAAGCAAAAAGTTTGAATTTTAGGCCCATTTAAATAAACGAGCCAAACTTGAGCAAACCAAAGCTCAAACTTATTTAGGCTCATGAACAAGTGAGTGCTCGAGAGCTAACTTGTTAGCTAACTTGTTAAAAGGCACATGAAAGATCTCACGAGTGATATCATGAGTAGGGCTTGAATAAATACTCTAAATTTTGGGGACTTTTGTGACAGGTCCATAAAATAGGACTTATGAAGTGTGAACCTAGGAAAACGGCCAACGGGATTTTGGATTTGAAAGACAACAAAGGAAAGGAGTCGCCACCTCATTTTTTAAAGAAAAGAGGAAAACCATAAAAATGTTTTATTTCCAAAACCTCATGACTCCATTTTAAAAGGAAAGGCAAAGTCTTTAAAACCAGAAAATTGGATTCGGGGGCTAAGTTACGATGTGGGAAGGTTCTAGGCAAAGCCCATAGGCACCCACATCGCCCGAGTTGGTCTCTTAATTTGATTGGGCTAATTTAATGACTTAATTACATGCAAATCAATGTCAATCAACAAAATACAACATGCATATCAATCACAAATTCATCCTACTCCTCTAGCAATCATATGTGATGGACAAATTGATCCTAATCCACTAGCAATCACAAGCATAAATCCATCATATTCCACTAGCAATCATATGTGATGGAAAAATGAATAAAAAGAAAAAGAAAACCTAGGATACTTAGTATCCTAGGGCGGACTTGAACATCGAAGTGAGTGCTACGTACCATGCATAGAAATACATTGATCAAAGTCCACGTAGTTTGAAGAGAATAGGGTTAAACCCTAATAGTGACTTATGGTAAACCTTAGGTTTCCTTCTACAGAAATTTTCAAAGACAAATGATTCTTAATAAGACTTCAATGAAAGACATAACTTTTGAAAAAAAGGTGGAAAGAAACCCTAGAATTCACCATATCCCTTTATTAGAAAATAACCTTAGGAGGGAGAAGAAAAGAAGAAAAATTAAGAAAAGTGAATTAGGGACACTTTATACCCTACTTACCTTTTGTAATTTTCTTCAAGCAATGACAAGCTTAAGCAATAACAACCTTATTTGCACTAAGGCAATTATTACACCTGTTTGCATTCTTATACGTGCTCAAAACCATGCAAAAATAACAAAATACTAATCTAGACAGAATCATATTAAGGCCTAAAATCATCCATTAATCATGTAAACAACAAGAATAATGAATAACTAAAAACCCTAACACAACCCTACATGCAATGACCTAAGTAACATACATAAAACCTACCAAAAACATACCAATAATCACGAGAACACCCAATAATATCAATAAACATGATAATAAGGTCTATTCTAACCAAAAAGATGATATTTTATGTAAAATATGAAAACAGGCCTTCCTACGGCGAGTTTTCTTAAGCAAAATTATCTTAAGATAATTTTACGTAAAAAAGTCATTGTGGGGAGGTGCAATCATCATATCTTAACATATATGTCGCTACCCCAAAAAGAGGGATGGGATGTTTTCGCTTCCTACGTTTTGGGACGACCCTGGGGCATCCATTTTCTGATGGGTGGTGTTGAATAAGATGGATTCAGTTCAAGGGTGCCTTAACCGTCCTAGGCATGCGAGCATATCTAGAATTATCAAGGCTATGGAGTCGCCACCAATCAGGGGGTTTGAGGATGTGACTTGGCATCCTATGGTTGATTAGAGAGTGGGGTCATCTGAGATCCCAAAAATAAGTTCATCTGAGGTCTTATCATCAAACGAGTCCATTTGAGGTCCATTTAGAAATTGATTGACTCCTAGTGGTCTGTGAGACTAAATATTGTGGGTAAGGGGGTTTGGTTACGAGTGGAGAAGGTGTGAGGCAACCCACATCGCTTGTTGGAATCCAACAGTTCCCGATTTCAACGATGTTTTTGATTAAAATCCCATTTGATATTGTTGATTTCCCATACAAATGATTTGACACAGAATACCCTTTTGAAGGGTGGTGAATTTCTTATTTGAAAAGAGATCCTTAAAGGCATTAGAACAAAGTCTCTTTGAAAGTGTTGGTTTTTGAAAGAGTATGCCTTAAGGTTGTAAATGAAAATTGTTTTAAAAGGACCACAAATTCGCCTTCCTTCTCTTGGGTATCTTACGTCAAATTGATCAACTCTAAAGCATCCCTATCTTGCAGCAGTAAAATCAATCCTTTAAGAAAGGATGGAAATGGAAATGATGTGAATCCATTTTTAAAGAATTAATGTCAAGTGCGAACCTCTTTTGGGATCCGAAGAAAACTCGAAACTTTTGAAGTCGAGGAATGGGTAAAGTAAAAGGATGCTTTTTAAAAGTTATTGAAATGAAGAGGACGTTCCCTTTTGGAGGGAAAAGATTGCTTTTTGATGACAGAGGTTCCTTTGAAGGAAGAAAATGTGTTTGATTGAAGAAATAACACTTTTGAAGTGTAAAGGAATTTTGTTTAAACAAAGTAAAAGTGAAACTTTATGATTTCTCAATCCATAGTAGAAGGGGAATCCTACACGAGGTGATAGTTTTGAAGAATTGATTTGAGTAAGATAAAGCCTTTTTTGGGAGAGCACGCGCCTCTTTAATGAAAAGAATTTGTTTAATTCATTTTTGGAATGAACTTGTCAATTGAAAACAATACACGTGTCAACAACTTGCTTGTTGGCAAAAGGTCCTTTATGAATCGAAAATCTTTATTTGATAAAGATGGTAATGTTACCAAAAGGTGATTTGAGGGCAATGGTCCTATGTAGGTATGAATCCTTCAACAAGGTTTTGGAATATAAAGAATCACGTTCAACTTTAGAAGACCTTTTGAAAAAGTACTTTAGAGCTCTTGGAGCTTAAAAATGGTTTTGGGAGGAATTTCATCCAAACTTAGTGTGCGCTTGAATTAATTAAATAAAAATGCAACCCATCAAATCTCACAAGGATTGAGATTTTACTACATGCCATTGGGACACACAAGAATTTCTGGATTCGGGGTAAGGTGATTCATTGGAATCTAGCGGGTCAATTGATTAAGTCCATTTGAGTTTTTTAAGCATATGATGCTGTGAACTCACTATCCATAGCATGATAGATTATCTCAAGGCATTAGTTGTATCTTATTCACATGGGAATAGAATTGAAATATCAAGATAAACACATCGAAAATGTCAAAAGATGTATAAGCATAATCAACCTTGGCAAGGCTTGGAATTCATAAATGCGATGTTTATTGCTTTGAAAAGCACAAGTATATGTACATAAAATAAAAAGGGTCAAGTGACCACAAAATGAAAAGTGCTTAAGTATTGGGGCAAAAGGTCGCAACCACCACAACCCGGAGGGTAGCAAAAAGCCATAGCCTCTAAATAAAGTGGTAAATAAAGCGGTAAATAGTTAGAATTTTTAAGGGCAAGAGTCACAACGACCACAACCCGGAGGATTCAACCTTAGTAGTAAATAGTTAGAATTTTTAGGGGCAAGAGTCGCAACGACCACAACCCGGAGGATTCAACCTCGAAAGTAAAAGAAAGAAGAAAGAAAAAAAAAAGAAGAAGCCTACTGTGCCTCATATCATGAGCGTGTAGGGGCTGCAACTCAAGGAAACAAGAAGAGGTTAGTGTAAACAATATGCATGCATGCATGAACCTAACCTTGCCAAATTTGATTTTGTTTAAACATCATCTCAACCTTTTGACATGCTTAAATTTCCATTTCACACATCATATATGCAAGCTTACATGCAATGAAAGAAATGAAAAATGGGTGCTAGCAACCTATTGGAATGGTTTGCAAGCATTGGGTGGTTTAGGCTTTCCCTGCCTTTAACCCACCATACAAAGGTTGATCCCTTTACGACACGTGTTAGGAGACCTGGGTACGTACTCGGGCTAAGGTAGGGAGGGTGACAATCACATATTAAGGCCGTAAGAATAATGGTAAGCTTAATAGGAAATTAAACTAAAAAGCTTAGGAATGAATTTAAAAAAAGAAGCTCACCTAGTGTAGGTAATTTCACCTTAGCTTTGACCAAGTTAGGCTTGAGTGCTCCTCTCCTAGGCTTGAAAATCTTCTTTGAGATGCTCCTTTGGTGATTCCAAGTGTGATTGGAAGGTGGTGGAGTGAAATAGGGAAGGAAAGTGGGGTAACAGTGGAGTTACCAGTCAGCAGAAGTGAAATTGCCACTCAGAAGAGACGAAATTGACAGTCTTTCTGTAGCAAAACTGCAGCAGAATTTGTGTCTCTTTTATGCTACCCAAATGGAACTTGGATGGTCCAACCTTTGGGTTTTCCTTCAAGATCAGCCCCTAGACTTGTGTGAGAGGGTTTGTGAAGGAATATATGGTAGGCTCTTTTTGGTGGATGAGATTTTTGGATAAAAAATGAGATGATTTTGCGTATATGTGAGATAGAGTGAGGGTTTTTAGGCAAAGATGGAGAATGGATGTATGGGATTTGGGTTGAGTGTTTGTGTGTATGAGAGATAGGATAAAGGGAGTTGGCTTAGAGATTGGGATCCTCCTCTTTGGATGAAATGTGGGCTATTTATAGGAAAACATGGACTTTTAGGGGTAAAATGGTCATTTGGAGGGGCATTTTGGTCACATGGGACGTGGAAGGCATTTAGGCTTTGTTTGATGAAGGAAATACCTCATTTGATGAGGGTAAAGTGGTCCAAAATAGCAAAAGGGTAGGCTGCCTTACCCATACTGGCATGGCAGGCGTGGGTAACGCTGGTATGGCTAGCGTGGACTCATGTCCCATCCCCCAGTTGGATTTCGGCTGCAGAGGGGCTGTAGGATACTGCAAGAGCCGAAAGCAAGATCCTCCATACTGGTTTGGCCAGCGTGGGCACAGTTTTCCCACATTTGTGATGATTTCTCATCATGACACATGGTAACTTGTGTCCTAGGGCAGTGTGCCCTTCTAGAAGAAGTGGGGCCGCTGTAGGTGGGCCTATGGTGGTGGTTCGCCCTACTATGGGGCCGTACGATCGCGCGATCGCGTTCGATCGATGATCGGGTGAAATCTGACCGTTGATCTTGAATGGGAATTAAAACTTTGGGTCCCTAAACTTGGTTTGGGACCAAAGAGTGGAGTGTGCACTATCCAGGGTGGGATTGAATGGCCCGGATGCGAGCATGATGCTCGTAGGGCTCCGTAATTAGGGTTTTGTTGATCAGTGAGCTGAATGAGGCCCGATCTTTGATAAAATGGTCCTATATTGATCTTGAGGGGTTGAATTGAAGATCCAACGGTCGGCTTGACCATTGGATGAGAAATTGTGAGGAATTGAACCACCTAAAATTGCATTAGGGGTTCGGTTTTGGGCGATTTGGGGATCGGAGGGCTCGTGCCTTCTGATTCCCAATCAAATGGTCCTAGACCGCTCTAGGGATGTTGAATTGAAGATCCTACGGTCGAATTGACCATCGAATCGAAGATTGTTAGGAATTGAACCACCTAGTGCTGAATTAAGGGTTTGATTGGGGCTGAATTGGGGATCGGAGGGCTCGTGCCCTCTGATTCTCAATCAAATGGTCCTAGAACGCTCTAGGGATGTTGAATTGAAGACCCTACGGTTGAATTGACCATCGGATCGAAGATTGTTAGGAATTGAACCACCTAGTGCTAAACTAGGGGTTCGATTGCGGGTGAATTAGGGATCGGAGGGCTTGTGCCCTCTGATTATCAATCAAATGGTCCTAGACCGCACTAGGGGTGTTGAATTAAAGATCTTACGGTTGGATTGACCATCAGATTGAAGATTGTTAGGAATTGAACCACCTAGTGATGAATTAGGGGCTCGATTGGGGGTGATTTGGGGATCGGAGGGCTCGTGCCTTCTGATTCCCAATTAAATGGTCCTAGACCACTATAGGGATGTTTAATTGAAGATCCTACGGTTGCATTGGCCGTCGGATCAAGGATTGTTGGAGATTGAACCACCTAGTACTGAATTAGGGGTTTAATTTGGGGGTAAATTTGGGATTGGAGGGCTCGTGCCCTCTGATTCCCAATTAAATGGTCCTAGACCACTCTAGGGATGTTGAATTGAAGATCTTATGGTTGAATTGACCGTTGGATCAAATATTGTTGGAGATCGAACCACCTAGTACCGATTTAGGGGTTTGATTCGGGGTGAATTGGGGATCGAAGGGCTCGTGCCCTCTGATTCTCAATTAAATGATCCTAGACCGCTCTAGGGATGTTGAATTGAAGATCCTACGGTTGAATTGACCGATGGATCAAAGATCGTTGGAGATCGAACCACCTAGTACCAATTTAGGGGTTCGATTGGGGGAAAATTAGGGGATCGGAGGGCTCGTGCCATCTGATTCCTAATTAAATGGTCCTAGATCACTCTAGGGATATTGAATTGAAGATCCTACGGTTGAATTGACCGTTGCATTAAAGATTGTTAGAGATTGAACCACCTAGTACCGATTTAGGGGTTCAATTCGGGGTGAATTGGGGATCGGAGGGCTTGTGCCCTCTGATTCTCAATTAAATGATCCTAGACTGCTTTAGGGGTGTTGAATTGAAGATCCTATGGTTGAATTGACCGTTGGATCAAAGATCATTGGAGATCAAACCACCTAGTATCGATTTAGGGGTTCGATGGGGGGTAAATTGGGGATCGGAGGGCTCGTGCCGTCTGATTTCCAATTAAATGGTCTTAGACCGCTCTAGGGATATTGAATTGAAGATCCAACGGTTTAATTGACCGTTGGATCAAAGATTGTTAGAGATCGAACCACCTAGTACTGATTTAAGGGTTTGATTCGGGGTGAATTGGGGATCGGAGGGCTCGTACCCTCTGATTCTCAATTAAGTGATCCTAGACCACTCTAGGGATGTTGAATTGAAGATCCTACGGTTGAATTGACCGTTGGATCAAAGATTGTTGGAGATCGAACCAACTAGTATCGATTTAGAGGTTCGATTCGGGGTTTTTGGGTATCGTGCCCGTTGCTAGCTCTTAGGCCTCAGATGCCGAGGGTTGAATCGGGGAAAGGCTTTGTCCTAGTGGGTAGGATAGGATGAATGAAGTTAGGTGCGGAGCGTGTCTGACCTAGTCATGCGACGAATATATCAAACGACAATGGCACACAGGATGACATTATATGAATAAAAAAAAATATGCGAACAAATAACTAAACAGAAGATAAAATTGATAGACAGAATAAACAGTAGCTATGAAAGAAGAAAAGGGGGAAGGATTTATCACTGCCTGCAAAAAAGATGGATTAGCAAAACATCCTAAATGTGCGTACGAACTAAACATAAGGTGCGTACGCACCTTTAATTTGAACGTATGCACAAATAGTGGCAGATTCAAGAGAACAGACAGAATGTATTTGAATCTCCTATGCTACTTATGCAATGCTGTAAAAAGATGCAACGTGCAGATTCCTAATTTACACGGAAATGCCCTATTATTTATCATTCCATTCTAGACCTAAACATGGATTTATGTATTTAACATCATGTTCAATCATGTGAAGACATTGAATGACATTGAACACACCTAATATATAACCCAAAGCATGAATCCAGTCATGAAGCATTTAATAGAGAACGCCTAAGTAAATCTAAAATCATGGCATTCAATGAAATCATGCACACTTGAGAATATTCTTAAAAGAACAATTAATGATCATTCTGAAACTTGAGCAGATGAATTAAAAGAAGATTTTACCCTCAGGTTTGGGTGAATCCCAATGAATACGCTGACAAGTTCTCTTCTCCAAGTCTCCGCAATCGCAGCCTCCGGACTTGGGTTAATGGTTCTAGGGTTTGTGTAGGCTTCAAAATAGTGGTGGTCAAAAGATCCCCCTAAACATGTGAGAAAGTAGTCCTTATAAAGACAAGGTATTAGGGTTTTGGTGGTAGGTAGACTAGGGTTTCTGGCTTCTCTAGCCATCACAGGCCGGATAAAGGCAAGTTCCATCCATATAAGGTAACAGAGGGAAATAGAGGGAAGATTTGAATTCTGGCCAAATAACATGCGTACGCACAAATGAAATGTGCGTACGCACATCATGATAATGCGTACGCATATTCTGGTAATGCGTACGCATAAAGTAATGGGCTGGGCTTCTCAAATATTTGGACTAAGCTGTGGCTGTGATCACATTAGCTTTCTGAAGATTACTTGCCAGTCATTTCAAGTTGGGCCACCCTTCATCACCGGGCTTAACAGGGTGGGCTTGGAATATTTAGGTGGCACAAAACGGGGTGTTAACAACGTCATCCACATTATATCAAATGATTTATTAAAATAAAGTTTTTTTTTATTACTATTTATCACGGCTTAATTATTTTGGGTCGTGACAACCTCATTTTTTTCATATTGGCTAAACGACCCTTTTCGGTTAACCGTCTCGTTAAACCTAGCCCCCCATATTTTTTACCCAAGAATGTTCTAAACTTATTATTCATTAAATTATGGAAATTTTGGCTTTTTGAATCACTCAATTCAGAGTTAATTAAGTTATGGTCATTTTAAGAAAAAAATTCCCAAAATAAGCAACTGAAGGATACTGACCTAAGCAACCTTCTCAAGAGGCTAACTCACCCTAGGTGATCACCCTGAGCCCGTTTTTTTGTTTCAGCTTGTTTCTACTTTGTGCAACTTCTGACATTCCAAATTGATTTTTCTTAGTTCCAAAGAATTTCCATCATTATTTTTTGATAACTTTGAGTTGCTTTAGGATTAAGTGATTTAATAGTAGCCTTTGATTAATTTTATGGTAAATTAATCTCAGCCATTAGATTCTAGGGTTGGTTCCCTATAAATAAAGATTCTCTCTTCAACATAGAACACTTACACACCCCTTTTATTCACTAGTGAGAGAAGAAGCACAAAATTCCACAAACTCGTACACTATGAGAGAAACATTCTATTATTATTTCGAAGATGAAGAAGAAAGAAAATATCAAGCCTGAGAAAAAAGAAGTACACAACGAAAGGGTTTCTACCATTCGTAAGCTTCCCTTCTTTCTATATTTCTTCTGGTTTGTTCATAACATGCTTAGGATGAATTCTTAGCATGATTATCATGTTTAATTGATATTATTGAGTCCATGTGATTTATATTATAATTGTTGCATGATATTCCTTATTGCATGCAAGAATAGTGATTTTCTCTCTCTAAAATTGGGGTATTCTTCATAGCATAGTAGTTGAAGCCATAGGGATATTTTCTTTTAATAGTTTACTTTTATGCATGTTATTAAGCATTTTCATGTTAGATTTATGTTGCATAGTGTTCATCTTTTAGAGGATAATTATCATTTTTAGATGGTAGGTCTTTGCATGAGAGCTTTAGGGAGTATGTTTAAGTGCACTACCACTTTTATTACAATCTGAGGTGAAATCATTCGTGTAGAGTACTTTTTATATAAAATCATTTTAGGATAGTTTTACTTAAATAAGCTCACTATAAGAGAGCCATTTTCATGTTTTCATGTAGAATCATCTCCTTTTGATTGATGTTTGATTTTATTTTCATATTTTGAATTATTATACGATGCTTTCATGATATTAGCTCTTTTTTTTTCTTTTTTTTTTGTGTGCATATTTTTAGCTTTTTCATGCACAATGGATAGCTTATTCTATGTAGCAGTTGAGCATGCTAGGGTTTTGTGCGTTTCCCTTCATTATTAGGATAATTTTGAGTTATTGAGTATTTTGTCCAAATTTGATTTATGTTTTGTAATAATGATTGGGCATGTTTTTGATTAATTTGAGCATAATAATTGTCCTATATCATAAATAGAGTGATTATTTGGTATTTTGTTAATGGTTTGAGATTTTTTGCATGATGGTAACTCAAGGTATGGTATGTTTCTCTTTTGTTTATTCTCTTCCCCCCTTAGGCTATTCTTTTCATGATGAATTATGGTAACTCCTATATTTCCAATTTTTACAAACTTTCTATTTTTCTCCCAAGTTCCCTTTTTTTTTCAAAAACTTCGTATTTTCTCTCATTCCTTCTTTGGAAACTCTTTTTTTTAGAAACTTTCATTTTCTAAATAAATAAAAACTTAAGAATTATGGAAGTTCTTTGCGAAGGGAATAGCCCATTCTCTTTTGAACTATGTCCACTTTGATCCTTCCTTGGTTATCTTTAAGGTATGTAGGCATTCACTTGAACTCAAGTCTGCCCTAGGATACTAAGTATCCTAGGTTTATTTTCTTTTGCTTTATATTTATTATTTTTCTTTATTGCTTTCCCTATTATATCTTTTATTGCTTTACGTTCATGGATGTCTGTAGATGGTTGGATAGTTTCTAACTTTCATGGTGACAATTTTCTTATGAAGTTACTGAAATAGCCTAAATAAATTTAGAGACCTATTTAGGGCGATATGGGTGCCTATGAGATGTTTCTCAGAACTTGTCCACATCGTAATTTAGTCTTTGAATTCTCTTATAGTGCTCCTATTAGGTCATTTTTTATGGTTTCCTAGAGATGACATGTAACTCTATGCCAGTTAAACATCTTTCACTAATAGCTAATTTTAAAATCTGACGTGGAGAGAAAGTGCGGGGTAGGTAGGTAAAGGTCAGGTGACAAGAGAAGGGTCGCTGGCTAAAAAGCTGAATTCTCCTCTATTTAGTGGGTAAGTCTTTAGTGTAACTCTGATGGTGTCACGAACTAAATCATGAAGTAACAAAAGTGAAATAAAAAGTGATTATGGATAAAAAAAAATATATTTTACTAATATCATTTTGCATAATTTTCATTAGTTCGTAATAACCAAATCATAATTATATATTCCTTATCCTTTAAAATAAGGTAGCGACTCCTTGTTTTGTTCTCTTTTATGAATCAAAGTTTTATTCCTATCTTTCCCTTTTGGAAGGATCAACACTCATGGTTCACAAGTGCGTCGGAACGTAGAATAGCTGCATTCTCGAATAAGGGGTGCTTGATCAGTCATAGATTTATAGGTGCACCAGGATATAGAATAGCTGCATTCCCGGACACAGGTCACCTAATCAATTTTCAAACTTATAGGTATGTCAGGACGTAAAACAGCTGTGTTTTTGGACATAGGGCACCTAATTAATTCTCAAACTTATAGGTGTGCCAAAACATAGAATAGTTGCACTCTCGAACATAGGGTACCTAATCAATTCTCAAACTCACAAGTACATCGAGACATAGAACATTTGCGTTCCCGGATACGGGGCACCTAATCCACTCTTAGACTCAACTCCAATTCAATTTTCCTTGACCCTCGGTTAGCCTAGGCATTATTGGAACCCATCACCCACCATTTCCATTATAGAATAATCGGTCAGGCATTTCTCAGAATGGATGCATTTTTTACTCAGGACACCTCAATTACCCTAGATACACTTTCAAACTCAACCCCAATTCCCGCTTCTAGGACCGACCTTTTCACCCATGTGTTCCTACAGTTAATCTGTGCATAGTTTTGCTAAACAAACTATATTCTTGAACTTAGAATACCCAAAATACCTTAAAGAGAAACCTTTGGACTTAACCCTGCCCAATTTGGTTTAGGTTTGGAGCCCAATCATATCTTCAATCCTCAAGGGTTGCTAGTTTGCGGCTTATGCGCTCATAGGATAACTGGCACATTGTTTCTCAAAACGAACTGCATTTTTTTAACTTAGAGTACCTAAATACCTTAGAAAGACCTTCAGGCTGAACACTGGTCCCCACCAAGCAAGTCCCCAACCTAGAAATTGGCTTTCTCACACCTCAAAAATCTTAATCGGTGCATTGTTTTGAAAAATGAACTTCATATTTGAACTCAGAACACCCCGTTTACCCCAACAAGACCCCGTGACCTGCTTGTTGGGTTTGTACCTCATCAGCTCGACCACACACATTGCGACACGTGGCAAAGATATTTTCACAAATATCTCCTCCAAATATGAATTTGTCACCTTCAAATCAAGTCCCTTCACAAGTAATCATGATTAGGGGACAATTGCATTAAGTGCACATTTGATCAAGCTCACCCCACACAGCTTGTGCTATTTGCAATAGTGTAAGTTGGGAATTGGCCCCTAATAAATGCCCCCACCCTTATTTGTCAAAAATCTCAATCATCTCGTCCCTAAGCTTTACCCAAACCCTACTACTTTTTCTTTGCACTTTTGCTTTCCAAAATCAAGTTTCCAACTTCAAATTCCTCCCTTATACAACCCCAAATCTATCCTTCCACCATCTACCTTCTCACCATTTGAAACCTTCACAAAAATCTTGCATTCATCCATTTCTATTCACAATTCTTGCATTCTTAGTTGAGATATAGAAGGGGAAAGAATATTCACTAAGTTTCCGCCATTCAAGGCATCCTACAAAGGGAAAACTTGGCGGTGATTCTCTCTCCTAATCATTCTCCCTCGCATTTGGCTCATAAAGATAAAGTGCACACATAAACCTCTCTTTGTATGTCTTAAACCAAATATAGGTAATTGGGGCTCTCCACCACTTATCCCTTCGTCAATGTAATGACGAGGTGTACTAAGCCATACCTAAGGTTAAGATATACAAAACTCATGTAGTTTTATGTTTTTTAGTTTGATATACTACTACTTTACTTTTCAAGTTGAATATATAAGTGCCTTTATTTTTATTTACAAGTGGCATACGCATAGGCCGATCCATATACTTATAATATCAATTTGTATTTTCGATCGAGCACTACCACAGTTACCCTTTTTGTAACATTTGTGATATTATCAATATTATCAATAAAGATGCAATTTTTCATATATTTGGTATAGTTTTCGATTTTTATTTTTGACTATTGTTGTTTTCACATAATCTTGTTAGAGTTAGTGAGTCTTAGTCAATTTATTTCATTAAGTCCTTATAATCTTCTTACAACCTCTTTAGAACGACAAAACTTTTTCAAAATGAGGATTAGCTAAGTAATAGGTATTGACACACCGACCCTTACATGGTCACCAACTTATTTTTATAATTTTAATTTCAGGTTAGGCGTGCTAAATTAAATGCTAGTATAAACTTCGTAATTTGGTGTCCTAATGTAAAAGGATAGAGTTACCATGAAAAAGGTTATAAATTCAAGGTAAAATCAAATGAAATTAAATCACATATTTAAACTTTTATAGAACCATGATTTCTTGCAACCTTATCTATATCTCAATTGTTTCAAAAGATTTGTTTACAAAAGCTTTATTTCTTCTATTTTCCCAAATCATTCAAATGCTAAATTCTAGATGGAATGACGCCAACTTTCAAACATTCAAAACATCTCATCACTTATATAAGTGTAAATAAAACTTGAATAAGATCATAACCTAGAATGGTATATTCATTTAGAATTTCAAACCTCAAATTGAGAATTCATTTTAAGATTAGGGTTTAAGTTAAAATAAATGGGGCAACTGTTCATTAACAGATGTAATGGGGTACCTAATGAAAGGTGTTCTCACACGCAATAGAAGCAAAAATAAAATTTTCAAAACAATTTTTAATGATAAAAACCATAAGACCATGATCACCTTCATGGTCCATGCATGATATACAAACCCTAATTTATCAAGAGGGTTTAGAGATACTTACATATGGTCCTTAAGACTCAAATTGATTGAGCTGCAAACGTATGAAGCCTCCAAGAGTATCCACACCAAGTATGAATTCTCAAAGCTTCTTCTTTCTCCTTAAAAGCAAGCAAAAACAAGAGACAAGGATAGGAAGGGGGTGGAGTACAGCTGCCTTAGGTATCCCTTGAAAGTGCTAGCTCTCTTTATATCATTTATATATATATATATATATATATATATATATATATATATATATATAGAGAGAGAGAGAGAGAGAGAGAGAGAGAGAGAGAGAGAGAGAAAGAGAGAGAGAGAGAGAGAGAGAGAGAGAACCTATAGCGCCGACCAAGTGAATTCCCATTCATAATGGGATTTACAATTTCCTAGAAATTGCACTTAAGTGTATTTATTAACACTTAATAAAAGTAACACCCAAACAACCTTTTGTTTTAGGATTTTAACCTCTCCATTAACTTTAGGGCACTGCTACTCTTTAGGTGTGTGACCTCTTGGGTTCACACCTATCTAGTAGTAGGAATAGGGCAATCCCTATGCCCTAATGGAACACTTTTCATCAATTGGGTTCAACTGAAACTCTTTCCAATTACTTGAAAAACATTAAATATTTAATGTTCACAAGCTTCTACTACTTATCAGTGACATCTAGCAATATATCATGATGTAACCTAGATAGGGCGAAGGTACATAGTGAACACTTCAGTTGTAGTTATGATGTAATATGATCCTTCCATTAACTACTACCCTAGTTGAGTCTATAGGGTACAGAAGTCTGTCAAACCCCTAACCCAATCCTATGAATCCATCTTTATATCAACTCATAATGGTGCACTTAAAAAACTCTTTTCTTAAATCACCCTTGCTTTGGCCAAAGACTTAATGAGTTATATCCAAGATGATAATGTAAGGCATTCCCCCCTTTTACTAAGAGTGATGGATCCCTTTTAATGCACTCATATACCTCTATGCATGACTTATTAGGGCCAATGGATACATTTGTAAATCCATGGTCATAACCTACACTCTGCATTATTAAACCCTAACAACTCGTACATATGATATCAAGGTCAAAGGTTTTAGTTGCATCACTACAACTAAGAACTGCTATTTGACAGGTAGTAAAACTCTATATAGCCTACTCTAAATTTGGTCACATTCAGTGAACTTGTTCTCTAACAAGCACCTACAGGTTTGCTTTAGTGTCTCTACACAAATGGCTCGAGACTAGCCATCCTCCTTATTGAGCAAACATCACCTGTACTAACTTAATCTAGTTTGTCAATGCCCAATTGATAAACTGACAGTTAGGAACTTTTTAAGATTAATGCATAGAAAGAATGAATCTCCTCATCTTAACTCCTTGAGATATCAATCTCGTCACAATTATCCTATAGACTTATCATGCAAACCCAAAAAATCATGATAAAATAACTTGCCCTTTATTAATTCAAGTAATAAATGAAATAAACATTGTTCATATGTCCCAAAAGAAAACATCAAATATTTGGCTTTTAGGGCACCTAACTAATACCTAACACCTTCCCCACTCATAACAGAGGCTCCTTACCTAAATCTCTTATATGCCGATCATTTTACTGAGTTATTCAACTTTCGAAATACATAAAACCTTTTTGAGATTTTAGATACGACCTTCCATGTCTATAAATATATGGAAGGTGGTGACTTTAAGCCTTCCCTCTTTAAGTTGTGTTTACATAACTAAATAAGAGAAGGCACCTTTGAAATATATGTCGTACCCCCTCATGGAAAGGGGGAAGTCTCAAACTCGTGGGGATTTCTTTTTGGGAGTAGCAACACTGGTAGGGATATCATGCTGTGTTGTCCTTGTGAGGATTGTGTCACAACTTGAAATTATCAAGTCATAATCAAGGGTAATAAAATAGGATTGATTTCATATTTCACAAATATCCTTAATCTACCAGATAGAAATATGTACCTACCTTGATTAGATAAGGAAAATACAAGAGAAGAGCTGAAATTTTGGTAAAGGAGAAGCCCCTATGGTGTCCGTATAACTCCCCCTCCCCTTCTTCTCTTATCTTCTTCTTTCCTTCTTTCCTTCTCTCTCTCTCTTTCTCTCTCCAAGACTTAAAATTCTGAAAATGGGTGTGTGAACCCACGAAAAAGCGTGGCGCCCACAAGGGTTTGGCAAAAAGATAGGTGTGAAAGACAACAAACGAAAAGGGAGTCGCCACCTCATTTTTTAAGGAAAAGAGGAAAATTGTAAAATGTTTTATTTCCAAAACCTCATGACTCCATTTTAAAAGGAAAGGCAAAGTCTTTAAAACTAGAAAATTGGATTAGGGGGCTAAGTTATGATGTGGGAAGGTTCTGGGCTAAGCCCATAGGCACCCACATCGCCTGAGTTGGTCTCTTAATTTGATTGGGCTAATTTAATAACTTAATCACATGCAAAACAGTATCAATCAATAAAATACAACATGCATAACATATATCCCATCCATCCATTTCATCCATGCATAATCAAACAAAGAAAATAAAATAAAACAGAAAAAGAAAAGAAAAGCCTAGAATACTTGGATCCTAGAATGGACTTGAGCCTCAAAACGAGCGCCTACGTACCATGCAACGAAATACATGGATCAAAGTCCACGTAGTTCGAATAGAACAAGGTTACAACCTAATACAAACCTATGGTAAATACCTTAGGTTTCCTCATTTGAAAATGTATCGAATAATCCAAAATTGGAGACTCCCACAAGAGGAAAAACTTTGATAGAAAACCAGAATTTTATTTTTAAAGGAAACCTTTGATAATCACCATATGCACGTATTAAGAAGTAACCCTAGGAGGGAGAAGAGGAAAGAAAGAAAAAGAAAGGTGAATTGAGGTACCTTCAAACCCTACTTACCTGAGCGCAAAAGCTCCAAACATTAGCCATTTCAAACCATAGCAGCCCTATTTGCAATAGGACAAGCATTGTACCTGTTTGCACCCTTACAAGTGCACAAAATCATGCAAAGAGAGCGATATACTAATCTGGACAGAACCATGACAAAGCCTAAGATCATCCATTTATCATGCAAATAACAAGAATAATGAATAACTAAAGACCCTAACTCAATCCTACATGCAATGACTTGACTAACATGCATAAAAACCTACCAAAGACACACTAACAAGCATAAGAGACTCCAATAATATCAATAAACATGATAACTAAGCCAATTCTAACCAAAAGGATGATATTTTATGTAAAATATGAAAATAAACCTTCCTACGGCGAGCTTTCTTAAGCAAAACTATTCTAAGATAATTTCACGTAAAAAAATCGTTATGGAGAGGTGCAGTCAACATATCCTACGTAAAATATATATATTAGAATACAACAGAAGTGATTTCATGCTTAAATACATTATAGAAAGCTCTCATGCAAAACCTCACTCAATAAGAAGGATAATTATCTTCAGAAAAGGATAATGTCTCCAAAAACCCTATAAAAACTACTACATGAATGCAAACCTAGCATGATTCAACTATATGCAGCATATATAGAATGACTATGATGAGAAACAACTCAAAAAACTAAGCTAAGCATGCTGTATGAAACTTGTGCGAATTCAGGGTTATCGAAACCCTAATTTCACAACCATGCATTAAAACCTATGAAACGACTCTAAGACATGTTCAAATCATCATGAATATCATCCATATCACATATATTAACTAACAGAAGCATCAACTCATGATAACAATCATAGCAACTTAAACATATGAACTATGCATGATTTAAGAGGATAGAAAAGATAATACTTTCAAATCCTTAGTAAACCAGGGATTATCAAGCATATAAAGCCATAAATCATCTCAAAATCATTCATATAACATCACACAAGCATTGAATTCAATCCATAAGAAAAGCTATTTCATGCACTATAGCTATCCTAGAAGAAGAAGAAGGAGAAGAAGAAGGAGCAGCAGAAAACTCATGTTCAGCATTAAAGGGACATGCTTACCTCTTGTAGACTCTTCCTTGTCTTCAAAGTCCTTGTTTCCTTGCTTGCTTGGGGTTGAAGAGCCTCCTCTTGATGTCCTTCTACCTCTCCAAACTCGTAGCTCCCTTTCTCTCTAAGTGTAAAGTGCAATTAATCTCCTCCTATGTGCTGAATACCATGTCCTTTATATAGAGAACTGACCCCCTAAACCAATGGCTAAGATTAATTCATTAAACAATGATCCTAGGGCTATTAGAGACTCTCTTGGTGCTCAAACAACTCAAACTTACACACTCCTAAACTCAAACAAGTTGTTTTGGCGGAGGAAACTGTCAAAAGAGGGAAGAAAGAGTCAGAAGTTGAGTTGAAGACGGAGTCTCTCGGGTGACCATCTAGGCCTGGACGGTTAGCCGTCTGGGCTTGGACGGCCGACTGTCCAGCCCCGGACGGTTACTCGAGAGCTCTCCTTGTTTTACTCCGCTTTTGACTCCCACTTGCTGTAGAAGTCCTAAAATCTTCAAATTAAGTCCGATTTTGATGAAATAAAAGCCAAAACGACCGTGTTTCGAAGGGGAACACATTTTTAAGCATTTTAGGACAAAAATCCTTAACCATGGGTGCATGGTTAGGTTTTACAAAGGTGGTTAACCATAGTGCCTCACCGTCGCTAAGTTGGGTTTGTACACAAGGTCGAACCAAATGCTTTCCCGATCGAAATTCGATCTTTCTAAACATGTTTAGGACATAAATAAAGCCCAATTGAAGTTAAATGAGAGAAAATTGATTGAGTCTTATGAGTCAATTTGAGCAAACCAAGAAAGGGTCTTTTAGCCAACCCGAACCATTACGAGCCGAATTGATCTTAAACCATTAATTTATAAAATTGAACCTATATATACACTCTATATAACCATATAAACTCGAGGGGATGACTCGGAATTCATTCCAAGGTCAAATGGAAAATATACGGCTTAAAAGACGATTATGCCCTTAAAGTCACAAAAGTTCTTATTGACTATCGAGATGAACTCCAAATCACTTCAAAATTCATACCCATGATATTCAACGCCATAGAAACTCAATGCAAAAGACTAGACTCAAAAAGGACTCAAAATCCTACATGAAATGATATGTCCTAGCTAAGGTGACAAAAATGGGGTGTAACATTGTGTAATGGGGCTGTTTTCCTCTTCAAACCAACATTTATATATGCTTTTTACCCTTAGGACAAGTGTCTTACATGAAAAAAATGGGTTGGGCAAGTGTTCTACCAATTGGGCTCACCCTACTACAACTAATATAACATTAGGTCCAAAATGTATATGGCCCAATATAAAATAAAGACGCAAATATATCATAAGATCTATTGTCTAAGTCCATTTATAAAATATAAAAGTCAATAATGCTAAATTCCGCTAATTTCAAGATATACATGAAATCCAATTAAGTTTCAAAACTTTAGAACCCACATTAAAATAATTTATCACTTAAAAATAAAATAAAGATATCCCAAATAATTATCATATATAACATGTGATAATATTAATAAAAAAAAAAAAAAAAAACCTTGATTAAATAAATTTTATGACCTTCCTAAAAAATAAAATAAAATAAAATTTTGAACACATCATCAAACTTTGGAACTGACTCATCTAAAAATAAAAGAATAAATAAACAAGATGATTACAGATTTAACACCAAGTCAAAGCAAAATTATTTAAACCCAAATTAGTAATCGAAAACAATAGCTAATGTACCCAAAACAACATAATTAACTCAAAATTAGAATAGGGATATTTTATAGGTTGGGTTTAAATCTCCCCTTCCGCGTGCGGTGTCTCTTGCGAGAGAAATTGGGTAATTGATGAATTATGTAAATGGACACGGAGTCGCATTACATTATGGTATAACATTGATTTAAATTATTTTTACTAAGCATGATTTATTTGGTTTTATTATCACGCTTTGGTCTCTATTTGTAGGGAATGAACCCTAAAATCCAATGGCTAAGATTAATTTACCGTAAAATTACTCAAGGGCTATTATTAAATCCTTGAGCCTAAAGTAACTCAAAGTTACCAAAAAAATAATGATGGAAACCTTTTGAAACCAAGAAAAACTAGTTTAGAAGGTCAAAAGTCGCACAAAGTGGAAACAAGACAAAACATGAAAACAAGCTTCGGTGACCAACTGGGGTGATCTAGCCACCCAACAAGGTTGCCCAAGTCAGCTTTCATCAGTTGCTAATTTCAAGAGTTTTTCTTAAAATGGCCATAACTTTGTCAAATTAATTCTGAATTGAGTAATTCAAATTCTAAAATTTCCATAATTCCATGAAGAATAAGCTTAGAACATTCTTTGACAAGTTAGGTGACTGGGTTAACAAGACAATTAATTGAAAATGGTCATTTAGCCAATATTGGGAAAATAAGGTAAATTAATCTCAAAGCCATTCAATCCTTAAATTGACTCTACAAATAAACTCTTTATATCAATATAAACTCATTAGAACACCTAGGACAAATTTTGAGGTCAAATTGAAAGGATACGAATTAAAAGACAAAATTGCCCTTTAAGTTGTAAAAATTCTTATTAACATTCAAATCTATATGGAATTGCACTAAATTACACCAACACAACCTATATGAACCTAAAAACTAAATGCAAATAATGGAATGCAAAAATGAAACAAAATAATGCATGCGATAATGAACTGACCATAGATGCTTAGAAGGGCAAAAATTTTATTCAAAGCTTGGACACTTCTAAACACATCAAGATTTAAACTAATGCTGACATGAACTCATAACGGTGAAAATGAGGCGTCTACAACGGTTATGGGACATCTAGCGGTGTTTCCACTCCATTAGTTCTAGGGTACTTGCGGTCCTAGATAGGGATGTCATGCTATATTCTTGAATTAAGGCTACTATATTAGATAGATTCATTGTAGGAGGATCTGGCGTATTCTTCGTTAATGGTCTAGGGAGAATAGGGAAAACACCTCTATCATGCTTTACTGGCTGAAATAAGAAGGAGGGGTATAATAGCACTCACGACGGCAATGTTAAGTGTAGTAGTTTCAATAATATCTAGGGGTCAAACGGCTCACTTGTTTTTTAAGATACCAATCCTTGCCAACAAGACAAGCGTATGTAATATGTCTAAACAAAGTAGAATCGTAGAACTAATACATAGGGCAGAGCTTATTATATGGGACGAAGCACCTATGGCAAAGAGATTTGCTGTTGAGACATTAGACAGTGGTTTGAAGGACATAATGAACAAACAAGAATCATTCGGAGGCAAGGTTATCGTTTTCAGAGGTGATTTTGGACAAGTGCTACCTGTTGTTCCATGGGGTACAAAAGCAGAAACTATCAGTGCAAGTTTGGTGAGATCTTACCTTTGGAATAACATTGAAAAGCTAAGCTTGACAACAAACAAGAGAGCAAGGTCAGACCCAAATTTCAACGGTTTCCTTTTTTGAGTTGGGAACAAGATGAACTGACAAACAATGATGATATGATTCGCCTTTGTAATAATTCTTAAAAACATTAGGATGTGTATATGTATATTTATCCAAGCATGGATTAATATATATTTAAAGATTTGATATGAGAAAGATTCAAAATTTTTCTAGTAATTATAAGATTTATGTAATTTTTGGAAATTTATTTGTTTTTAGGTTAATTAATGCAATTAACCATAAAATAGCTAAGATTATTATTAAAAATAGCTAATATTGGTAATTAAGGTTAAGAAAATTATAATGAGGTGATTTAAGTATAAAAATAATATTAAAATAATAAAAAATTCAGTTTAGGACATATTTTCTATTTATTAATTTGTTGAAGGGTTTTTTTTTTTGAAAAAATTGGAGATAATATTGGAAAATTTTTAAAAATTCATAAAAATTCCAGAAAATCCTAAAATACTATTATACTATTTTGGGATGGATTAGGTGTCAAAATTTTGAAATTTATTGCCTAATCATCAATTAACTTTCTAAATGTCAAAAATCTAAAAATATGAAAATGGGAATATTGCATTAAAAAAATATGTGTCAGCCATAAAATCGATCAAGTTGTGTGGAAATTAAGTATAAATAAGGGTGAGGAGGTGCAGCCATTCTGTCTGGACAGAAAGAAAAGAAAGAGAAAGAAAATAGGAGAGAGAAAGTAAAAACCCAAACCTATGATTCACATGTTCTCAATACAAAATATTTGAGGGCTTAGGTAAGTCATCATCCAAAACATGTTCAGTATTAATTTCGTGAATTAATTCATAGCACAGGTTATGAATTTTGAATTTTTAAAAGCTATTGTTTTGCTTTCATGGAAGTTGTAATGTTCAGTCGTTTAATTCTTTCTCTGTGATTGATCTTAAACTCTCAAATTTTTATTGTATCTTCTTTATATCATGAAGATATTGCATATCAAATTTCATAGCATGTGACTTATTTTAGAAGGAGAATTCAATTTTTGAAGTTTTGGGTTAGGGTTTTGAACACAGAACTTTTAAATTAAAATTTCAATTTTTCTAGAATGATTCATTGCTAGTCGGTATTTTTCTTAAAAACTAGACAGTTCAAGCTTTCTGTGGCCTTTTGAATCACTCAATTTAGTTAAGAAATGAATTTGTTATGATTTTTTGAATTTCGGGTCAAAATAGAGAAAACCTAGAAAATAGAAAAAAATCATGAAAATATTTGGGAAAGGTGAGTGAGCCACACGCGCCGAGAGTGGGCTTCACTCTCTGAGAGAGTGAGGGAAAGTGAGGGGGCATGTAGGCCCACTAGAGCTAAAAAAATTTCTTAAAATTTTTAACAATAAGGTATACATTTTGACAAAATTTGGTAGTGTTTGGTGCACAAGAAGGTGATTTTTTAAAAATGGGCTTTTAAACATTTTAATTAGCAAAACCTAATTTTAAATGCGCTTATAAAATTCATTTTAACTCCAATTTTGACACGGTTTAAACTATTATAATCGGTTTAACGAGCACTATATTTTGAAATTTTGTTAAAATTTTCATTTCCCCCCTAAAGTTATGCCTAATTACGAATTAGTCCAAATTGTAAAATTTATTACTATTAAAGCTCAAATTGCTTCTAATTGAAATGTAAGAACACCAATAGTAATGTGAGACCATTTAGAACCTAATGGTATAATTTCAATAATGTTTGCTCTATTATTTTATCCTTGGGAAAAATTACGATTTGGCTCAATTTTTAGTTTATGACCCTAATGACCTCCAATTAAGAAATAGTTTAAACCATTAAGACCCTGATGCTAAACTAAATACAAGGAATGCAAGTTCTGTGATTTTTATGAGATTCCAATTGAGTTCCTATATTTCATTATGATTCAATGAATGTTGATTGATGTTTTATTTTACCAAGTGTTGGAATTACTTTATTTCATATTGTGGCACATATTAGCATGTGATAAATGCTTTTAGAAATGAATTGTGATATTGTGATTATGATGATAGGAGAGATATAGCTGGGATTGAGGATGTCCAACAGTTAGTGCACTAATATATTGGTCGGTTGATTTGAAATCAATGACAAGTATACACATATAAGCGTAGCACTATATGTGCTGTCGCTATGTGACAGCATATTCTGGCATGGAGCTTATATGTGTTATCTATATTTGTGTTTTGTAAGTTGTGATATACAACAGGAACTCAGGTATGAGAATATTGATGTTTTGCTACAATTAGAGATAAAGTTCTTTATGAATTAATTGTTTATTAAAAATTACGATATCATGATGATGTATAGAAACTAATATAAAGCATGTTAAATGATTTCTTACTGAGCTGTATAGCTCATTATATTATTTATATAATATTTTCAGGATTAGAAGGATTAGAAAGACTTGAAGATAATTGCTGAACGATTTTGTGTAATAGGAGAAAAATTGAGAATTTATGTAATTGATGTAAATGATGTATGTGAGAGACATATTTTTGTTATGATGTAATGTAACTCTCTAAGAACAATATGGTAGTATCTGTAAACACAGTTGTAATGCGAATGATAGGATATTTAATATAGTTTAAAAAGTATGTTAAAAAGCAGGGCGATATAGCCTTTTAGATGAATTTATAATCAAATACAAGTGATAAAATATCTTAAAGTAATCTACTCCAAAGCATCTTCTCGGATTTAGAGATAAATGCAATCTCATTTGAATATCTGAACACACGTGCAATTCTTGTAACAACCAATGAATATGTTGACAATCTAAATGAGCAGCTGATTACAATGTTCCTATAGAATGCTAGGGCATACTACAGCTATGATGAAGCAGTTGATGATACGCACAAGTACTATTAAGAGGAATTTTTGAATTCATTGATGCCAAATGGTTTTCCACCACACAAGTTATATCTCAAGAAAAATTATCATATCATGCTTCTGAAAAATCTGGATCCATCAAACGGATTGCGTAATGGCACAAAAATGGTTTACAAGAGTTTTTAAGATAATGTCATCCATGCAGAAATAACAATAGGCCAATAAGTTGGGAAACGAGTGTTGTTTCCAAGAATACAAGCTCTCACTAATTGAAAATGAAGGTACCCTTTCCAATTCAGGAGGAAACAGTTCCCAAAAAGTTTATGTTTTGAAATGACTAAACAAAGCATAGGGTCAAACAATACCAAATGTTGTTGTGTATCTACCTGAACATGTATTCTCACATGGACAATTGTATGTTACTCTACTTTCGAGGAATACCAATGTCTACAACAAAAGTTCTTGTCAAAATAGAGAAACAAAAAACAAAAGAAAAAAAAAAGTGGGACATACACGAAAAGTGTGGTGTACAAAGAACTACTTTGTCACGAAAATAATAACAATAACACAATTAAACAATTTAAAAGCATGGGTTACACTAAAAGCTTTAAACTTTTTACATTTTATTCTGCGAATGTTTTGCGAATGTTAATAATGCTTTTATTTGTCACAAACAATTAATTTAGATATTATGCTCTACAAATGTTTAAGAATGTTACTAATTCTTTTATTCATCAATAATATTTCTTCTATTACTGTTTCGAAGCACAATCTAAACAAAATTTAAAATGCATTTCTTTAACAGCGAGCAAATTGAAAGTGAAGATGTCTACTAGTGAAGTCTAAAGTAAACAATGTTCAATGATAAATAAATTAGAAAAGTCTCAAAACACATCACTTATTAAGGTTAGGGTGCTTTAGAGAGGATTTATAGATACTTATGCAAGCAAGAAAGGATTTGGTAAAATTTAAAAAATCATTTTAATTGACGATGGGTTGGAACATTAAACATATTAATTTAATTTAATCTTAATTTGTTTCTTTATTTCTTTTATAATTTATAGTATCATTTAATTATTAGAATTAAAAACATCATTTTATGATTTATTCATTAACATTATTTTATGATTTATTCGTTATAGGACAGCTATATAAGTTGTCATTTTCAATAATGTGGTTGGGAAGTTTAGAGAATTATCATGAAGGATTGGACCTACTTCGTTGACAATGGGATAGTGTAGGGTGTAAATGACAAATTCCTGAATGTTCATAAAGAAATTGATATGTTACTAAATGTGTACACAGAAGTTAAGTAAATAGAGACAGAAGTGACCTTAAAGAATTTAAAAATGAATTCATACTATTTTAGAAAGCAATTAACTGGGGGATGAAAAGAAAACTTTTGATATGCATTCTTAAAGGAAAGAAGAAAATGTATGTAATTAGCTATGTAAAAACTTATATATTAATAGTCATGAACGCCATGCAGATGTTATAGGATTTGTAATAGACGTGAAGCTACTGGTTACCATAAAGAAAAAATAATGAACGAGGGCCAATAAAGATGCGAGAGGTCATTTTGAAGAATACAGAGTAAAATCCCAAACCCTCTATGTCACTACCATTTAATATCCTACAATATATTCAAATTACAATTACAATAACATCATTTATTACAGATCAATGACTCTTTAAGTAGCTCTATGGGGTGACTTAGCAAAAAACGAAGGATACTTACTTCAAAAATTTGCTAGATAAAAACCACTGATTGCAATTTCAAAAGGAAAAAGAAGCATTTACGAGAGTAATATACCAATAAATACTTCATGAATTAAAAAAAGAAAAGAAAAAACAATGATCATTAACAATTTTATGTTTTTTTGGATTCGCAGAGTCATCACTATATCAGTTACAATAATATAGATAAGTCCAGACTTGGAACAAGCAAAGCAGATGCAAAAATGGTATAATCCAAACCTATCTCGTATTCTGACATATATATATGTATATATATAGTAAATTACATTAATACCCCTTTTAGAATCTAACTATTATAGATACACCCCCTCATGTTTTTTAAATTACACAAACACCCTTACTTTACAAAATAAACTACAAAAAGACCTCTCCTTCTAACTTCCATCCATTGATGCGTTAAATTATGTACAAATTTTTTCAAAATACCCTAACTACCCTTATTGAATGATAACTTCCAGATTAAATGCATATAACTTACTAGTCCAACACGTTCATCTAACACTTTTGAATTTTCTTATTATTATTGATAAACAACTAAAACATAATATACAAGAAAAATGCTAAAAAGTTTAAATTTTCTATCCAATTGATATGACAGTTGTCAGATTTGCTCCTTAGAAACAATTATTTATTTAATTAAAATTTTAATTGACTTGCAAAAAAATTGATTTTGCCAAGTTGCCACCTCTTTTGAGTAAGTAGATTTGGGAGAAAAAAAAGGGGGGGGGGGGGCTATGTAGCATTACTTATATGTAGAAATAAATGAAAATAATTATTACAATGGGGATGCACGTAAAGAGGTGGCAAATGAAGTGGAAACTTAGAGAATTAGTTTTCTTTTTTGCACATCTGTGATCTAGGGTTTTGATCCGGGAGGGAAGGAACACCCTTCTTTTAAAAAAAGACTTGTAGAAATTTAAATTAATAAAAATCTGGTTTTTAAAAGGTTCACAAAAACAATCAAACAAGGAGTCGCCACCTCATTTTTAGGAAAAGAGGAAAACCATAAACACAGTTTTTAAGGAAAACCTTTGACAACAAACCATATGACTCCAATCAAGGAAAAGCAGGTCTTACAAAACAAGAGAGGATTCGGAGACTAAGTTACGATGTGGGAAGGTTCTAGGAAACATCCTATAGGCACTCACATCGCCTCAAAATGGGTCTATGAATTTATATGGGCTATTTCAATCACTTCCTAATTAGTCACCATGCATATGTAAAGAATCATCTATAAATTATCCATTCATCCATGAACATCCATAAAATAATAAACATCCATAAAGCATGTAAATATCCATAAAAAAATATGAAAGATATGGAAAGCAGTAGAGAGATAGAGAATAAGAAACAGATTCATCCTACTCCTCTAGCAAATATGTGATGGATAAAATGAATAAGCACAAATCCATCCTACTCCTCTAGCAAATATGCAATGGATAAATGATGAAGCATAGGTACATCCTACTCCTCTAGCATATATGTGATGGACAAATGGATAAAAAGAAAGAAGAAGAAAGAAAAAAGAAAACCTAAGATACTTAGTATCTTAGGGCGGACTTGAACATCAAATGAGCGCCTACGTACCTTACATATAAAGATGTAAGGATCAAAGTCCACGTAGTTCGATTGAGAAAGGGTTACTCCCTTTACAATGAACTATAAACGTTAAGTTTCCAACTTAAGAAAGGTTTTAAAACTTAGGAGTTTCCAAAAATAGTTTGAGAAAAAGTAGGTATTTGAGAAAGAATAGAATTCTAACTCAAATAGACTTCTAAAGAGATTTGAATTCAAAAGCGAATAGAACTCCAAGTAAAACAAAATTTTGAGAGAGTTGGAAACTTAGGACTTCTAATCCAAAGTATAGACAATAACCCAAGGGAGAGAAGAGAACAATTCACAAAAGACTAACCATGAACCACTTACCATATGCAAATTATCCCAAAAACATTAAGAAAACACCAATTAATCACCCTATGTACTCTATAGGGCAATTATTAAGCCCAAATCAACCATATTCATGCTCAAATCATCATTAGGAGACCTAATTCAAATCTGGACAGAATACTAAACATGCATATAATGACCTAAAACTCATGCAAATAACAAAAATCAAAAGAAAAACACAAACCTAATATGCTCCTATATGTTCTAAACACCCTAATATGCACAAAACTATCAAAAACATGCTAAATATGAATTACCATGATGAAAATATCATATGACGATTCAAAATATGAAAATAAAATCTAACATGATGCCCTAAGTAAGTATTTTATGTAAGAATGTGAAGTAACCATCCTTACGGCGAGCTTTCTTAAGTAAAACTATCTGGAGATAATTTTACGTAGAAACCACTCCACATGAATGATTTCTTCACATATCCTATGTAAAATATATACCTAATAATGCAAAGAAACTCACAGCGCACTTAAACACACTCCAGAAAGCACCTATGCACAACCTCACTCTCTAAGGACGATAATTATCCTAAAAAAGAATAATCATTCATACACCTATAAAGATGAGACTTATATAGCAAGTGTCCTATACAAAAGATGCTTAAAATCATGCATATAATTGAACCATGAAGAGAAAAAGGCCTAAACACATCAACCAATTTTTTGTGCAAAACGTACCTCTATCCTTAAGAGAGAAACTATCCTAACAACAAGCAATTCGCAATCCTATTCCACTAGCATGCATTCCCATCATATTTGAATCATATACACTCTAAAATATAGAGTATATATGATTCCTAATTCAATACTAAGCCATAACTATGCAGAGAATGGAGTAGAAGAAGAAGGAATCATAAAAGGATGCAAAGGAGACTTACAACAAGGCAAAGGTCTTCGCTGCGTTCTTCCTTCTCTTTGGCTTGGTTCCCTTCTAGTTCTCCTTTGAAATTGCAGTAGAAAGCCTCCTCCAAGTGATATGGGTGTATGCAAATTCATTCCCCCTAGCTCTCTTATGAATATGAAGTGTCCAAAGTCCAAAAGTCCAACAAAAAAAAATCCCTTATGCTGATGAATGAGCCTCTATTTATAACTAACCAACCATGTGAACCAATGGTTGAGATTAATTCACCATAAAACCAATCTAGGCCTATAATTAAATCCCATTGATGTTAAACAACTCAAAACCACCTCCCAATAGGCTTAGAAGTCTTTTAGAAGGCTGAAATTCGGAGTGGTAGAGTCCCATTCCGTCAAAACTTCAAAGAGAGACAAATCAGGACGGAAGGCTCGGGTGACCGGTTGGGTGAACCGGTTGGACCGGTTGGGTGAACCGGTCACCCGAGAGTGAAGTTAGGTTTCCTCGGTTTTGAGGATTCCTGACCCAGTTTGGACTCTTAACTTTAAACGGACTTAAATTCTTCATTTTTACTCCGATTTGAGTGATTCAAAAGCCAAAATTCCAAGGATTCAATGTAGAATAAGCTTAGAATATTCTCGAACTAAGAATCCCTGACCACGGTCAGGTGGCTAGGTTTTCATGAGGCGATTACTCGAAAAAAAGTAAATTAACCATAGGGTAACGTGGTGAACCAATCCAAAACCTATCAATAAATTAAATTGGCACTTCAATTAGACTCATTTCATCATTCTAAGGTCAATGGAACACTTCAGAACAAATTTGGAGGTCAATTGGAAAATATACGAAGTAAAAGATGAAATTGCCCTTCAAGTCGCAAAAATTCTAATTAACTATCCAAACCTATCTGGAATTGAACCAAATTTGACACACACATCCAAAATGATCCTAGAAACTAAACGAAAGTGATGGGACTCAACAAAGAGAGAAAATTATGCATGCAATGATGACCTATTCTCCTAAGGCTTAAAAGGGCAAAAGTGTCCTTTAATGCTTAGGGACTCCTAAATGCTTCTAAACCTGACCAAATGATACCATGAACTCATGGAGGTGAAAATGGGGTGTCTACAGATGCCTCTCATTGTGGAGTTTGCTTCGCAAGTGACACCAATGTTAGAAAAAATAGCTCATTTTCACAGAAAAGGGCAAAGAACCAAATCTTGAACTTCAACAGTGACTGCTGGGGTGGTTCATGATTGCTATATTGTACATTTGTACAAAATAGGGAGGGGTTGTGTGTGACTACGAAAGTCATTTAAACACACGATACTTTCATATGCCTATTCTTTCTAATAGGGGAACATATGTTTCTATAATGTACGCTCATTCTTTATAATGAGGACACGCACAAGATAGGGGGCGTGTGTGGGGGCGTGTGTGACCACAAAAATCATTTAAACACATTATACTCTCATATGCCTATTCTTTCTAGTTGGGACACATATGCTTCTATAATGTACGCTCATTCTTTCTAATGAGGACACGCACAAGATAGGGGGTTGTGTGTGACTACAAAAGTCATTTAAACACACCATGCTTACTAAACAAAATCATGAAACTTTAATTTTAACAACTCTGTTAAAATTAAGTGAGGGCAACCAATTCATTGTGCTATAATTTCCTCAAGAAATAAATAGCAATGCAAAGCAATCCATGTATGTGACTCAAAGAGTCATTTAAACATACTATCACAAACACTTCTATCCAAGCAATCATAGGCTTTATCTTAACAATCTTTGTTAAAATTAAGCAAAGCAAATACTCCAATTGTGCTATAATTCCCTCAAGAAATTAATAGCAATGCAAAACAATCCATGTATGTGACTCAAAGAGTCATTTAAACATACTTTCAAAACCTATTCCAATCGAGCAATCTTAGGCTCTATTTCAACAATCTTTGTTAAAATTAAGCAAAGCACACATTCCAATTATGCTATAATCTCCTCAAGAAATTAATAGCAATGTCAATTCATAATAAAGAATCAAGAAATAACAATTTCATGATCCTTACAAAGCATCCCAAGCATTTAACAACTCATCCTCCAATCAACAAAGCTTTATTTTAACCCGAGGATTAAAAATAAGCAAGAACACTCAATCAATTCCAACGTGCTATAATTTCCTCAAGAAATAAATAGCAATAACAATTCAATCACAAGAAATCAAGGAATATAGAATTCCATAGTTCCAAACAAATATCATAAGCATCATCTTTCCATCATCCAAAGATAAAGCCCTTTAACCAAGCAAATGTCAAAGCAAGCTTGCAAATATCACCATAAGTCAACTAATGATTCAATTAGTGACTAATCACTCATCATTTTATGCATTTCAAATCATTCACATCAAGTTCTAGGATTTTCAAGAGAGATTTTGTTAAAAAAATCAAGCGAAAAGGGGCCCGATTAAGCAAAATTATGCAAAAATTGCACAAAACGAGAATGTGCATTGGGGGACCAGTTGGATCGAACCGGTTGGACCGGTTGGGGCCAACCGGTCACCCGAGAATGATTTTTCTGCTACATTTTTGTGGTGTTTTGGCAATAAAGCTTTGCACCTTCCTTATTTGCTCATCCTCCTTTTGCTTGTTTTTGAGTGCTTCTCTCTCTAGAAACCCAAAAACCAACATTCCCAACATTCAAAACACCAAACTTTTGGCATAAAACTTGAATCATTGTAGTGATTTAACACCAACAACATCACTTTCAAGGAATCAAAACAACCTTTGATTCATCAAATCAACCTTCCCAACTTCCTTTTTTCAAATCAAACCCATTTTCTCAAGAACACCCAACATGAGTAATTCTTCAACAAAGAAGTACTCCAATGCCAAGTACCCACATCACTTCCTCAAGAAGACATATAAAGCACCTCACTATGAAGATCAACCGGATAGTTTGCTCTTGGAACCCAACAATCATCTTTCCTACATCCATTCCATGAATGAGGTAAGATAATTCCCAACTCCTTTAAGTTCATCTTTATTCTTTCATTTTTATTGTTTCATTTCAAGTATTTGCTATTCTTATGAATGTAATGCATTGAGTTCTTGCTATTTTGACAACTTTTGGGAGTTTTCCATGTACAAAGACCTCATTTTCCAACATGGGCATAACTATGCCCTCCAAGTGTTTGATAAAATTCCCAAGAGAATAAAATCTTTCTTTTTTGCTTTCAAATAGTCAAGATAATCAAAAGTGAACTCAAGAGCATTTTCTAGGATGCTAACCCATGAATTTTGAAGTTCTTTTCTTTACAAAAAACCTTGTAGGTATAACTATGCCCTCTAAGTGTTTGATAAAATTCCCAAGAGAATAAAATCATTCTTTTTGCTTTCAAATGCCAAAAGTTCTTGAACAAACTATCAAAGATATTCTTCAAGAGGTTTACCTATGAGCTTTAAAAACACTTTTCTTTACAAAAATCATGTAGGCATAACCATGCCTACCAAGTGTTTGATAAAATTCTCAAGAGAATAAAATCATTCTTTTTTCTTTTCAAATGCTCAAAGTTCTTAAACAAAACATCAAAGGTATTCTATAAGAGGTTTACCCATGAGTTTAAAAACACTTTTCTTTATAAAAATCATGTAGGCATGACCATGTTTACAAAGTGTTTGAAAAAATTCTCAAGAGAATAAAATCATTCTTTTTTCTTTCAAATGCTCAACGTACTCAAATAAAACATCAAAGGTGTTCTCTAGGAGGTTTACCCATGAGTTTAAAAACACTTTTCTTTACAAAAACCATGTAGGCATAACCATGCCTACCAAGTGTTTGATAAAATTCTCAAGAGAATAAAATCATTGTTTTTTCTTTCAAACACCTTAGAAAATCAAAGGGAAACTCAAAGGCTTTCTCTTAGAATGTCAACCGATGATTTTTGGAGCACTTTTCTTTATACACTTTGTAGCTATAACTATGCCTACCAAATAAAACCATTTTTTTTTTCCGCTTTCAAATACTTTGGAAAATCAAAAGAAAACTTAAGGGCATTCCCTAGAATGTTAACCTATGATTTTTGAAATACTTTCCTTTGTAAAAACTTTGTAGTCATGACAATGCCTACTAAGTGTTTGATAAAATTCTCGAGAGAATAAAACCATCCTTTTTTCTTTCAAATGCTTTAACTAATCAAAGGAAAACTCATGGGTATTCTCTTGAATGTTAACCTTTGATTTTTGAAATACTTTTCTTTTGCAAAGAACTTTCTTTTCACATGTGTAAACTTTTGAAAACTTGAAAAACCATGAATTTAAATATTCTTGAGTTATTCATTAAGCATAGAAAATACTTAAAATAACAATTTCCATGATTTCCTTCATTCTTTGTAGCCAAATTTTTAGGACAGAACGAGACACGCTCTTAGAGGGGTTATAGAATGGTGGTGCAAAATGGCCACACGACAACCCGAAGCCTAAAAGATTATAATCAATGCGGGTTTTTGAGACTTCTTGAATGCTTTATGGGTGGAGCAGAGGGACAGACAAGTGCTGCTGGCTCTTACTGAGTTGTGGTGGGACATAACTAACACTTTTCACTTCAGTTTTGGGGCAGTGACTCTTACTCCAACAGACTTCACTGTTATCACAAGACTTCGCCTAGGTGGGCGGAGATTATCTTATTATGAGAATGCCTACGGGGGTCCCCATTATCTCTTGGAACAACTCGGGACCATAGTACCAGTTCAAAGGGGTGGGGTGCACAGAACTTGGTTGAAGACTAACTTCTGTGATCAAAGAAAAGAGGACGATGCAACCCACCTTGTCTTACTCGAGCTTTCATGCTATACATATTGTCCAGCATATTCTTTGCTAGCTCTGACGATGTGGCTCCTTTAGGGCACCTTACTTGCATGGAGGATGTTTGGGAGATGGGCGACTACAACTGGGGTAGTGCTGCCCTTGCTGTATTATATAGGTCCATAAATGACAGATCACGTGGAGTAAGCACAAACCACTGTGGGATGTCCTTCATCTGGGAGGTAAATTAACCTACAAGCTTCCTTTCAAAGATATTTGCAATGAGTACACATCATCATTTTCTTTTGAAATTCATTTTCTTTTTGAAAACAGATTTGGTACTACGAGTACTTGGGGTTTGAACATCCCGCTCTCATTGACAATGATCCCTCATGGCCCGTTATGTCCAATTATCACATCTACAATAGGTGTGATTCGGTGGACAATAAACATGACTATGCCCACGCTAGGGCATTCCTGGCTTGTATTATTGCTGACAAGGTAATCTCTAAAGCTTTTATCTTTTGAATTCCATCTTTTTCTTTTTCTTTCTTTTTCTAATTCTTTTTCTTAACACCAATTCATGGATTAGGTGGACTAGGACCCATGGGCACAGTGGAACTATGCCCTTGAAGAGCAATGTCACAGGTGTGTTGATATGATAGAAAAGCGGATCCTCCTAGAAGGTCCTATTGGTTGCTACTAGTACCTTGGGGAGAGATTTTGGCACCAAGTAAAAGGCAACATTGGTGCGGTTGTGGTTCCTATGGCACCACCTGAGAGCATGAGACATGCTAACTCCTTGCAAGGGCACGAATTGATCAAAGCTATAAGAGGCAAGGAGGCAAGTGACTTCATAGTTCCGAATGGGGACTACGAGAGTTTTTGTAGGAGGTATCTGATGCCTCCTAGAGTTGTAGGAGTTCCGCCTGTAGGGGTAAGTACATACTCAACCCTGTACATGCTTTACAAGTATTTCCTAGCTGACTATATGCAACTCTTTTTAGGGACGGCGAGTTCGTGGTCACTATTCCACAGTGGGTTCAACCTCGGGTGTGTCAGGGGTGCATATGGATAGTGATGATGAAGGTGCTGCCCCCTTTACCGCGGCCTAAGTAGTCCATTGATTTGTGACAAGGAGGCGACATTATGTCCACAAACATAGCACCTCCCGTGATAGATGAGGTTCTACAGATAGATCCTCGACATGAGGCTATAAGTTTCAAGGTTGACTTGTTTCTCTTAATTCCCAAATACTCATTAGACACTTCTTACCCAATCTCTCTTCACAGACACCCGCCGGGTACACACAAGAATAGATCAATCTCAATGCCAGCTTGGGAAGGGACATGATGAGGATGAGCCTAAGCCTATCAAGGCAAGAGGCGTATAGAGTGGGCGAACACTCACACCGAGTAAGAATAGCTCAAATCAAAACCCTTGAAAATTCTTGGTTTTTTCCTTGAAAAGTAGTACTAAATCATTTATTTTCTTGGAAACTTGTAGATTGACTCCTTTCCTCAGTACAACCCAACTGCAGCTCCACCACCTCCTCCACCAACAGAAGAAGCAGGGCCCAGCAAAAGAAGGAAACCACTAAAGAAGCGTTGAAGAAACTTATTTTAAGTTTAAGAAACTCAATTTAAGCATCTAGAAACTCTTAACTTGTGAAAACCTTGTATTAAGCCTATGTGGGCATTTATGTTATCTTTCAAGTTTTTGCTTTCAAAACCATGTTCATGAATTTTCCATCTTTGAATTATGATATCTATCTCTTGTTTGAATTTCATGACTCTTGACACAAATTTGAGTCAATTTGGGCTCAAAATGGTCAAAATTGGCCTTCCGGAGCATACGAGAATCGATGGCAGTCAAAACAAGGAAACAAAGGGAACGGTCTCAGGTGACCGGTTGGGCCCAATCGGTTGGTGAACCAGTTAGACCGGTTGGCCCCAACTGGTCTCCCGAGCGGTTTCCCTGTTACCCGTTTTTGCAACTTTTCCCTCGCTTTTTCGAATTCTAAGCCTTCTATGACACAAATTTGAGCCCAAAAACCTATAAAAACACCCCCACATGTTCATAAACCATTATTATTCATTCAACATCAAATCATGGAGACTTTTGATAGCTTTTTGACACTTTTCTTCAGTAATATGAGTAAGGAAGACAAAAGGGTTTTCAAGAGTTACGGTTTGGACGCGCTTTATTCTCTTACCAAAGTCAAGGTAAATTGGACCATGCTCTATGCTTCTACATACTTTTGGGATCCCGAACTTCATGTTTTCCGTTTCTATCGCAATGAAATTTGCCCCACCCATGAGGAATTTTGTGTGCTGTTTGGAGTGCAACCGTTAGGACCTTTCATCCTTCCATACCTTCGATAAGGTTATGTATCTTCTTTTGCTTCACTTCTGGAAATCTCTTCCCACGATGCTATGGCCTTTATAAAAGATAACATGGTAGATTTAAACAAGCTAGCAACATCTTTTCTGCTCCTTGGTAGGTCATCTGGGCTACCTTTGTCTCGACCGCGTCAGCACGCCCTAGCTTTCTGCTTAATTGGGAGGTTCCTCATCACCAATGGTACGTTGTTTATCCCAATTGAAATTTGTGAACTTGTTATCCCTCTTTCCAAATCATGAAACATAATTCCAATGGTTCTAGCAGAAACTCTCAATGGGCTAGACAATGTACAGGATCGGTTTGAAGCAAACTTTGAGGGCAGCCCCCTCCTTCTTCATATGTGGTTGCTAGAAAGACTAAATCTCTTGCCACCTCCTGCTGTTGCAAACTATGGGCCTCAGCACTTTCGTTTGCGTGTACCTAAATTCTCTCCAGATGCTTTTCCTGACGAATGGCTTAGCATGCTGTACCACGCCTCGTGGCAATCTATCCGTTGGTATGTCCCTTATTAGAAGTGTGGTGAAAAGGTGCTCTTGCGAACTGTGGGCTATACACTTGTCAAGTTAATGGGCTTAAAAGCGATTTCTTTCTACTGGCCATCTCGGATTCTTCGGCAATTTGGTGCAGTGCAATCAATTCTAAACAATCAAGCAAGTACCACTCGGGTAAATTCGAATCTCGGAAGGCAAGTTCACCCCGTTTAACCTGTTTCTCAGTCTCTGGTTAAATGGATGGAGGATAGATGGAACGGTTGGAACTCCGCTACCCTAGTTCTAAACACTAATGGACCTTATGAGCTTAGCAAGGAATACAAGAAGTGGTTATCTGGAGATATTGGCCACAAAGAGACAACAATGAGGGCTCAAGTAGCTGAGTTAATTGAGATTCCTTCACTATGGGGTAAAAAGAGGTCAAGCGAGGATGGCACCAAAGCAAACAAGACTACTGGAACAAAGAGGACTTCTCAGAGAGCAAGGAATTAGCAACCTTATTGAATTTTAAGCATGTTAAGCACAATAATAGTCCTTTGAGACTTACAATTATTACAAATAAAGCTATTATCAATTTCTCTAGTTTCGAATGAATTGTCATTAAACAATTAACTTTGATTCATGAATTGCTTTATACATTGCCATGCCCCTTGTTTCTTTTCTTTTTTTCTAATTGGACCGCACCCAAGGTAACTTTATGGGCTGCCTACGTATCTCTATCATATTCTTTTCTTTCTTTCTTTTTTTTTTCTTTTTTTTTTTTTTTTGAATGATGGAGAATCAGGCCCGCGTAGTTCTTGCTTTTCTTTTGCCTAGGCCGCCCTTATAGGTTTTTAACCTAACAAGCTTTACACATGGTATCTCTTGAGTTGATCTAAATTGGTTGGTTGAGAGAACTCTATTCCATCCAAATCCATCAATCGAACTGCTCCTCCTGGAAATATCTCCTTTATAATGTAGGGACCACCCCAATTAGGCCTGAACTTGCCCCTTGGATCAAAGATAGGCGCGCAAATTTCTTTCAACACTATGTCTCCATCTTTTAGGCCACAATCCTTGACGCGCTTGTTGAAATCTCTAGCTATCCTGCACTGATAACCTTGAACATGATATAAAGCATTTAAATGTCTTTCATCAAGCAGAACTAGCTCATCATATTTGTTTCGTACCCAATCTACTTCAGACAACTGATCTTCCATTATTACCCTGAGAGAGGGAATTTCTAACTCAATTGGGAGAACTGCTTCCATGCCATAAACCAATGAGTACGATGTAGCACCTGTGGAAGATCTGATTGAAGTGCGGTAACCCCATAAAATGAGTAGCAACCTTTCTGACCAATCATTGTACTTCTTAGCTGACTTCTGTAGCATGTTCTTTATGTTCTTGTTAGCTGCTTCAACTACTCTATTTGTCTATGGCCTATAAAGAGAAGACTTATAACCCGAATGCTATACTTCTGCAAGATTTCTACCTCACCTCGGAAGTGTTGTCCATTATCTGATATGATCTCATGTGGAACCCCATATCGGCAAATGATGTGGGTCTTAATGAAATGGGCCACTTGCTTTAACCCCAAGGTTTTGTAAGACTTCGCCTCTACCCACTTAGTGAAGTAATCTATTGCCACCAAGATAAACTCGTGACCTTCCTTTGACTTAGGATGGATCTTTCCAATGATATCTATTCCCCAAGTTGAAAAGGGCCAAGGGGATGACATAGTATTCAAAGGCATTGATGGAAGGTGCTGAACATTGGCAAAGATTTGACAATTATGGCACTTCTTGACATGCATATTACAATCTCTTTCCATAGTGGTCCAATAGTAACCGAGATGAGCAATCTTCTTAGCTAGCATATAACCATTCATATGAAGTGCCCATGTTCCTTTATGTACCTCTTCAATTATTCTCTGAGTTTCTTCTTCTGTCATACAAAGCAAGTGGATGCCATTGTAGGTTCTTCTATACAATTTTCCTCCGCACATGATGTAGTGGGTAGCCAATCTCTTCAGCGTATGCCTGTCTACTTTTGAAGCTCCTTCAGGATATTCCCTTTTTCTACGAACCTCTAAATGTCATAAAACCACAAACACCCATCTGTTACTTGACTATCCTGAATACTACAGCAGTACACTGGTTCTTTTCTTCTTTTAATCACGAGTGGACGAACATTTCCGCCTTCTGGAATTTTCACCATGGACGCAAGCGTAGCAAGAGTGTTAACAAAGCAGTTCTTTACCCTTAACAAGTAGTGGAACTCTATTTTGTCGAATTCTTTGGTAAGTGCTTCTAGATAAGCATGATAAGGTAACAACTTCTCGTCTTGAGTCTTCCATTCTCCTCTGATTTGGCAGATAATCAAGGCTGAGTCTCCGTACACTTCTAATTCTTTAACTCCCAACTCTAAGGCTGCTTCCAACCCTAGAATGCAAGCTTCATATTTAGTGATGTTGTTTGTGGCCTCAAATCCTAACTTCATTGCCAGAGGGGTGTGGGCATCATCAGAAGAAATCAACAAGACTCCAATGCTAAAGCCCCTTTTATTTGCAGCACCGTCGAAGTAGACTTTCCATGGTTTCTTTTCTATATCCAATATGTCCTCATCGGGGAACCCTTGTTCAATGCCATCTCCTTCTGAAACTGGATTCTCTACTAAGTGTTCTGAAATGACTCTCCCTTTTATCGAGCTTTGTACCACATACTTGATATCGAATTCGGATAACCATATTAACCATCGCGTAGTACGATAGGTCAACATTGGCTTTTCAAGTAGATATTTGAGTGGATCCATGCAACTAACAAGGAACACCTGGAAAGATAGCATGTAATGGCAGAGTTTTTTAGAGGCCCACACCAATGCCACGCAAGTCTTTTCCACAACGTTGTAGTTCACCTCATAGTCTGTTATTTTCTTACTCAGATAGTAGATGGCATTCTCTTTTCTCTACTCGTCCAAGTATTGTGCAAGCATTGCCCCCATAGCAGTTTCAGTGACGGTTAAGTACAGCAACAGCGGCTCTCCTTTTTTAGGTGGAACCAGTATCGGTGGCATTTAATGGCTTCAAAAGCTTTCTGGCATTCTCCGTTCCATTCTTTCGATTCTCCTTTCTTTAGTAGCTTGAAAACAGGCTCACAAATGGTAGTGAGTTAAGCTATAAACCGGCTTATGTACTACAATCTTCCCAAAAAACCTTGGATTTCCTTTTCATTCTTGGGCGGCGGCATTTCCAGAATGGCCTTGATCTTGCTTGGATCCACTTCAATTCCTCTCTGTGTTATCATAAAACCTCGTAGCTTTCCCGCAGTGACTCCGAAAACACATTTCTGAGGATTGAGGTGAAGCTTGTACTTTATGATTCGATCGAAGAACTTTCTGAGCGCAGCTACATGTCCTTCCCTATCTTTTGACTTGACAATCATGTCGTCGACATAAACCTCGACTTCCTTGTGTATCATGTCATGCAACAAGGTAGTAGCAGCTCTCTGATAAGTTGCCCATGCATTCTTTAACCCAAATGGCATTACTTTGTAACAATAGGTCCCCCATTGAGTGATAAAGGATGTTTTCTCCATATCTTCTGGTGCCATCTTGATCTAATTGTAACCCGAGAAACCGTCCATAAAAGAAAGGAGGGCGTGGCCTGTGGTACTGTTAACTAACACGTCAATGTGTGGCAGTGGAAAGTCATCCTTAGGGCATGCCTTATTCGAGTCACGAAAGTCTACACACATACGCACTCTGCCATCCTTCTTTGGAACTGGTACTATATTCGCAAGCTATTCAGGGTACTCCACAACCTTAAGGAACTTGGCTTCTATCTGCTTAATCACCTCTTCTTTTATCTTCAACGCCCACTCAGGCTTCATTCTCCTCAACTTCTGTTTAACAGGCTTCATGTCAGGATTAGTCGGAATGTGATGCTGCACTATATCTGTGTCTACTTCGGGCATATCTTTATAAGACCAGGCGAACGCTTCTAAATTTTCTTTCAACAACTCAACCAATTGTTCTTTTTCAGAAGGGGAAAGTGTTGTACCAATTTTAATTATTTTTGGCAATTCATTCGTCTTTAGATTAATTGATTCTAATTCTTCTGTAATTAGTTGTGCTATCCCTTTATTCTTTTACTCAATGAGCTCGGGAGGGATATCAGCGTCTTTAGGGTCTATTTCCATGCGACACACATTAAGAGACAAAAAGGCATAAAGACAATGGATATAATCTCTGCGAGAAAATAAAGAAAGTACCAATCACTAATTGAAGACTCTAAAATAACAAAACAACTCTTACAACAACTTTAAAGGACTCAACAAATGAAATACTTAAACAAAGACAGATTGTTTGCTGACTCAAGACTTAAAAGAAAACCTACATATCCCCTACTGGCTTAGACTCCTCTTTATTTGGAACAAGAACGGGGGATCCTTCGGTGTACCAATTCTGAAGTGGCTCGTTGACTATCTGGAATGCTAGAACTGGAACTTCTTCACAATCTTCGATGATTAGCACATATTCTGAAAACAATCGACCCATAACCTCTGAATCCATGCTGTCTGCCCAATCCTCTTCTTCTCTGTCGCTATCTATTGCAGAATCCTCAACCATGGTTGCTATGATAGGATACCACTCAGTCTCAAAGAAAATCTCAAACCCTGGGACTCTAGCTCCGATGGACTCCACATAAGTAGGTTCTGGAAAGCCATAATATGGGAAATCTTCTCCTTCTTTTATGAAGCACCCATTCAAGGTTGGCTTGTAAGGCTTAAGTGGATGGATAACAGTGCACCCATGTGCTTTAGCACTTTCTTTCTCTTTTCTCAGCTGTGCTCGTTCCTTGTAATTCGCTTGTGTTGGCTTATATCCCAAGCCAAATGTATGCAAGGTCAATTAGTGCTTAATTGGCTCTGAAATTCCTCGATGCCTTGGTCCCATTCCCATGCCAGGAAAGAAACCCATGATCTTCATGATCTCGGCGACACGCAAGTTCCCATGTGGTGAAAAGTCTAGTGGGATAAGTTCTCTACCCGCGGGTGCTGAGTTGATAACCTGCACATATTCAAATCCTGACAACGGCATGTCTGAAGGATCGTGCTTGATCTCACAAATGGGGATTCTTTATATTTGACTAGCAGCGAGTTCATAGTCTCCCTGTAGGGTCACAATAGCTCCTTTGTAAGGGAACTTAACTTTTTGGTGCAAAGACGATGGGATGGCCCCATTTGGGTGGATCCAGGGTCGACCTAGCAAGAGATTGAAACAGGCAAGGACATCAAGAACTTGGAATTCAACTTCAAATTCTGTCGGTCCTATGATTAACGGTAAGGTCACCATACCAATCACTTCCCTTCTTGTGCTGTCATATGCTCTCATCGATTGTCAAGATGGCACGAAATCTGTAGGTCCCAACCCAAGAGATGTAGCAGTACGAAGTAGACACACATTCAAAGCAGCGCCATTGTCAATAAGGACGGTGGGAACCCGTTTCCCTAAAGTATCAACAGTTATGTTCAAAGCTTGCATATGATCTCTCCTTCCCTTTGGCAAATCAGCCTCCGTGAAAATTATGGTAGCTGCTTTCTCGACAGGGTTTATAAGACTCACCAACCCCTCTGGTGAAGTATCGATGGGTACTTGGACATGGTTCAAGAGCTTAAGCATAGTCTGACGGTGCTTGAGAGAAGCCATAAGCAATCTCCATATGGTAATATTGGATTGAGTCTTTTTTACTTGCTTTAGGACTTCATCCTCTTCATCGTAGATTTCAGGTCTTTGCCCCTTCTCTAGTGCTTCCATCGAATTTTCATTTTCGAGGTAGGATGGTTTGAAGTGACGACCACCCCTAGTCAAGTGATCAACTTCTTCAGAGTCTACCCATAGATCATTTACTTCATCGCTGCAAGATTCACCCATGATGTCTCCCCATTCAAGCATATCTACCTCTTGCATTAGAGACTTTTCTGTCAACTGTTCTTCTTTCACCAATTTTCCCCATCCGGTTAGGTGGATTGGGGATTTCTCCGTTGGCTACTCATCTTCCCATGGATTTCTTCATCCAGTTGCATGAATAGGAATTGTTATTGGAGGTGGCGGAGTATAGAGAACATAGAAGTCAAACTTCCTAGACGGTTCCCCCAATAAACCCACTTCAGGATCTCCGGCATCATATCTCTCTTTTAACTGTTGTTGAAATGACTTTCGAGGCTTACTCGGTTTCTTCGGCATTTCCTTCTTAACAACCTTTTCTTTCCCCATAGGCTTCTCCTCAGGATTTTTCCATTCTAGCATATCAATTTCTTGCATATTTTCTTCATGTAGGATGGGCAACAATGTAGCCACTTCGCATGGACTTGGCTGTGGAACTATCAGAACTCCCTCATCAATCAAGTCTTGGACCACTTTCTTTAGCAAAGTGCAATCCTCAGTATTATGGCCAGATTTTCTACGGTATAGGCAAAAGGATGGGTCAGGGATAAGTGAAGGCTTGGGTAGAAGGGGAGTGATAAGGCATCTCTTCTTGCAATGATGAAATACTTTGGTAAGACTCATAGGCAAAGTGGTGTAATGGCGAATGGGTCAAGGTAGATGAGTTGAATTGTCTTCTATTGCATTGACATTAGAAGTAGGGGATTGGTTATGAAATGGCAAAGGATTTTGAGTGACATTGGGACGGTTAGGAGGAGTAGGTGGACCTATAATCTTCTTGTCAATGAGGTCTTGTATTTCATGTCTGAAACGGGCACAATGGTCTGTTCTATGACCTTTGGATTGATGGAAATGGCAGTACTCATTTTCGTTGTACCACCTAGGCAATGGATTTGGAGGAGGTATTAGGTCTAGAGGTTTGAGGATGCCCCTCGCTTTCAATCTTTCATAAACTTTGTCCAATGGTGCATACAAATCAGAGAACTAACGAGAAGTAGAACCATTGCTAATGTTCCATGGCTGTTGTGGAGCAATTGCATTCACTTCAGCAGGTGCCTTTCTATTGTTCCCTACTCGACGAAACCTTGAGGGATCTTCAACTTTAATAGTGCCATCAGTTATGGCATCTTCAACTTGTGTCCCAGAGCTAATCAAAACTTTGAAAGTGGGAAAGTGGTGAGCGAACAAGTGCTTGTGATATATAGGCAATAGGTTCTTGACCACCATTCGTATTTGTTCTTCTTCATTAGGCCTATCAAACATTTTAGAAGCTTTCTTCCTCCACCTAGTGATATAAGAAGAGAAAGATTCATTTGCTGCCTGTTTAGTAGTCTCCAAGTTTCTCCTTATCACATCAACCTCTGTATTGTACTTGTAGTGATCGGTGAAATCTCTACATACGTCTTCCTATGTTCTAGTCTTCGACTCATCCAAGCTTAGAAACCAATGCAAAGAAGAAGTGCTAAGCGATTCATGGAATTATTGAGCCATCAACTCTTCGGAAGCATTACGAGGTTGCATTGCTCGGACATACATTTTTAAGTGAGTCTTAGGGCAACCTGTTCCATCAAACTTCTGTAACTGCGGCATTTTGAATAAAGTCGATAATCTCGCTTGAGGGAAGAGAGAAAGAGTGTGGATATCCACAAAGTCATCTGCACGGCGAATACCCTTCAAAGTCTTCTCCAAAGCTAGCATTCTTGCAGCCATCATCTTTTGGTCATCACTTACATGAGGGTTTTCAGTGGTGGAGACAAAAGTGGATGATTGGGTGTAAATGGGGACATTTTATAGTGGAGGTTGAGTATATGGAGGTGGTGGATTTTGAGGCGATGATTGAGTATGTGGAAGTGGTGAATTTTGGGCTTGGCCTCCAACTTGGGCAGATGGATTAGATTGATTTTGGGCAATGGGGACTTGAGTGTCGGGCATAGCCTAATCTATAGGAATATTATGGATAAGAACCGGGGTTCGGTTGTTGATCTCTTGTGCCATTCTTATTGCGGTTTCAGACTTCACTAATACCTCTTCCAACTTCCCAAGGATATCATTCAGCAGCCTCTCAATCCTCCGTGGATCCACTAGAGTCCCAAAAACAGATGTCCCCTTAGGGTGTAGTCGGGTTATTCACTGCAAAAGTATAATCTATGGCGAGGTCTTGTTCGGTACTTCCTCTAATCAAACGGCCTGAAGAGTCACGAGTCCAAGCCAGCACTCTATTACAACCAAATGACCCGTACTTAGTTACAAAGTGACACAAAGCGCCTTTAGTCTCCACAATTGATTTAAACGGGCGGGTAATGGTCCAATAACATTCCTTTAGTTGGGCCTCTCATCCTTATGAGCCCAATGGGCTTTGGGTAAGAATGTCATACTAAAGAGATGTAGATCGATTGATTTTAGAATTATGTTACCCCTTAAAATTAACCACCCACATAGCATTCATTCATATCTCCAACTGCATTCAATAGTAAGGAACCGGATCACTGTATCAAGGGCTTTGTATCATCTTCTCAAAGAACCATGACATGAATTGCATTGCCATTCATTCCATTCACATTCATTCCCACAACACATATTCATGCCACACATACATTCATTCCATACACACATACATTCAAATACACATCCACTCTGTACCTGTATTTATTCCACAAGCATGGTGACTTTAAACTAGGCAAGTCCATGTGTCCTAGATAGTCCACTATATGCACTAAAAAGGGTAGGATAGTGTCCCCTACTTGCTTGAACCAACTATATACCTATCACGTGTGGCATGAGGGATGCCGCGTGAGTCAAGTGGTACGTGTTGATCCATTTAATACACCCAAGGGTAAAACTCAAGGATACGTGGCAAGAGAAGTTGATAGCTTCGCAAACATGACACCTGAGAACGAAGGGAACCGGGGTCAAGGCTAGGCCAATCAGAAAAGGCAAGGATACATCGACCTATTATTCAAATGCAATTGCGCACACAATGCAATAAAGTAAGCACACATTCAAGCATATGCAAGTGATTGATTTTAATTTAAGTAATTAAATTAGCCCATATAAATTACTTGAGTCTAGTCCACTAATCCCCAGCAGAGTCGCCAGACTGTAAACTACAGGTTTCTATCCGGGGGGGAAGGAAAACCCTTCTTTTAAAAAAAGACTTGTAGAGATTTAAATTAATAAAAATCTGGTTTTTAAAAGGTTCACAAAAACAATCAAACAAAGAGTCGCCACCTCATTTTTAGGAAAATAGGAAAACCATAAAAACAGTTTTTAAAGAAAACCTTTAACAACAAACCACATGCCTCCGATCAAGGAAAAGTAGGTCTTACAAAACAAGAGAAGATTCGGAGACTAAGTTACGATGTGGGAAGGTTCTAGGAAACATCCTATAGGCACCCACATAGCCCCAAAATGGGTCTCTGAATTTATATGGGCTATTTCATTCACTTCCTAATTAGTCACCATGCATATATAAAGAATCATCCATAAACTATCCATTCATCTATTAATATCCATAAAGCAATAAACATACATAAAGCATGTAAACATCTATGAACAAATATGAGAGATATGGAAAGTAGTAGAGAGATAGAGAATAAGAAACATATCCATCCTACTCCTCTAGCAAATATATGATGGATAAATAAATAAGCACAATCCATCCTACTCCTCTAGCAAATATGTGATGGATAAATGATGAAGCATGGGTCCATCCTACTCCTCTAGCATATATGTGATGGACAAATGGATAAAAAGAAAGAAAAAGAAAGAAAAAAGAAAACCTAGGATACCTAGTATCCTAGGGCGGATTTAAACATCAAATGAGTGCCTACATACCTTACATACAAAGATATAAGGATTAAAGTCCACGTAGTTCAATTGAGAGGGGGTTACTCCCTTTACAATGAACTATAAACCCTAAGTTTCCAACTTAAGAAAGGTTTTAAAACTTAGGAGTTTCCAAAAATAGTTTGAAAAAAAGTAGGTATTTGAGAAAGAATAGAATTCTAACTCAAATAGACTTCTAAAGAAATTTGAATTCAAAAGCGAATAGAACTCCAAGTAAAACATAATTTTGAGAGAATTGGAAACTTAGGACTTCTAATCCAAAGTATAGACAATAACCCAAGGGGGAGAAGAGAACAATTCACAAAAGACTTACCATGAACCACTTACCATATGCAAATTATCCCGAAAACATCGAGAAAACACCAATTAATCACCCTATGTATTCTATAGGGCAATTATTAAGCTCAAACCAACCATATTCATGCTCAAATCATCATTAGGAGACCTAATTCAAATTTGGACAGAATACTAAACATGCATATAATGACCTAAAACTCATGCAAATAACAAAAATCAAAAGAAAAACACAAACCTAATATGCTCCTATATACTCTAAACACCCTAATATGCACAAAACTATCAAAAACATGCTAGATATGAATTACCATGATGAAAATATCATATGACGATTCAAAACATGAAAAGAAAATCTAACATGATGCCCTAGGTAAGTATTTTATGTAAGAATGTGAAATAACCATCCTTACGGCGAGTTTTCTTAATTAAAACTATCCGGAGATAATTTTACATAGAAACCACTCCACATGAATGATTTTTTCACATATCCTACGTAAAATATATACCTAATAATGCAAAGAAACTCACGGCGCACTTAAACACACTCCAGAAAGCACCTATGCACAACTTCACCCTCTAAGGACGATAATTATCCTCGAAAAGAATAATCATCCATACACCTATGAAGATGAGGCTTACACAGCAAGTGTCCTATACAAAAGATGTTTAAAATCATGCATATAATTGAACCATGAAGAGAAAACGGCCTAAACACATCAACCAATTTTCTGTGCAAAACGTACCTCTATCTTTAAGAGAAAAACTATCCTGACAGCAAGCAATTCGCAATCCTATTCCATTAGCATGCATTCCCATCATATTTGAATCATATACACTCTAAAATATAGAGTATATATGATTCCTGATTCAATACTAAGCCATAACTATGTAGAGAATGGAGTAGAAGAAGAACGAATCATAAAAGGATGCAAAGGAGACTTACAACAAGGCAAAGGTCTTCGCTATGTTCTTCCTTCTCTTTGGCTTGGTTCCCTTCTAGTTCTCCTTTGAAATTGAAGTAGAAAGTCTCCTCCAAGTGATTTGGGTGTGTACAAATTCGTTCTCCCTAGCTCTCTTATGAATATGAAGTGTCCAAAGTCCAAAAGTCCAGCAAAAAAAAATCTCTTATGCTGATAAATGAGCCTCTATTTATAACCAACCAACCATGTAAACCAATAGTTGAGATTAATTCACCATAAAACCAATCTAGAGCTGTAATTAAATCCCATAGATGTTAAACAACTCAAAACCAGCTCCCAATTGGCTTAGAAGTCCTTTAGAAGGCTGAAATTCGGAGTGGTAGAGTCCCATTCCGTCAAAACTTCAAAAAGAGACAAATCAGGATGGAAGGCTCGGGTGACCAGTTGGGTGAACCGGTTGGACCGGTTGGGTGAACCGGTCACCCGAGAGTGAAGTCAGGTTTCCTCGGTTTTGAGGATTCCTGACTCGGTTTGGACTCCTAACTTCAAACGGACTTAAATTCTTCATTTTAACTCCGATTTGAGTGATTTAAAAACCAAAATTTCAAGGATTCAATGTAGAATAAGCAAAGAATATTCTAAAACCAAGAATCTCTGACCATGGTCAGGTGGCTGGGTTTTCATGAGGCGATTACCCGAAAAAATGTCAATTAACCATAGGGTAATGTGGTGAACCAATCCAAAACCTATCAATAAATTAAATTGGCACTTCAATTAGACTCATTTCATCATTCTAAGGTCAATGGAACACTCCGGAACAAATTTGGAGTTCAATTGGAAAATATACGAAGTAAAAGACGAAATTGCCCTTCAAATCGCAAAAGTTCTAATTAACCATCCAAACCTATCTGGAATTGAACCAAATTTGACACACACATCCAAAATGATCCTAGAAACTAAACGCAAGTGATGGGACTTAACAAAGAGACAAAATTATGCATGCAATGATGACCTATTCTCCTACGGCTTAAAAGGGCAAAAGTGTCCTTTAATGCTTAGGGACTCCTAAATGCTTCTAAATCTAACCAAATGATACCATGAACTCATGGGGTGAAAATGGAGTGTCTACAACATCAATTGAAAATTTAATTAAATAGATAATTGTTTCTAATTAGCAAATCTGATGGCTGCCACATCAATTCAACAAAAAATATAAACTTTTTGGAAATTTTATTTATATATATATATATATATATTATCACATTATCTTTTAGTTGTTTATCAATAAATAAATATAAAAAAAAAACTGAATGGGCTGGATAAATGTGTTGGACTGATGAGTTATATGCATTTAACATGGAAGTTGTCATCCAATAAGGGTGGTTTGGGTATTTTAAAAAAAATTGAGAGTGATTTAATGGATTAATGGACGGAGGGTGGAAGGAGGGGTCTTTTTGTGGTTTATTTTGTAAAGTAGGGGGTCTTAATGTAATTTTATAAACGTGAGGGGGTGTATTTGTAATTGTCAGATTCTAGAAAAGGTCTTAATGTAATTTACCCTATATATATTTGCGTATACATATTTAATTATAAGATAATACAACATGCAGGTTCACATCACTTATTGACAGTGACGATTATGAGTAATTTTGTTCACCGCCAAAGAAAATAAGGGACACAGACCAAGTGACAATTGAAGATCTTAAGAATGGACAAATATTTGATACAAAGGTATCAACAGAATTATTTATTGATATGAATTCAAAATATTATATGCAAATATTATGAATTCAAATTCTCTTAAATTGTAGAAATTGTATTGTTCCTTGAACGCAAAGATCAGTCACATTACTAATCAACATAATCCATGGTACTATGACTATACAATATGTAACAATAGGGTCATAGGGGAGGAGGAGAAAGCCAAATGCGGAAAAATGAAAATAGAAAATCCAAAGTATATTCTGAGGTAAAAACATTATTTATGCTTTAAAATAAAAAAAAACATTTAATGCATGCAACTAACATTACGCTTTTATATGGAAATAAGCATAGGTAGAGCATAGTTTAAGACAAAGGGGGACATGAACCCGTAATTATTATTATTTTTTTTTATAAAAATTATGGTTTATGATTTTACCAAAAAAAACCCACGAATTTTTTTATATAAAAAAGATAGCTTTACAATAGGGCCATGGGGGCTTTTCAGTAAAAACAGCCATAGGCCCACATCCCACCTTTTTTTTATTTGTTTTTGCTTCTTTACTAATCCCAAAACCAAACCTTTCTCTTTGAGAAGAGATTCAGTCCCCACTTCCCATGGCCTATGCTATGATGCTAATTGGAAGGTTCCGTTCAGCTATTCTTGTGTCACCACTCACCAAGTAAATCATCCCTCAATCATAGGTATATATTGATGTACAAATATAATATGCTCTCCATTCTTCAATCTCTCTTTCCATACTATTTTTTGAATTTCATTAGGGTTTTAGTCATAGTTTGATTCTCAATATAAAAAAATGGGAAAAATGGAAAGAAAATAAAAGAAAAATCATTTAATCATTTATTATTCTTGAAATCATGCTTTATTTTTGTAGCTTAGTTTGTTTATAAGAAAAAAAATATAGGATTTTTGGTTTTTCCTTTGAAAATATTTGAGTTTTTTTCTTGTAAAATAAAAAAAAGGTTTTATGGTTTAAGCTTTGTTTTTTATGACTCAATGATTGTACTCAATTATTTATGTTTATTAAAAGATCTAAAATAAGGTTATGATTTTGGGCTGATTTTACATTATTGTTAGTATATACTAATATACACTTGGTAAATAGTAATCATAATATATTGGCACTTGCTACTTGTTATTGAAGCTAATTGTTTTTTTTTTTTTTTAAATTTCTATTTAAATGTTAGTGAGACAGTGACGAGATTCAATTCAAATTATTTGTAATCGGAGGAATCTTGCAATTCATGAATTGGTGAATCAAGAACATAGTATGTAATTTATATTAACTTTTAAATAACCACAATTTATGTTAAAGAATATAACAATATTTTGGAAAGATGAGTATTTTAGAATTTCATGTTATTTGTTCTTGACTTCTTAGGCTATGAATTGTTAGTTGGATGCAAATATTAAATGCTAAATTGATAGTTGGATATAAATATTTTTTATTTGTTCGTATATGCTCTAAATTGTTATTTGTTCTTGGGATATGAATTGTTATTTGTATCATTGTATGAATATGCTAAATTGCTAGTTGGATATGCTAAATTGATACATTGAAATATTATAAAGCCTCTTTTAAATTTTTAATTAATAAATAAATAATTTTATTGTTTCCTTGAAATCCTAGGCTATAGTGTCACATCATTGTCAAACACCCAAGCCAACAAAAACTATTGATAAGTTCTTTAAGAGAAAATAGAATGATAAATCATAAAGTAATGCACCATCTGCATCTAATCTTGATACTCTAGTTCTTGAGAAGCAACACCACTCTAAATCTCCAAGAATTAAACCTAAATAAGTTAATGCTACTTCTTTAGAATGTGACCTGGGTTTACGACATCAAATATAGGAATATGCTATTAGTCAACACGATGAAATTCGTCGAGCTTATATTAAAGCAGGCTCATATCAATTTGAGTGTTCAGAATATCTATTTTTTGGAGCAGAAAAGCACCTTTTCAATTTCAATATTTTTGGTTCACACAATTTTCTTTATGGTTAGAGTATTCCCCTTCAAAGGATACTACATTTTGTTTTCAGTGCTTTTTTTTTCGAAAGAAACCAATTGGGCGTCCCTGGGCAACTACATTCACTGTTGAAGGGTTTTGAAGTTGGAACAAAGTTAATAATGAAAAGAATTGCGCTTTTTTGAAACATGTTCAAGAAGATCCTTGTTCACCACATAACAATGCTGTACAATCTTTTTTTGATCTAATGAATCCATTTTGGCATATTGACAAAGTGATGCATACGCAAACCTCTTCAGAAATTTTGAAGAACTGATTGCAGTTGAAGACATCAATTGATTCCATTCGGTGGCTTACATTTCAAGCATGTGCTTACAAAAGTCATGATGAAAGCCTACATTCAAAAAATCGTGGCAATTTCATTGAAATGATAAAGATTTTGGCATCATATAATAATGAAGTTGCTGAAGTGATCTTAGAAAAAGCTCCTAAAAATGCTAAGTATACATCACCAATGATTCAAAAAGAGTTTTTGCATATTCTCCCTACTAAAGTGTGAAACAAGATTCGCGACGAACTTGGGAAGGCAAAATTTTGTCTTCTCATTGTTGATTAATCGTAAGACAAGTCTAAGAGAGAACAAATAGCACTTGTTTGATGAAGGTGGTGTTTTTTGAGAGCGCTTTTTTGATCTTGTGCATGTAAAAGACACCACATCCTTGACTCTAAAAAAGAGTTATCGGCTATTCTTTCTCATTATAATCTCAATATTCAAAAATGCGTGGTGAATGGAATTAACTATAAGCTTTATTTCTTAAAGAATGCCTATATGCATGTTATGTGCATTATTTAACTCACCAATTACAACTAGCATTAGTTGTAGCATCTAGAGAAATGATTCTTCTCCACCATTTTTCTCTCAAAGTTAACTTTCATTGTTAATTTTATCGATGCTTCTTATAAACATAATGATGAATTGCAATCTGCCCAAGCCTTTGAAATCCCACATATGATAGCTATCGATGAACTTGAAACTGGGAGAGCGGTTAATTAAATTAGTACCTTGCAAAGAGTTGGAGATACCCGATGGGGCTCTCATTTTCAATTCGTTTCCAACTTGATATGGATGTTTGGTCTAACTTGTTTAGTTCTTAAAAGTCTCACTACGGAAAAGTCCAATTATTCTCAACGAGGGGATGCTGATGGTGCTTATGATGCTCTTACTTCCTTCGAATTTGTATTTATTTTACATTTAGTGAAGGAAATAATGGGGATCACTGATTACCTTTGTCAGGCTTTGCAACAAAAATATCAAGACATCATACATGCTATGCATTTAGTCTCATTTACAAAACAATTCATTCAAAACTCAAGGCAAGATGGCTGGGATACTTTTATTGGGAATGCGAAATCATTTTGTAATCGATGTGACATTGATATACCTGATATGAGTTCCCGTTATGTAATGGGTTCGAGGAAAGTCTCGTAACCCATTAGATCACATTACAATTGAGCATCATTATAGGGTTAATGTTGTCACTACTGCAATAGACTCTCAGTTACAAGAGTTAGATTCTATATTTTGTGAGCAAACAGTAGAACTCCTTACTCTTAGTACAGCATTGAATTCTCAAGATGCTTACAAATCATTTAATATTGAGGACATTTGCACTCTTGTAGAGAAGTATTATCCTTAAGATTTCACGGAACAAGAGAATATTAGTTTGAGGTAATAGTTACAACAATATAAGTTTGATTTATCTTGTCAACCAATTTTGAAGAATATGTCTTCAATTTTTGAATTATGCTAAGGATTAGTGCAAACAAGAAAGTCAATGACCTACAAATTAGTTAATCAGCTGATTCATCTTGTGTTGAGTCTTTTGGTTTCCACTACAACTACAGAACAAGCACTTTCAGTTATGAAAATTGTTAAGACAGAACATTGAAATAGGATGGAGGACGAGTTTCTTGCAGATTTCTTGGTTGTCTATATTGAAAGAGACAAAGCAGACCAATTCAGTTCATATTCGTTAATAGATGACTTTTATTCTTTAAAACATCGTCGGGTACAACTTTAATAGGAGAAGCTTGATTTTTGTTTTTTGTTTTTTGTACATATCTATGTCATACTTTACTAGATATATGACGAAGATGTTTTGTCTTCGTCCATTTTAGAATTTGTTATATATTTGTCAAATTTAATTCATATATGTTTTTTTTGTATCTCCTTAATGGATTATAAGCACTTTTGCTTTATAAATAAACGTATCTTAGATATTTTTAATAGTTATTATGTAGTAAAACTTTATGGTGAAGGGGAAAAAAAAATGCACTCCGCCCTTAGAAATAGGTATATGGTCAAAATGGAAGCTGTGGATGAAAAATGAAATGTTAATATTACTCTATTCAATGACATAGAATATCTAGCTAGTTGTACAGTTTCATAATTTATCTAATTGGAGGAAAAAGTAATAAAATAATGCATAAACTTAATTATATGACAAACAATGACAATGTAACTAACTTTCTTTACGTTTTATGGCAGAATAATACGAACTGCAAGTTCTACAAGAAACTAGTTTGTCATACTGGGCGAAACTTTATGTTCTTCATAAAATTAAAGAAAATTGATGAGTATGATCGAGCTAATCATTGTTTCATTGCTAAAGAAATTGAAAAAATAACAGATGAAGAGTTAGAATGAAGTGAAGATAACAGAAAATCAAAGAAGAAGAAAAAAAATTAGAATATTTAGATTAATTCTTTCAAATTAGAATTTATTTAGAAACATATGTCTACCTAATTAATTAACGTTTTTGGATGTTTTGGGGTTCTTTACAAGTTTAAAAAGACCATTGAAAAGGTTTACTTAGACACATAATACATTTAAATACATATAATATAGATGTTCAATTAAGGGTGGTTTATATGTCAATATTGTATTTATGAACTTTAAATTGACGGGTTGATTTGTTTGAAAAAATAAAAATAAAATTAGCCACGTGTTCATAGGTTGCTTTTTCTAGTGTATAAATATATATGGACGTCATGTAAAAAATTATTTGAATCTGAATCTACTCCAAATTTGATATATTTGTGCAAACTCAACTTGGTCGTGATTATGAAGCATTGAAGCCTGAAAATTAGGTGAGTATGGGGTGTTTGGTAGATCCAAACAGGTTGGACCAAAATCTTACCCAAACCCAACCCAACCCATTATTGCTCACTTTTCCAGAGAAGTGCTCCAAAACATTATTACTCACTTTTCCAGAGAAGTGCTCCAGAACATTATTGCCCACTTTTTACTATTACAAGCATGCCGATGTCGGCCACATATCTCTCTAGCTCAATCAAATCTATTCAGATCAATTCATAAGACACAAAACGACAATCAACAAAAGGAAGATAAGACTGCACATTCACGGATTTGTTTGAAATCCGCCCAAAGCTTAGCTTATATATATAGGAACCAAACTAGTTGGTTCAGCATCCTATCTTTTGTAATATCTCTTCTATATTGTAACCGTTCTGTAGCCTTGTATCCATAACCGTTTTCTTACTATAAGCCTTCTATCTCCTTGATCTAGATCCATATAAAATGGATCTGAACCAGTTATAGATAGATACTTATTGGGTAACCCGATAGAAAACCGCTTATTAAAACAAATAGGACTGCAACTCAGTCTGAGCAGTCTGGGCAAGAGAAAATTTGGACTGGTTAATTCAATCTTTCAAAATCTAAATTGGAACCGGACTGAAAAACCAGTCCGGTTCTCGGTCCGGACCAAATTTGCTTTATTTTTTGTTTTTGTTTTTTATTTTTTTTTATTAGAAAGTAATAAATTATTGAATAAGTGTTATTATTTATGAATAAGTATTATTCGTATAAATATTATTATTTATTGAATAATACTTATATATGGAGTATAATATATTAATATTAACATATAATTATATATATATATATATATATATATATATATATATATATATATATTCAGGAAATTGGTCCAAGTTCGGTTTTGAAACCCCTGAATCGAAATTATATCGGTTATTGTTTGGACAGGATGAAAACCAGATTGAATTGATTGGACTGGTTCGTGCTCTAGTCTACCCGAACCAGGTTGCACCCCTAAAATCAAGCATGAGCCGAACCCATTAATTCCGGGGGAGTCTGCGGGTATGGGCAGCAATTGCCAGCCCCAGATTTCATTATCTCAAAAGGCCGGCTCATGGACCGGGGCAGTATACCCGATGAACCAAACTGGGCAACCAACCAGCCGACGTCCTTTAGGTATAGAAAGGAAGGACAGCGCAAATCCCAGAAAACCAAAAACCCAAGAAGGCCTCCTCTTCCTCCTCCTCCCTCCATATAGGGCGTCCGGATTCAGTGCTGAGGTCCAAAACCTCGGCACCATGCTGAGATCTTCAGGATTGTGACACGTAGAGCACAGCAGTAAATGAACGTCCCACCTTAAAAACGACTCCAAGTTCGTCGTTTCGGGGACATAAACCATTGGTTAACGCCGTGAAGCGTTAACTCCTCCCACATCATTCCAAACGGCGACGTGTCGCAAAGAATCCCCAAAATTGGATTTTCATTCCCGTCCTCCATCTGCAACATCCATAGTTCTATACCCATCCTTCGCTAACGCCGCCGTCAATCCGCACTGCCATCGATCCATCCTCGGAGCAAGAAGAAGAAGAAGAAGAAGAAGAAGAAGAAGAACAGGCTAACCCGAAAAGAAAAAAAAAAAGGGGGAGGGGAGGGCAGATCGAACAAATCACAAAAAAAAAAAAAGGGAAAGAGAAGAAAAAGCACGAAGAAGAAGCAGCAGCAGCGCTTATTTATTTGTTCTTGCTCTGTTATCTTCCATCTAGCTTATTTGGGTAGTTCCATCTAGCTTATTGGGTTTGTTCTTGCTCTGTTCTCTTCCATCTAACCCCTATTTTTGGTTCACTCGTCGATGCTCTCAGATCTTGAAATTGCTGTGCAGAATCAGTTATTTTAAGCCTGTAAATATTTCACATCTCAGTCAATTCTTAAGGTGCTGTCATGCTTTCTTTTCCTGTATCCAGAGAGCTGCAAAGACTGGTTGGGTTCAACAAAGAATGAGAGAAAATCTGTTGTTCCAGAACCTACAATTCGAGAGAGTTTTAGATCAGATGATAAAGATACAAGAAGAAGATTGAGTGATAAAAATACAAGTCCCAACACGGTGTGAAAATTGGTGCGAGTTTGAAGGGATTGATGCTCTTCACGGAGCCTTCCGTGCTTCACGGTGTTAACCCCAGCCTGAACATGCTGAAACGACGAGATTGTCTGGCGCTTCGCACCTAAGCCGCTCATTTGCTTTAGTTGTCCACGTGTCACGATCGCAGCGACCTCAGCAAGGTGCTGAGGTTTTTCACCTCAGCACTGAATCCGAACGCCCATATAGGACCATAGGCGGCTGTGGCGCTTGATGAGAGTGCCATCATAGCAGCAGCTCCATCGCGCTCCGTTAGCTCTGCGAGGGCTTTCAGAGGTGTTTTTTTTTGTTTTTTGTTTTTTTGAGCGAGTAGTGGTAGTGTAATAGAGAGCATCAGCATATATATAATAGTGAGTATACAAGAATGGCGTACCAGGGAGGAAACTTGAAGTCGACCTCCGTAAATGGAGTTAAGATGTATAGTGTGAGTGGCCAACAACGTTCCCTCGCCACTTGGCTTCCCCCTAAGAAGCTCAGGGCTCTTCGCAAAGACAAAGGTACCCGCTTCTTTTTTTTTTTTTTTTTTGAAACCTTAAACCCTACTTAGAAATTCAGTTCATCATGCTAATAATAGATTCCAACTTTTTACGCATTTTGCGGCTTTGCTTTTATTTTATGTCATGTGAATTGTTAGCTATATATCTGAAAAAGAGTTAAATTTTGACGTTGAACCTGAACCCTAATTTCAGTTTGTCGTGCTAAAGGGCTAGACAGTTATGCATTTGGGGTCTTGTTGAATTTCATATTTTTACATATTTTGTGGCCAGCAAGCGTTATTTGGGGGAAAAAAAGGTTGAACACTAAACCATCGTTTGCGATATTTGGGGGAAAAAAAGGTTGCACGCTAAACAATAGTTTCAGTTTGTCATTTAATGAGAACTTCAGTTTGACGTTCATGAATATGGATTTTTGCTTGAATTTCACACATCCCTGTGGCTGCGTGCGTGTGTGCAAGGATATGAATTTATGTGTACGGATTTTTGCTTGAATTTCACGCACACCAGCCAGCAAGCATGTGTGCGTGTAAGGATTTGAATTTTTGCAAGATTTGAGAATGGAATGAATGCTCAAACCTGGTTTCAGTCGTTCATGGCAATGGAAAATTGGGACCTCTATGCATCTTGGGTCTTGTCTTACTCTCAAAATGGTTATGAAATTTGAGTAGAATTGATGGGCACTTGTTCACAGGTAGGAACATGAAATTTGTAAAAAAATAATTTGATAAATCCATGGTAAAAGGCAGTGCTACAAAACAAGAACAAGACTGGGTTGGACCTGTCAGGCCTCTAATACTGGGAGACAGACTTTGGTTAGCTGGTTCACCATTTAGTTTCCAAATCCAGATTACATGTGAAAGACCAAATATTATTATTATTATTGTTGTTTACATCTCTGCATTTTATACCATATTTGGGCCTACTGGGTTTTGATTCCAGGAATGCTTTTTCAATAATCGAATGATGAAAACAATGATATTGAGAATGAAATAGGAGGATTTTTTTATATGATATTTTGGAACTTCGTTTTTCTACACTAGATTTGAAAATCGAAACATCGGAAATGTCTTTGCAACATTTCCATGGAATGGTCATGCTAAGATATCTTTTTGAAAATTCATTTCTTAAAATAAACCTTTTCATGTTTCGTTTTTCTCTTGCAAGAGTGGAAATCCATTTAACATAATGGTATAAAATGCACCCTTCAAGTTTATTTAATTTTATTTAATTTTTGGTTAATGACATGTTGACATTAGAATTTTATGTGAACATTTTCATTGGATGTATTCATTTTTCTCTTTATTTTTGTTATTGGCTTATTCTTATTCGAACTTTTAGGTCAACCAATTTGAAATCGGAAACAGACTCTTTTTAATGTTCAAACCCCAACATAGTTTTTGTGAACACTGGTCAATAGTAAATCTTTTGAATTTATAATCCATAATCTATGATCAGTTTGATTTTGTTAGAATGAGCCACATTTGACTATCCATAGATAATACCATAACTGGCAATATAATTTTCAATTGTATTTATATGGTTCAATTGGTAGCCGAATATCCCTTGTTATTCAATATTGTGGTTAACAAAGATGCCAAGGTGAGGGACTACATTGTTGGGGATAATGGTATTGTTACTTGGAATATCACTTTCATAAGGCATTTCAATGATTGGGAGTTGGAGATTGTCTTGGACTTTTTCCAAAAACTTTATGATAGTCAGATTTCTTTGGGAGGGAATGATTCCTTGTTGTGGTGTAAGGATACTAAAGGTTTATTCTCGGTGAAATCTTATTACAACATTTTGAATCCTAGCAATTGTCTCTTCCTACCTGGTAGAAGAATTTGGATTGCTTCGATTTCATCCAAAGTTGCCTTCTTCTCTTGTTTGGTTTGTAAGGGTAGATGCTTGACCTTGGACAACTTGGCAAGAAAAGGATGGGTTTTGGCAAATCAATGCATTCTTTGCAAGGCAGATTTGGAAACGGTTGATCACCTTTTTATACATTGTTGAGTGGCATGGACCTTATGGTCACTCATTTTTAATTTATTTGGTTTACATTGGGTTTTGCCCTCTAATCCTCACAAGCTTTTTGTGGAGTGGAGATCCAAGGCAGCGAACAAGAAAGCAAGGGTGATTTGGGATATGGTTCCTCATGCACTTTTTGGATACCTTTGGAAAGAAAGGAACCTTAGAACCTTTGAAGACGAGGAGGTCTCATTAATTGAGCTCAAGTCTACATTTGTTAAGATTCTTTTTTGGTGGTTTAATAGTCTTACTAATGACCACAAATGTTCTTTTGTTTTTCTTTTTAGATTCTCTTAAACTAAGCTAGTTATTTCCTTTTCCTTTTGGCTAACACTTGTATATTCTTTATGTACTCGGGTTTTGCCTTTGCTATCAATACAATGCTTCATCAAAAAAATATATATAATATATATATATATATCTATATATATGTTTTTTTTAAAAAAATTATATAAAAGAAAATGATTTCTGATTATGCTTTTGTTGCTTCTCTTTAATTATTAGACTATTTGCAAAGGGTGGACTTGATCCAGGATTTGAGGTTTGAAACTGCAACAACCAAAATCAAGGCAACTCCTGATGGAGAGTTTCTTATTGCATCAGGTGCTTTAAACCTCATATCATTATTCTCATGTGATGCAGTTAATGTTGTGTCAACACAAAATCTAACAATTGAGCTATCTAACTTGCACAAGTCATTGATGATACTACCTTGGTCTTGAAAATCAGGCATTTACCCACCACAAGTCAAAGTCTATGAGCTAAGGGAACTCTCCTTGAAGTTTGAAAGACACCTTGTTTCAGAGATAATTGATTTTCAGGTACGCTTACATGTGGTCTGCTAAACATTTCCATTTACACAGCATTTTGAATTTGTGAGGTACCACCCTTAATGCATTATACGCCATTGATTAGTTGTAAACTTGTAACTTGTAAGTGCTATATAACATGTCAAATGAATTTGCTATATTTTTTTATAATCTCTTAGAGATTATAATACATGTAAGTTTCACGCTTATGATGATTGAACTTTGGACAATTTTGCATCACTTAGAAATTATCTCTTTTCCATCTTGGTTGTAGATGGTACCTCTTCCTCTGAAGGGGAGAGTCAAATTTTAACTTTGAAGGTTTTTTACTTGGTTTTCTGTGTCAAATAGGGATTGAAGGAATTTTTACAGATTGTCCTTGGGAAGTGTTTTTTACTTTCTAGTTTTTTCCAAACTGGCAGACCAGGAAAATGGCACGACGATGGAATTTCTTCCCTTTCTTGAGGGGCCTAGGAATGCTTATCACATGGGTTGCATTCATTTGATAGTTGAGGGTGAATTTTTTTATAAGTATTTTAAGATGGGCTACATGCCTACAACCAACACTTTGATATCTTGGAGTTTCTTTCATTTGCTCAAAATGATCTCAAATCTGGCTTCTTTAATGGAGGTGGAGGACAAATGTATTGCAAAGTTGAATAATGAGAGAGAAAATTTCCTGGATAAGAGAGTGGCTACTGTGTTACTACCATTTTGCGGCCATTTCTAGTTTTCTACCCTTCTTTGAAGGAGTTCTGTTTTATAGGATGGACTCAGTCCTCTTTGTAGTAGTTTTTATTTTGTTCCTTTCTTTTGTTTATGTTTAAAAGACTCCTTATTCTTCCTCTTACTATTCATTCCTTTGACCAATGATTTTTTTTTTTTAAAAAATAAATAGAAAAAGGTCTGTAAAACTTGGCTTTCTATGGGTACAAATCTCGCTTTGTTCATTTGGCAGTAAGCAGGACACATATTCTGTGTCGTTTTCTTAGGGGCCATTTGGCAAACCAATAACTAGGCCCAACCTAGTTTTTAATAACCTCAATGGACAAAACAAAGTTAAGCTTGAACTTGTTTCAACTTTTATGCATTTTGTCTGAAATTGGGTTCTAACCTGGTTCAATTTTTTTTACTGTTTGGTTCACATTATCTTTTAATTGTATACTTATACACATACATTTTACATATGTGTATATATGTATATGAATATGGTATATGAATATATGTGATAAAAATCAATAAAATTAATGCAAAACATCATGACCGAGAGATCACGAATATATGGTATTATTGCCTCATCTCACGAGCTCTCTCTCCCTCCCCTCTCTCTCTCTCACAAACACAATCAATATACAAATCAAATGGCGCCTACAAACCAGCCCTTCTATTTGTGTTTCAGATATGTTTATGCTATCCATGGAGGCTTCCCTTCTCTTTAATACCGGTTATTTTTCTTTAGGAAAACATATACACGAATGCATATCTATATCTATATATATATATATGTTTGAAAAACGTGATGAGGGATAGTAGAAAGTGGGAGCTATATTTCGGCCCTGAAAAGAGGCCCATGATTTTTTTTAGAGTTCAGAAAACCGATTTGTGAAAACCATGTATTTCCTGGAATGGAAGGAAACTGGATAAGGCCAGAAATTCTCTTAAAGTAAAACCTGTTATGTGTTTAAAATATTGTTACCAAACAATGAGACGCAAAAACCCGGCTCCACTGTACGTGGCTAACTGGTTTTTGGGTTCTTCCAAACAGCTCCTAAATTTTTTATTTTTGAACCCACCTAGCAATGTGGTTTCCTTTTTGAAATTTTCATGTCATTACATGTTTCAACATCCAACTTTGTGCCATCAAAGTGGGCCTAATCATTTTTATTGAATCTCTTTGTTCCCATCAGTTCTTTTTTCTACTCAATTAACTTTCTTGCCTTCTCTCTTTATGCTTCTAGAATTCAATATATATTTTAATTTGTTCAGTTTACAGTTCGCCTAGAGATAAATAGATTGTTGCTTTCTGTTCACAACATTTCACACTATTTTCAAAAAGTTACCAAATCATTGTTTTATTGCTTATTATAGGTATTGGCTGATGACTATTCAAAGATTGCATTTTTATGTGCTGATCGTTCTGTTTGTCTACATGCAAAATATGGAAGTCACTACAGTTTGCGGATTCCAAGGTTTATTTTTTATGCTTTTTACGTGTTTATATTCTTTATTAGTTGCTGCATACGTGCGTTGCATGTGAACCACCCATATATATATATATATATTTTTTTTTTTATGATAAATTTTTACTAAAGGTAATAAGTTCATAGTCTACTCAAATGTTTTAAAAAAACGCATCTGCCCTGGGCGTGTTTCTGAGCATCTTAGGGTGTAAAACGCCGAGTGTTAAAAATAAATGGTAAATCCATTGAGTGTGTATGCCCTAGGCATAGAGGCACACGCTCAAGAATAAAAAACATGTTTTTTTGCCTTTCTCATAAGGCGTATGGCCACCAGGACCACATCCTCACTAATCTCCAAATAACAAAATTCTGCTTTTCATTAGCCATATTAGTCAAGCCCTAATCTCCAAATCCTAAGAACGCTATCCAAAACAGAAGAAACACAAAGAAAAGGAGATAAGGAGAAGAGATGACCTGTAGCTTGAGGATACGACCTACCTGCTTGAGGATACAACAGCCGGCGAGTTGATGACCACCCTGTATCTTCCCACGACCCTCTCGTCATTCCTTCCAGTGAGACAATGAATTATTATTTATCCAATTATTGTTTTAGCAGCCTGATGATAAGCTATGAGACAATGGCCTCTGGCTTTAGTCGTCACAGGCGACTGCCATTGTCACTGCCGACACAATGACAGGCGGGGATGGTCGCCTCTGGCTCCTTCTTCTATTGATGCAACTCACAGCCTCAAGCGCTGGCCCGTTTTCTGTTCAAGGCTTTCTAATTGACTAAAGCCTCTTATTTGTTTGTTTGTTTGTTTTTGTTTTTTTTTTTTTTTGCTTGAATTTGTCTTTATGCTATGAGGCTTACCAAGTGACTGAGGTTGTGTTACTGTTTAACCTTTTTTTTTCCTTCATCAATCATAACAGTGCGTTTATGTTTTCTTTATTTTATTTTTTTATTTTGGTAGAAAACATTGCTTTTTATTTATTTATTATTATTTATGAATCATTACCAAACTACTAAGGTAATGTATGACTAGGGCTGTATTTGAATGGGGATAGTTTTAATTTTTTTTTTTTAAGAAAATAATAATTGAACTTATTATTTTATATATTTTTCACTATTCTAATGTATTTTTATTTATACATATAAATTTAAAACTCGTGGGAGTTATGCTCCACACCTCGAGACTTACACCTCACCCCATGGGAGGAAAACCGCTCCGCCTTACGGTTGCGCCTTTTAAAACACTGGTCTGCACCATTGCATGACAAAGATATTTCTGCAAATAGGTTGTATGTTTTCTAGATTGATAGTAGTCCAAAAGTAAAATATCTACAATAATTATTGATATGAAGTAGTATTTAATAATATATATATCAGATGTTGAATAAAAAAGCAAATATGTTCATGTTTTATAAATTTTTATCTCAAAGAAAGATATTGTTAGTCCTATAAGTCTATAACTAAATTTCAGGCTTATAATCTTTGAAGGAGTATCTAATTCTTTGAAAGATCTTATATAGAATTGTGAGGTTTGGAGAGATCCTTGAAGTTTTGGCGTCACTTAAAATTGTTTCTGTATTTTTTATTAGCAATCCAACCATTTAATTATAGTATTACATGATTAAAGATACAAGTATTAGAAAGCGAGAGAAGTCCAAATGAAAAATGATTGAATTAGTCATTATATTCAATAAGAAATTGCAGTCCCGATCTTGTAACAGTCACTTATGTGAGTTGCATAAGGAATTTTAATCTCAACTCTTTATTTTTAATCTAATGGCTAAAATGTAATTGGACGAAAAAAATTGGGCATCGTATATCCAACATTTTGGCCGTTAGATAAAAAATAAAGGACTGAGATTAAAGTTCCTATGTAACTTACGTAAGGGATCCCTTATAAGATCCAAATAGTAGGGAATTGAAAGAAGAAGAAGGAGAAGAGTCATTGGGAATGAGTGAAGCCATTGGGGTACAGCATAAATGCATAAGTGTGTGGTATTAATTAACCTTTGTAAGGATATTGTAGTAATTTGACTTCTAAGAGGATAATATTGTCTTTTGACTTTATAATAGTGATATATTGGTCAATCAAAAGTTTTTCTAAGATCCGTAGTTTTATTATTAGTATAGATTTATAGAAAAATTAAGTTTGCACCATACTTTTTAATTTTTAATTTTTACTTTGTTATAAATTATTAATTAAATGAGTAGCTCTTTCTTCAGCATGTTAATTTTTTTTCTAGGTTAGATACACACCCAAGGGAGTCAAACCCACAACTCCTTGAGACCCTTCCCCCTTGAAGAGGAAGACTTGCCACTAGACCAACACCCATTGGCAATAAAAGGAGGAAAAAATACTTAAAAACATCAGGAGTCATGAATCAAATACCCCCTCTTAACTCCATCCTCAACATGTTAATGTTGCTTGTTAAGCTTGTGTTTGCATTTTTTTTTCCTCTTAATTAGAAGATGATTTATTCAATAAAAGGAGGCAAAAATACTTAAAGAGAAGGGAGCAAAATCGTAGGGCCTTTTAGGGGATGGATTGCTCTGTTGATAGAATTAACAGAAGCATTCTTGAGTGTCTTTTTGAGTGGAAAGACCCATATGGTTCTGTAGTCAGGGCTTCTTTACATGAGTTTTTAGATAGGCTACATCCATAGCTTGCTTTTTGGTTTTGAATCTTGTGTACCTTGCATGTACAGGGGCGCTTCCCTTTTCCTTTTTTGATATTAATAAATTATTACCTTTAAAAAAAAAAACTTCAAAACACTAGGAGTCATGAATCCGAGACCCCTCTTAACTCGTCCTCTTAACCACATCCTTCCCTCAAATGTAAGTGCTGCCATATCTTTGTTGTGTTGATACCTATGTATGATTTTAGGAGAGTATGACTGTTGCTCAAGTTTCATTTATAAGATGATTACCAGTTAAGTGAATAAATCAAAATGTTTTGGAAATGACACTATAAAGACAATTATTTGAAAGTTTCAAATGCACGAAATCGTAGAAAGTTTAAAAAGGTGAGTGTAGTAAAGATCAATACTTTCACTTGAATGGAAATACTTAACGATATAAACAAATGAGTCAGGGACATGTATGATGGGATGTGAGTATGTGACTACCATGAGGTCAACTGGAGATTTGGCATTTTGATTTTTAAGTAAAAATTTGCTTATATTAGGTTAATATTAAGCCCTATGGGGATGCACAAAATTTTTTTCCTTTGTAAAATCACATGCTAGAAGCACCTCTCTTAAAAGTGTACAGCATATACCACCATTAGTGGTATGTGGGGTTTGGCTCCTTTAAAGTCATTTTCGATTCTGCAATCTTTGTATTTCAATCATTTGAGATCTTAAGCTGACTTAATTTCTATCTTCACATCAAACTAAGCTATAAATCTTGGTTGTCCTGCTACCTCATTGGTGTCTAATTTGATAGATCATGTGATGTGACTAGTCCTTTCTATCAATGCTCTTTATTTAACAAATTGGCATTATCGTATCCAGAGGAACTCCCCCCTAACTGGACTTTTTTTCTTTTGAAGGCTCACATGTAATCTCAGTACCTTTGTGGAATGAGTTACAGTTATTTGGCATTGGGAGTATATGCATTCTGCTTTATTTAACCCAGACAATTTTGATATTTTTCTTATCCAAAATTTATGAGTGTGTCTATTTAACTTGTGCATATGCTTATCTCTGTTTGACAGGATGGGAAGGGATATTGCATATGATTGCTGGTCTTGTGACTTGCTTTGTGCTGCCTCTTCTCCAGATCTATACCGAATTAACTTAGAACAGGTTTTAATCTTCTCTAAATGTCATTGTAAAGTTTTCAATCAGTGGTAAAAATTTTCATTGCCTCTTCATTATTGATAGTTGATAAGATATATGGTTCATAATGCTGTCAGAAAAGATATATGGTTCATGTTCGTCTATTTTTATTATGAAGCAGAAAACTAATTTTTGAGTAAGATCTAAGCAAGCGTGAACCCTATGCATATGTAATGGTGATGTAGGATGAATAAGGAGAGAAACCAAAGGTTTTTTTGGGGGGGGGGGGGTTCTAGGCTTTGTAGATGGTTTGGGGTGGGATTTGGGTAAGGTTTGTAGGTTGGATGTTGCTGGAATTACAGGAAGAACCTGCTGGAAATTCTGGACAGCAGTGGTTTCAAGGCTTTGTGGTGGCCTTTTAAAGGCTTGGGGTGTTAGGATGAAGGCTTGATGGTTGGAGAAGGGTTGTGGTTGTAAAAAGGTAAGTTTTTAGGTGTAAGATGGTCTGAGAGTAAGGGTTTGGTGGTTTTTAAAGCAACACAGCAGCACTGTTTTGGACTTTTGTGTTTGAATTTAGGTAGGTGAGGGTTATGTTGGATTTAATGTACTTGCTGGAAAATTATAGAAGAGAAAGGAGAAAAGGCAGTAGAAAAATTGAAGGAATAGGGAAAAAGAAAAGATAACTACTAGCCTCACACCAGTAGGATCCTAGGAATCACTCCTATTGAGAAGAAGGCATTGCACCTTCCTAAGGTTTGAGAGAAAGCCCATGATCATAAGCTTTATAGTAAAATGTCATTCATAGATTTAAAATTATGCTAGTACATGATTGTATACAAGCCCCTAAAAGCAAACAAACTTTTAAAACAAGCTAACTTGGAGACCAAGTAGAAAGCCCAAAAAGTAAGGCCCATACATGCCCAAACTTAACTAAACCCAATTTTCCAAGTCTCCAAGAGCTTCCAAAACAAGTCATTTTGGAGACCAATTAAGCTTCCAAGACAAGCTAGAGAACTTGGACCAAGTGCACTTGGACTACACCAAAAAAAGACTGACAAATTGACCCAAATAGAAAGCCCAAAATGTAAAGCTCAAAAAGTAAAGCCCATACATGCCCAAACTTAACTAAACCCAATTTTGCAAGGCCCCAAGTGGGGCCCACATCATCCAATATGTGCCACATCAAGGCTTGGGCCTTAGAACCCTCCTTCCCACGCCTTTATACACTTTTAAAGGTTTTTGCCACTGATCTCCTTCAAATAGCTTTGCTTCTAGAGCGCCTAATTACTAAGCCTGTATGTTTGAAACTACTTTGAATGTTGAGTGGTCATTCCTTCAAAACTTATTTTTTCTTTATTGGACAGCCAATATCTTAAACAATTGTCTACTGTGTATGTTGGAACTTGTGGATTTTTCGGATTATTTATTTGTTATTTTTAACGCAGAAACCCTTTGGGAAAACTCTGGGCCCATATAAAATCCCACAACCCATTTGGACTAGGTAAGTCCAAGGCCCATGAGGACCATGAAACCTTGTGTCGGATTAATGGTTTTATATACAAGAGGTCATCAAATTGATCTGTTGTTTCATTGTTTTGTCGTGAAACATGGAAGGCTTAGATTTCTCTTTTAGACAATGGCAAGCCTACCTTATTTTTAATACTATAAAGATTATTTATTAATTTTGTGTCCGACATGCTAACTCATATTGAGGCAGGCATAGTTATATTGCATCAACTTCTTTGAGGTTGCCCATGTTTGTGCCCTTGTTTTAGAGGTACCAAAATGCTGTATTTAGATTTTAGAGTTGGATTGGGTGATTGCAGATATGACCATAGTTAATTTGATGGGGGTTGATTGAGGCTGTACAGCATATACATCTTTTATTGGCAAGTACCCTTTTTCTTTTTACACTGCAAAGGTAGTGAATATGTAGAGTTTTGGAAATGAGATTGCCATTACTTCTATAGATTGTTGACTTCAAAAGGAACAGAGTAGACAATTTTGGTTGAGGGAAGTGTAGAACAAGATGAAAAGAATCCTCAAATATTGAGTCATATTGTCTTTTGTTTACAAACGGTCTAAGTTTTTGAGTAGCTGGGGATCATTGTGTACCTTCTTATGGGCATTGAAAATTATGGTTATCTTAGGATGTGTGTACCATTGTTGGGATTATTTACCATTGGAAGTTGTTCTCATTAAGGACTTATAGTGGCTAAATAATTTTTTTATTGAACATAAATGGGTGGTGCTGAGGCATTACGAGAACCCTAAATTCTACAAATGAAAGCACAACAAGAAAACTATTGCGGATAAAACCCTCCCAATTGGCACCCAACATTCAAGATTTGATTCTTTCAGCAATAATAAGGGGCCAGTGCCTACTGCTTGAAAAAATCTAGGATTCCTTTTTTTACAAAACCCTCAAACAATTGTAGAAGTATGGTTTCTAGAGCAACTTACCTTGACAATCAAAATTACTAACGTTTCAGCCTTTAAAGACATTGCCCGGGAACTGGGAGCACCCAAGACAATTGAATCTAAGAACAAACACAAGCCTAAAGGCCTGAAGTTATGTGACAATGAGTAAGATGATGATCAACCATCTTCTTTGAACAAAGGCAGATGATAAATTGATTGACATATCGTACCTCTCTGGTTAAGCAGGTCAACTGAAAATTTGTGCAAGATATCTGTTCACACAAAGCAGCCTTAAAGGGGCTTGGGATCATTGAATCTTTTAAAGGGCACAAGGAAAAAAGGACTTAATGGAGAATAGGCGCTTAGGGTTTGGTAATCTCAAGTACCTATCTTCATGGAGGATAGGTCCTTAGGGTTTGGTAATCCTTAGGGTTTGGTAATCCACCAAAAATCTATAAAGCATCGTTAAGAGGTTTGTCACTGAGGAATTTTCCTGTCGTACAAGTTTCTTCTTGTTTTAGTGATTACGTAGAATAGGGTTGTCCTTGTGGGAAGTTTGAGCCACAACAGCCTCCCATGCTCGGTATTTGAGAATAATGCCATGTCCTCCAATTTTTTAATAGGAAACGTATTGTATAAATAACCAAAAGAATGAAATATGTCAATAAGGAAGAGATGTCCTTATGACGTACAAAAAGAATGCTTGTTTAAACCTAAAGGGACTAAAAAACCAAGCCTATACGACTATTCCCAACATATACCCAAAAGCTATACCAAACCTTTACCAAAAGCTATACAAGTTGAAGTGGAACAAACAACCATATCCTCCATTAATTATTGGCAATCATGTATACACCATTCATCTCAATGGCCATATGCTTTATTAAATCATTGGAACTACCTCGATCCACATTATATAGAAGATAGAAGAAGAGCTGGTGACCAAAATTTTATTTAGAGGGGAGGTTGTACGATTGTTGGTTGGTCTAGGTGCTAGGAAGCACAGACACTCCGTCAAAGTAGGCGTAGCAATGTTCGACACATGTTGGACACGGACATCTGCCTGACATGCCCCCGACACGTGTCAGATACGGTTCTAAGGTGTCTAGAAAATAAAAATAAAATAAAAATTGGACATGGCTCGGACACCTATGAGAAATGATTCAGACATTTTGCGGATACGGTTTGAGAAGTTAACAACAAGGCACTCATTGTCGACAGAAGTGGACGTCCATGTCTCCAACGCATTTTTTAAAACAATTATCCCTTATATCTATATGTGTGTATATATATGTGTGTGTGTGTGTGTGTATATTCACACACACACACACACACACACACACACACACATATATGATATATATATATATATATATATATATATATATATACGGTTATGTTCCCATCAGCACGTGTTGATATAAGTTATATCAGCACCATGCATTGGGGGTTGTACCCCTTGCATTGGTCCAATGTACCTCATATCCCACTAATGCACAAGGTACAACTTCCAATGCGGGTGTTGATATAAGTTATATTAGCACGTGTTTACCTGAACATCATCCTATATATATATATACACGCATATATATATGTGTGTGTGTGTGTGTATAGATATATACACATATATGTATGTGTATATATATAGATATATATACATATACTATTCTATACATATGTAATTATAAATATACTACTTATAAAAGTATTTTAAAGAGAAAAGCTTTTGATTGACAATAACACTCTTATTTAAAATCATATAGACTTTTTCACCCTTCTCTTAAAACAAATATAATATAAATAGAAACATAACTTTTATATGTATAGATTCCTACAACCTTAAGGCAGCTTCTATACGTCAAAAAATTATAATAATAATATAAATAGAAACATATTTTCTATATGTATATGTGGAATCCTAAAACCCTAAAAGATCTTCTATTTGTCAAGAAAGAAAAAGGTATAAAACTTCTCTCCACTGTTTGACGTTAAGGTTAAATTCTTGGCCATACTACGTCTTCTACAACATTATTCTTCTGTCTACATTTTTTTCCCATGCACTGCGCTCAAGACATCTATAAATTTTTTGAAATATATTCATTTTAATTTAATATTAAATATTAGTTGTACTCTTCTTATACATTGTGTACGTTGACATACTGCATCTTCTACACACCCCAAAAAAAAAAAAAAAAAAACGGCATGAAAAACTTTTGAGTTTTGAAAAAACTAAGAAAAAGTGAGAAAAATGTCTTGAGAAAAAGTCAAAAAACTGAGAAAAGAAGACTAACCAATACCACTGAATAAACTAAAAATCCAAAAAAAAAAAACAGAGGAATCCAAAGATCGTAACCAAATCTTGGTGGTGGTTCACGGAGTATGGTTGAGAGAAAATGGCTTGGGTCTGTTCACCGGGTGATTTTTACGGGGAGAGAGACAGAATGTAGTGCGAAGGGAACTGTTCACCACATGGCTGTAAATGAGAAGGGGATGGGACTATGACTGGTTGAGGTGATATGCATTCTATAACCAAATTACCTTCTTCAGATAATTAATTATTTAAATATTCTAAAATTTTAGTGGCAATGGTGAGGCCATCTCCTATAACTTTGATCTCATATAGAATTATAATTTTTTTAAAAATATTAACATGTATATAAATTTTTATAGATATAAGCATTTTATTGTTAGACAAAAGTTCACATGCAACGCACGTGTGCAATATATCTAGTAATTATAAATATACAATTAGCATTATATCATATATAATTACATATATATTTATAAATATAATAAATATTTATTTATTTATCGCCGTATTCCCGCCATGTTGTGTCTTGAGTTTTTAAGGAATTGTCGTGTCAAGGTGTCCATATCAGTGTTGTAACCGTGGCGCATGTCATTGTTCGTGCTTCATAGTCTTGGGATTAATGAAATCATTGTCAATTCTTAGATGTAGGTATTTTATTATCTTATGCTGCTGCTGTTCTTATCAATGAAATTTCCCTCATTTGCTGTTTGAGGTTCTCACACCAATTGAAGTGATTTGATTTTGAATTTGGCATCTTCTCTTCTCACTTTCTATTTTTTGGATGTACTTGTCATAGTTAGCATGCTATGCAATGGATATCTTCATAAAAAAGGAAAAAAAAAAAAAAAAAAGAAGAAAAGAAAAGAAAAGAAATATATGGGACTGGATATGTACGGAGTATAATTCGTATTTTTCTTTTAAAAAAAAGAAAACCTATGAGAAGTTCAGGATAAAGAAAGGGTAATGGTAAAAATATGAATATGACTATATACAGGCATAATACGAGTTTAAGTGAAAAGTATGGGGGTCAAAATTATGATGATATATGCTATGCTATTTCATTCACTATATCACTATTAATCATCAATTTTCTTGTGTCTTATTAATATATTTATTAAATATAATTAGCAATCAATTAAATTTTAAAAAGTAATGAAATAAATTATTTATTTATTTATTTTTGCGCGCGTGTGTGTGTTGTGTACATTTGCTTAACAAGAAGTCTGACCAAGCTTACTAGAAGAATAAGTACTAAATAATATAATTATTATTTTTTTTTGATAGGCAACAGAAAAATTTATTAAAAAGAAGAGAGAGAAAAAAGTTACAAATAGGACGAGAAGTCCTATTGAGGGAGAAAGAAAATAAAAATGAAGAGCAAGAAAAATAACACTAAAGGCCACATACAGCCCTCCAATCAGAGATAATAAGAAACAATGGAACACCAGAAAACTCCCTAGCCACAGAAGCCCAAAAAGAAGCCAAGAAAACAACCCTTTCCCATAAACCACCAACTTCCTCAATCCTATCCTCAAAAATCCTCTCATTTCTTTCAAGCCATAGAACCCAGAAAACAACAAGAATCACACACCTCCACAACACCACTCCTCTCGGACCTCTCCCTAAACCAGCGAAGTCAATGACCAACAAATCAGAGCACAAAGCAAGACACACCCAACAAACATCCACCCTCTGGAATAATCTTCGCCATAACACAGTAGCCACCTCACAATGAAGAAACAGATGGTCAAGACTCTCCGCACCCCCCCTACACATGGCACACCACTGAGGTAACAAACAATGCTTTGGTCTCCTTATCTGAAACATATCATTGGTATTGATTTTCTTGTGAGCAACAGTCCAAGCAAAAATCTGAACCTTTAGAGACACTTTTGACTTCCAAATCATCTTGAAAGGAGGAAAAGAGTTCTCATTAGAGCCAAGAATGATAGATTGCTGCTATATAGGACGACTACGGACTATCACAAGAGGAAACCATAAGAGGAATGATGTGTCATAAACTAACACATTCATTTTAAATTGCACTACTAACGGTTGCTTAAAATCTGATCTGACCAAACTGCCCATTACATATTTCAAACCCATATCCTTTACGGATTTGAATTTCAATCTTTAAAATATCACAACTTTCAATATACATGTCCATTCTTGATTTAAAAAAAAAAAAGAAAAAAGATTTTTGGAATTTACTTGTTGAGACCTTCAAAACAAGACCCATGATAAATTGGAAATTTTGTAAAAAAAATTTCAAGTTAAGTTCCAAAAATCAAGTTAAGTTTAACATGAAATTTGAGTTAAACTTAACTTGAAGTTCAAATCAATTTAAGTTCATTCTAACTGTTTAACCAACACACCATGGCTGCTCATGGCATTTTGCCATTCTGGGGATACAAGCCACCATGGTTTTTGACCATGGTGGTGGTGGTGGTGGTTTGGTGCCTCAAAATCGGGTTTGAAGAGATTTTAGTCTTTCTCAAAAACTTGCTGCTTGAGGAAGTAGAAGACCACCATTAATGGAGGTCCCAAGCTCTGCCATGGCCATACTAGGCCACGGCTTGGGTTGGGGACATAGTCTTAAAAATCATCGATATCGGCAATATATCATCGATATATCATCATATCGACAAGTAGCGAAACGGTATCATGCATTAGTATTATTTTGATAATTATTGTTGGATATATAGATATATTGTCGATATATCGATGAATATTGACAATATCGAGATATATCAAGAATATCCACATTTTTCCACCATTTATCGTCGAAATATCGACGATATATCGAGGTATATTGACCCATGTGACTAATTGACTAAAATTTGAGTGTGGTGACTGCTGTCCCATTTTTTCCCACACCTAATGTCCTCTTGTAGTAGTTTTCAAGGCTATTTTGGCAACTTCTCCAAGTTTCACAAGAACCCAACCCCCTTTCCCCCCTTACCCAGCTCCTTTACTCCTTTAGCACCTTTACAACTATTACCTATTAGGCTATTACTCTATAGTATTATTAATTTATCAGTGTGGACCATAAATTACTTTATAGTATTATCAATTTGTTAGTATTGATATTAATTTATACACATTTGAAATTATTAGTATTACTCAAGGCTGGTTTGGCAGTTTCTCTAAGTTTCATGTGGTACTAATGTAAGTGTATGTCATTAATTTGTTGATTTATTGATTTATTATTGTATAAGTGATATATATTTACAGATTTTAATTTCATGTGACATTTAGATGTTGAATTTGCATAAATTTATATTATTTGTTTTCTCATCGCGTCACACCTTTTATATAATACACAACACATACTTATATTATACACATTTAAATTTCAATATTTTGATTCTAAATTGTGTATTAGAGTCTAAATCATCATCCAAAGTTTCAGTAAAAATATTTGTGTTTAACTAATAATATCCACCATATCTCTAAATCGATATTGATATTTTCGACATATCCATCGATATATCCGATATATCCTTGTTTTTGGACCTTTGATATATTTATCGATATCGATATTTAAGTCCTTGGTTGGGGATGATCCCATCAACTCAAATGACTTCCATGGAGGTGGTTTCCAGCTAGAAAATGGCCAGGCTTTTGGTGGAGATGTGGTTTCCAAAACCTGGTCGTAGGTTTCTGAAGGATACCTCCATTACAGCAACTTAGGAGCTTTGTCATGGCCCCTTGCACAATTCTGTGAAAGCCGTTTAATTTTTACTCTCACTTAACTTGTTCGGCTGATAGCTTTGGTCTATATATCATTTTCTTTATAATTAATATATTTTTAATTAAAAATGAATGATTTTAAATTGAGATTTAAGTAAAAGATTAAAAATTATAACCCCAAGGGTAGCTCAGTTGGCATGGGACTGCGCCTTAGGAGGTGGAGGTCCTAGGAATGACTCTTGCTACACCCCTTGGGGCCACCCACACTAGGTTTCATGGGCCTTAGACTTACCTAGTCTATATGGATTGTGGGGCTTTATATGGGCCTGGGGTTTGCCCAAATGGTTTCCTCGTTACCCCAAAAAAAAAAAAAAAGGATTAAAAACTATGGGACTACCCAAAGGCTTAACTAATCTGAATTCCATAATGGAGACAGATTTGGGAGAGGATTTGATTAAGAAAATGGCTCAAAACATAATAAGTGTATAGGTCTTGATCTACATATACTTCTAATTTGGTTTTTTTCCCCCTTGAACTATTCTTAATTTTTGTCCAAAATTCATATGAAACATAGTCTGAAGATGTTTAGATAGAAGATTACAAATAGAAAACTCAGAAATTTGATCTTGATTTCGCAAATTGAATATAAAAATCATAATATTTTGAATAGCGATAGTGGTGTTGGTGATAATTATAAGAGGGGTTGGCTTGCTAGTTTTACAATTAAAAGTATTTTAACATACGTATAACACAGAATACAGTAAGTATGCAAACTATACGTTAAAAGTATTGAACTATACGTTAAGTATGTCAAATGGGGGTTTATTTTATAAGGTATGTACGTATGCATATTGTACGGGTAGAATGCGAGTATTTACTATTGTACTTGGAGACCTTCTATTTATATTATTTTCTGTTATCTTTTATGATGTATATGTTAATAATCTCTATTGGTAAAAATGTCTACATATCTTCAATTATATGTTGAAAATTAAGCTCATTGTCATCCACTTTACATCTCTTAGTAGAAGGCACAATAATCATTACCTGTCCTCGTGTGTGGTTGTCTTAGTTATTTCAAGGTTGGTACTTCATATGTGACATACCTATTATTATATGCCTCTGAATTTATTTCGAATTTTAAGTAATATTTAGTTCTTTGTCGCAGATTCATTGAATTGCTTTATGTTCAGGGTCTGGCAATAATTAACTCTCACTTTTCTTTGCAGGGACGTTTTCTTTCCCCACTCAACACGCAATCCCCAGCACTTAATGTAGTTTCTCGAAGGTTGTTAGTGAAATTTATCTCTTTTGTATCATTCACCTTGTGTTAAGTTTGTCTGTACTGATATATTGGCCTTTCATATCCAAGGCTGAGGCGTGTTTTTTTGGTTGTTTTTCTTTTTCTTTTTTTTTTTTCTTTTTTTTTTTTTGGGGGGGGGGGGGGGGTGGTGGTAATTCAGCAATATTCATGGGTTAGTTGCTTGTGGTGGTGAGGATGGAGCTGTGGAATGCTTTGACATGAGGGTGAGATCTTCAGTTAGTAGGATCAATGCTGTTGCACCTGCTGGTGACATTGACCAGGTAACTAACTCTCTAGCTTCTTGTTTTGTGGGTTTTGAAGTAATTTTGTAAATGAGCTCCTCATCAATGGGAAAAGGGAAAAGTGTTTACATGATGGATGTGCTTCTTTGAACATGCATTCGGTGAAATGCATGGCTTTTGATTTCTTGTATGGATTATAGAAATGACTACTGTATCTGCATCCTCGGTTTGGATGCAGGTCCTTACGGCCAAGATGCTTTGTTTAATTTTCGTACCATTTTTTATCTTTCGATTATAATAATTAGTCACAGAAAACTTCTACGTGTTACTGTGGGCTTGGCTTTACTATGCATATGTTATAAATTCTTAATGTCGTCTTTATCCTCATTAAGCTTTTTGAAATATTAAAAAGAGGCATAAAGTGCCTCCACATGGCACAACTGAAACCAGGGAATTCATGTCTATATTTTTTCATGTCATGGTTGAAGACATGATTATCCTTACTTGCTTCCTTTGCCTGAAAATGCTCTCTTACCATGTGTGCTGGTTTTCTAGGAGGTTACTGCATTGGAATTTGATGGAGATGGGGGTTACCACATGGCTGTTGGAAGTAGTGCAGGAAAGGTATGGTATTGATTTAACAATTTTAGATCTCATTAGAACTTTTTATTTTTTATTTTTAATTTTTTTTATAAGCAACTAATTGTATTGATGAAAGAAGAGATTACATTCTGGACAAGAGGTCCAACGCAAGAAAACAAAAAACAGCCAAACCCTAGAGGGCTAAAAGAGAATCAATGGGCCTCAGACCACCGAAACATACCACACCCAGCAGGGGGAAAAAGCAAACCACACTGTTACACCTGAGTACCAGCACCTCTTCTCTTAACGCTCTTCAAAGTACAAATTTTCCTCCAATTCCTAATAATCAAGAAAAGAGGAACACCATCAAAAGATCTGTCCACCGAAGCCTATAAGGAAGTGAAGAAACAAACTCTATCCCACAAGCCATCCACCTCCTCTGCTTTGTCTTTAAAAATTCTAGCATTTCTTTAAGCCAAATCACCCATAACATAGCCATACAAGCATAGCTCCATAAGACTTTAGCACTCTTGGTACTTTTAGCTGATATATCATTACCTTTTGGATTGATTAGAAAGGAGCATGGCGGTCTGGTGAAAATTTGAACACCATCAGCTGGAGGAAGCCAGAGGAGAGAATTTGATATGTATAGTAGTGGAATGTCTATGATAAATCGGCGTAAAGTTAAGGAATGTTTAAATTTTAAAAAATGATCATTCAATTGGCACTTAGGGATAATGAGAACCCAATTTAGGGATGTCTCTAATTTACAAGATATGGACCCTCAGTTATCTGATTAGTTGATGAACTCGTCCCAATTAGTGGGATTTGTGTCTGAGACATTGGACTAATATAGGGAAAGGTTTGGATCACTCCATTGTGAAATGGACCTGATTGGGACCTGCCGTAACAAAACTGTTATATTTTGTATTCATATTCCTTTTATTTTAACTTTTATAATATTACTTCTGAAGTCATAGAATATTTGGAAGTTTCTTGTTGTGATGGATCCATTGTCAAGGGTCCTAACACATTGATTGGCCTTACTTAATAAATCAAGTGTACCAAAAATAATATTGATTTGATGATTTTGACCATCAAAATTTGATCAAATTATGGATAGATACGGCTTGTTTGTGGGAAAGAGTCAACCTGACTGGTCACCCAACCTAGGCAAGCCTAAACAAAACACATGGCATCATAATAGGAGCTATAAGACTCAGACCTCGGGACCTCAGTGCCCAACTTGGGATGTACCCGACCTGGATACAGAATTCTGACCTCTGGGTTATTGACATCTTTGTCTCAACGAAAGAATCGAACTGGGATTCACTGAACTACGTTAGTTCTAGTTCTAGCTCAGGCACCACCTTCACCTCCAACTCGGAGCCTTTCACTTCCAGCTTGATGAAGCTACCTCACATCTAGGCACTGGACTTCTCAGTTTGGTCCCCTGCGACCATTCTCAAGTAACCCTTATCTATTGTAGGTTGAGATACATTGTTCCACAATCACACTTATAACTTGTACTTGACCATAATTACTCTTAACTGTGGTTAGGTGATTACCTTTAACCCTGGTTAGCTAGTTAGATTTGACCTTGGTTAATTAATTGTAACCTAAACATGGTCAGTTGGTTGTTTACCTAATCCATATCAATATTTAACATGAGGCTTACCATCTCTATATAAAGGGGAGGGGAGAACAGAGAACCACATGAGGCAATCTAGAACTCCCTACAAGCTAGAGATCTCACACACACACACACACACTATAAAGGGGAGGGGAGAACAGAGAACCACATGACACACTCTATATAAAGGGGAGGGGAGAACAGAGAACCACATGAGGCAATCTAGAACTCCCTACAAGCTAGAGATCACACACACACACACACACACACACACACACACTCTATATAAAGGGGAGGGACACACACACACACACACACACACACACACTCTCTATATAAAGGGGAGGGACACACACACACACACACACACACACACTCTCTATATAAAGGGGAGGGGAGAACAGAGAACCACATGAGGCAATCTAGAACTCCCTACAAGCTAGAGATCACACACACACACACACACACACACTCTATATAAAGGGGAGGGGAGAACAGAGAACCACATGAGGCAATCTAGAACTCCCTACAAGCTAGAGATCACAATATATAAAGGGGAGGGGAGAACAGAGAACCACACACACACACACACACACACACACACACACTCTATATAAAGGGGAGGGGAGAACAGAGAACCACACAAAGGGGAGGGGAGAACAGAGAACCACATGAGGCAATCTAGAACTCCCTACAAGCTAGAGATCACACACACACACACACACACACACACACACACACACACACACACGCTATATAAAGGGGAGGGGAGAACAGAGAACCACATGAGGCAATCTAGAACTCCCTACAAGCTAGAGATCACACACACACACACACACACACACACACACACCCGACATCAACACTGCCTTCACTTGTTAATAACTCTACTGTGTCCTATGAACTCAACTCTCACGCGCTATATACCACACACACACACACACACCCCCGACATCAACACTGCCTTCACTTTTTAATAACTCTACTGTGTCCTATGAACTCAACTCTCACGCGCTATATACCAGTGTTGTCCCAAGTGAATAACCCTAGAGGGGGTGAATAGAGTTTTAAGCTAAATATGAAATTTAATGCAATCTCAAAACAAGTATATTGCAAGTAAGTATAAATCTAAACACAAGCAATAAGATGTGCAATAAGGAGATAGAGAGAAAGAGATTGCAAACAATATTTTAATGAGGTTCGGCCTCTTCGCTTGTGTCCTCACCTCAAGAGCTCGCTTGAGGATTCCTCAATCCCCTATACCAATCTCCTTGCGAGTGGAGATCAAACCTTTATAAAGCCACAAGTGTTCTTCACCGACACTTGCACAAATACACTCTTCAAGTCCTACAAATTGGGGTTCTCTCAACCCTTACTCTTGATGAATACAAGTATGATTTGAATTTATTTTTGTGCTCAAGAAGTTCTCTCAAAGAGTAAATAAATAGCAATTGAAAGCACACTTAGCTAATGATTGAATATCAATGAATGCTCACAATAGAATTAGGGCTTGTAATGAATGATTTTGTTGTGTTTGCAATGACTGATCATAAATGAGTTTAAGCCTTCATATATATATAGCCTATTGGTCTCATATGACCGTTTGGGTTCAATAAATGCCGAGAATCAGAGTTTGGTGGGCATTTAATGCTCCAAATACTGTTTAAAAACTAGTAGTCTTTCAGCAGCTGGTAGAAAATACTTTCCGCCGTCTGAAACTTCCACTTCAGCCGTCTGAACAAGGCTATTGAAAAAATTATAAAGGGTTCATATTGGGGTCTTTTGGTCGAACTTTCAGTCGTCTTAAACATGAGTTTCAGCCGGCTCAAATAAGCCGTTTGAAAATTCCAGAGGAGTGATCTTTAGGCAAAGTGATATTTAGCCTGCTGAAACATCATTTAGCCATTTGAAAGGAACTTTCAGCAGCCTTAAAAGAACTTTTAGCTGTCTGAAATGATAGTTTCATAGACATGAAACTTAGTCATTTAGGCACAAGATATTGGGATCAAAATCCCTATCAATAGAGTCAAGTTTGGTTCAATTAGTCCTTTTAAATGTGTTATGCATAAACCTAAGCCCTTGATACGTATGTGAGTAAGGATTGGGACTTAAATCTTACAAAATCAATCCTAACACTCCCTCAACAGTCTTAATTCTTCACTTGATCACCTCTTAAGTGTTGGATGGGTCCATTTCATATCTTTGATGGGTTTAAGCTTTTGGGAAGAACAATTTGATCCTTCATAGCATGAATAGCCTGACCACCTATCTTAAATGGAACTTTAAAGCTTGTTAGACCTTAAACATGATCTTGTGTATTGTTATCATCAAAAGCATGGGATTGAAACCATTTAGGCTAACAACCAGATTATTGGCGACCTCTACGAGTGGTGTCCTTGTAGCTATCCAGATTTTTCCCCGCATAGCTTGGCACCATTTGTGGAATTGAACTTAAATAAAAGTTGTAATCTCATTCTCCGATTATAAATGATGGGTGGCACATTTTCAGATGCCAAGTACAACAGCGCGGAGGTTCTCCATGGCCATTTTGACTCGGTTCCCATAAGATAGATTCAGAAAGGTGTCACCATTCTCCCGCTTCCACCTCCAAGCGACTTTCCACCACCTTTAGGCCAATCTTGCTTCATCTTGGGAAGACCTCAAAGCCCAATATACTACCAGCCACCATTTTGATCTTCAAGTAGCATATAAACGAGCCATTACGAACAATACAAACGCGGGGGGATGATTAACTTGGTCACCATGCTTCAAAACCAGTCGAAGGAGGCACAACTTGCTAGATTGGCCTAGGAACAAGAGTTTCACTGCCAACTACAACCATAGGAGTTGTGGATGCATGAGCAGCGGTGTAGGGGGAGTTCCACCACCGTGACACCACCCCCGTTGACAATCAAGATGACCATGTCAATCAGACCTCCATGTGGAGGGGGTCTCAATCTTGACGTCAAAGGAGGGAGGTATAAAGGAACTGAGATAGGGAGCCCCAAAGAAAGAGCTCAAAGTTCCGAAAGAAAGAAGTATAAGAAAAGTGCGCTATGAATATTGCAAACCTCTGAATCAAGCTCTAAGACACCTAGTTGTTGAAAGGTTGTACTCTAAGAGATCTGAGGAAGTCGGCTCTGGTTGCTTGAGATTAGTTCATCGAAGTGATTTTAGGGACTGACCAAGGGGGAGAACTCACCCCAAGCCCTAAAGGTAGCCATACCTGAGGAATGACGGAAGCATGAAGCTGAGCACAAAAGAAGCCTTGAATTCTTGACTCGGGATTGCTACTATCACTCCTCTCGGAAATATAACCGACCTCAAGAAGATGAGAAGTCAAGGGAGAAGAAGTCTAGGCTTAGAGACCTCGCAGAGGATGAATTTGTGTGGAAAATAAGTGTCGAACTCAGGGAGTGTAAGAGAACTGAATTCAACTAACTTACCTATATGTTAATAGGTCGGTCCCCTTTTGCTTTATGTATAAGGGACACACCAACGTACCAATTCCAAAGAACTACACTGAGATTTCTTTTACCCATGTTTTAATGACTGACCCAACTTCATCTCACATTCTCACCTAATACTTGTAAAAGATGTCATTCTATGCTAGTAACGAAAGCTTCATGTGCAAGTTGTTTCCCGTGATTTCCCATGAGCTTAGGAGAAGTGGCTTTGAGATGGTGCCTGAGCTTCTTGGAAAATCAATCCGAGGAAGGACGAATCTTACAAAGGTGTTCGAGGAAAGGTTTATCACGGGCCGCAAGTTTGCTTAAACAATGTAAGATTTGTATGAACTAAGGCAAAGGAAAGAAGAGCCCTTGAGAAAGTTCTCTCAATGATTCTGAGATGTTTACTGCGAGATTGACGAACCAGATGAGTGAAGTGCTTTGAGCGTCTTTAGGTTGAGACTCAAGAAGCCATCCCAACTCTTCAACGAGTTGACCCTTAATTAGATTCTTAGCTAATTGCTTGAAAATTTTCAAAGGTACTCACTTCTTAATGATGCCCACAAATAGGTGAATAAAGGGGTGAACAAGCAAAGAAGGAGAGTAGAGGGAAGGGTGAGCCTAGCAAAGGGGACTAACCTAAGGTTATTGGGAACTTGAAGTAGTGTTTACATTATTCACCATGCCTATCTACAAGCTTCTCACGTTTGTGGAAGGAAAGAGGTTCTTTGAAAGACCAAGACCTATTGGGCGAAGACCTAGAGAAAGAGGAACAAGAAAGTACGTTGCAACTACCTTAAAGACCACTGGCACAAAACTGAAGAGTGTCGAGCCTTGAAACACGACTTACAAATATGGAAAAAAGCAGGACAATTGAACAAGTACATCACAAGCAAAGAGAAGAGGGATAATGAACTTGAAGAAAAAAGGAACGAATTGACAACCCAAGAACTTGGGGAACACAAAGTTCTTGGAACTATCGATGCTATTACCAGAGGTTACAACACCACAACATCATCCAAAAATTCTCTACAATCTCAATACCAAAAAGCAAGTCAGGTTGGGGAAATCCATGAGTCAAGTCAAAACCAACACTAATAACTATTGGGAAAAGCGATGACTCAGAACAAGCCTTATTCGTTGGAAACAAGTTCCTAGTTTTGGGAGTCTAGTACCCCCACAATTATGCTCTCATTGTCTGAATGCTTATTGCTAATTATGGTGTAGGAAAAATCTATATTGACAATGGGCATCCGTACATGTCATGTTCAAAAAGTTGCTCAACCAGCTCAAGCTTATGGAAGGAGACTTGAAACCTTACTACCTTAGCCTAAAGGCCTTCAATGGAAATATGTCACACCCCCTTGCCCAAATAGTTCTTGCTGTTAGAGCCGGTTTAGTTTGGAGTATAGAGCACTTTGTGGTGCTTCAAGAGAGATCTGCTTGCAATGTCATTCTTGGGAGACCTTGGATCCATGCCATCAAGGTGGTTCCCTCAACCTTCCACCAATCAGTTCCTTTCCCATGCTCAGATTTGATCATGGAAATAAGGGGTAACCAAGCTGTAGCCCAAGAGTGTTTCATGTTGGAGTACAGAGGACATTCACGTTCAACCGGATCAAAAGGTAAAGCCATGAACTACCTGGATTAGAGGAAGAAGATAAAACCGAAGAAAATCTAAGAGAGACCTAGACCATTATAGCAATTAAAGCACATTCAGCCCGGAACTGAAGACACATTTCTTGAGTTGGCCGATAGGGTCTGGGAAGGACTTAGAAAAATGAGCACAGACCCATCAAATCCAAAAAGGCACTTCTTGCTTGGAAACTCTCTTCACAAAGAAGATGCAGCCGAACTCTTTGATTTTCTCAAACAAAATGTAGATGTTTTTGCTTGGTCACCACAAGAAATGGCAGGGATCAACCCTGATATTGCTCAGCACGAATTACGTATTGATCCAAGTTTCAAGCCAGTTTCTTAGAAGCAAAGGATGCTATGTGAAGTTTTGAAAGATATGACTCAAGTTGGAATGGAAGTGTTATAGGATTTGTGTAGCCTAATCCTTAACCATAAGGATGAGGATTGGCTGATGAAAATTATGATGAGAAATTGGCATGAGTTCCTTCCAAGTAAATCAATTATTACTATTATTTATCTCATTTCTTTTTTGATAAAAATTACTATTATTTATCTCATTGGGGCATGTATGTTAGCTTGTATCTCTTTGTTTTTTGTTTATTTATTTTTTTATCCCTTTTGATAGGGGAAAAGAAATGAATTGTACTGATGAAGAAGAAAAGAACAATGAGGACCAGGAGTCCATCAAAGAAATAAAAAGCTAAAACATCCTTAGGCTAAAAGAAACCACCCAAAATGGCTAGCCCGGAAACCCAAACCCATAAAGAACCTGTTTATACGTTAACGCGTATACACCTAATCACCTAAAAGTATACCATTCTAAAGCCAACACCAAACTGAGACACCATCAAGGAGGATAAAAATGGCTACCACATGTCTCCTCTTAGCTTGATTAGACAACCAAATCTCCACCCAACTTCTTAGAATGGAAAAGAGAGGAATTCTTTCAAAAGACTTATCCACCAAAGCCCACAACCATCTGAGGAAACAAAGTCTCTCCTACAATGCCGACCTCTCTTCATAATTATCTTTAATGATCTTTGCATTCTTCTTTAACCAAATGACCCAAAATTTTCCAGAAAAGCATAACCCCCCAAAACTTTGGCCTTCTTGCTTCTACCAAAACCCTAAAATCTCCATTAATCTAGAAGCATGATGAGGAATCACAAGAGGCAAAACAGCACTGTAAAAAGGGCACTGCAACAGGCCCAAAAGCAAATCACAACGTTAAAAAAGGTGATCCACCAACTTGCTTCCTTTTTTTGCAAAGAATGCACCATTGGGGGGAGAGACAAAGCATTGGTCTCTTCTTTTCAATCAGATCAGTCATATTTTTTCTTTGATGAGCAACAGACCATGCCAACTTGTATCATTTGTTACCTTGTAGCTTAAATTGTAGTAATTTATTCATATGAGTACACATCCTTTACCTACTATCTGTTGTGTAACTATAGTTTACATTCTTGTTATTGAATATGCAGGTATTGATCTATGATTTACGTTCTTCATATCCTATGCGAGTTAAGGATCACATGTGAGTAAACCTGCACAAGCTGGTTATTATCTCTATTTTCTTTCACAACAATGTGTACAAATATTTTTCTCTTTCGGACTTACGGCTTATTGCTTTTTGCAACCCTGTAAATGTTGCACAGGTATGGTAGCCCAATATTGGACATTAAATGGCACCGAACTCTTAATTCTGAACGGCCAAAGTTAATAGCTACTGATAATCATATTGTTAGAATATGGGACCCAGAGACGGTAAGGAATCATTTATATTCTCTGGAAACATCTTCTTTCTCTCTCTCTCTCTCTCTCAGTCGTAGAAAACATAAATGTATTGATGAAAAGTAGAAGATACAACTTGGACTAGGAGTCCAATTCTGAAAAAGAAAACTAAACCGCTGAAAGCCTACCACCAACCCCCACAGCCCCAAAAGAAAACCCTTAAAACAAATCACAAAAACCCCCACTGAAAAGCACTCAAGGAGGATACTAATGACCTCCCATTCCATCTGTTAGAATGACTTATGTTTCTCTTTTATCATTCAAAGTGACATTCTGGTTCATGAACCTTAAAAAACAAACTATTCAATGTGCAATACTTTATATTTGTTTATTCCCTGTGGAATATGCCAAGATTGTTTTCCAACTCTAATTAAATTTGAATGATGTCTATTCAGCCAAAAGGGAAGAGTTTCACACTTCTATTAGGCGCGTTATTAGATGTATTTATTTTTCCATGGGAGTTTATGTATATATTTGTTAAGATAGACTTATTTATAATTATTCAAATAGCTAAGTTTTGTAATTCTTCATTATCAATTGCATCAATCACCAAAAAGAGAAAGATAATAATAATAATTATTTATAAAGACAAATATATTCTAATTGTAATTCATGTATTTTATTAAACAGTTAAAAATATGCTGGTTCTCTTATTTGTGCAGTTAATGTGGACACAAACCCTGAGCAAGCTGTTCATGGTTTTAAGAGTCCCAAGGGATGATTTTCATAATCATTATGTTTTAGTTGAAATAGCATGCTTGTTGGCTGAATTGTTGGCCATTGCTCGAGAGAAATGTTGCCATGATTGTTCTATGAGTCCTTTATTGTATATTTACAGTTTAGAAATTTGGGGATTTTGTATAGTTCCCATGCACAGGCGCTGTCATGCCCCGAATTTCAAAGCTTGAAGAATATAAATTATTTGTCTCATTTACCTTAGCACCACCAACAATTATAGTCACTGAAAATCTTCTCATTGGCGAAAAACATTCCATACTCTTAACTCTTAATTCGGATTCATTTTGAACCAATGCACACTGAAATGAGAGTTGTTCTAGTTCAAACCCAAAATTCTTGCATTTTTATTTCAAATAGATTTTCCACAATAAAATTTTGAAATTCTATTGCAGAAATTTTTTATACTGCTGAAGCTGTATTTGGTTAGAAAATTGCCAAAAATTCAATTTAAAGTATTTCAGGACCAAACCAGTTTTGATGAGCACTAAAAGATATAGTAATCTCCAAAAAATTTACTCCTTTTAATGTTTTTGGCGAAAACCTTTAAAATGTGAGATAAATAGCCGGATGTGCGAGCAGTAGAAGCAGACAGCAACTAAAATCTGATTTAAGAAAATCCGTAAGGGTATTAAACGAATTCCAAAATTCATGAAATTTACTGAGATGATCCACATAGGTCTTATGTACTTAAAGTTAAAAAAGTTTTGAGATGAATCATCCATTATTTAATTAAAATTCGTGGACTACAGCTGGTCTAAAATTACTGTAACAGATCCATATAGCTAAAATTTTCCCCAAAATCCACTCAACCATTCTAATAAATTTAAATAACATCCTCATAATAAAACTACCATAGCCCACGTTTAGTCAAACCATATTATAAAAAGTTCAATCCTAAATAAATAAGTAATGTTTGCATTCCAAGACCTCAATAAATAAATTCGTAATGCTTTTTCTTCTTTGCTTCTCTTGTCCTCAGGCATCCTCACACGGAATATTTGATTATATATATATATATATATATATATATATATATATATACACGGTTATGTTCCCATCAGCACGTGTTGATATAAGTTATATCAGCACCATGCATTGGGGGTTGTACCCCTTGCATTGGTACAATGTACCTCATATCCCACTATTCCCAATGCGGGTGTTGATATAAGTTATATCAGCACGTGCTTACTTGATCATCATCCTATATGGATAATGATTAGGTGAGCATGTGCTGATGTAAGTTATATCAACCCCTACATTAGGGGATGTACTTTGTGCATTAGTAGGTTACGGGCATAGTCCTTAATATCGACGATATGGGCGATATATCGTCGATATATCCATAGTTATTAAAGGCGCAAGGCGCACCTAAGGCGCAAAGGTCTCCTGGGGCCTAGGCGCAAGGTGCAAGAAAAAGCGCGGGCTTTAGGGAAGTGAGGCGCACAATTTAAAGAAAATAAATAAAAACTATTTTATCAAATGCAGCTAACAAAAATAATCAATTTAAACATATAAAATTGAACACTCTTATCTTATGGCCTATAAGCTCAAAGCATACAAAGTCACAAATCACAATTTACAACGACAAGTGATTTACCCACAAAGTATACAAGCATACAAAGCCCCCAATTAAACTAAAATAGGGCCAAAAAACAAGAAGTAAAGCAAAAATCAGAAGAAGCAAAAGCAAGAGAAGAAGATGCAGCTGGGAATCTAGTATAGCAAATGAGAAATTAGAAGGAAAAAAAAAACTAGGAGAAGAAGACAATAAAGAAGAAAGATAAAAATCAAAACAGGGTGAAGAAGAAGAAAAGAAAAAAAAAAAAAAAAAAAAAACAGAACAGGAGAAGAAGACAATGAAGAAGAAAGAGAAAAATCGAAACAGAGTGAAGAAGAAGAAGAAGAAGAAGAACTGAAGAAGAGGAGCTACATACCTGTTCGATTAAGGCTGGACCGTCGGAGCTTGAGGACTGGACCGCCGGAGCTGGAGTTGGAGGCTACCACTGGAGCTGGAGCTCTTTGGTTGAACCGCGAAGAGGGTTAGGGCTTCAAAGTGTCTACTGTACTGTACAGTAGTCTTTTTTGTTTTAAAGTCACTTATTCCTTGTTTTTTTCTTTTTTCTTTTTTCATAACTTTTCATGAATCTAACGGCTATATTTAGATCTCACTTAAAAAAATTATATTAAATCGATTTTTTTATAAAATAGGCAGTGGGTCACTAAGGCGCGCCTTATAAGGGCCTTGAGCCTCACATAAAAGCCCAAAAAGTGCGCTCTAAGCGTGCCTAAGAGATATTGCCTCGCCTAGTAGGTTTCAAAGCCCGCGCCCGCTTGCGCCTTGCACCTAGGCGCGCTTTTAACAACTATGGATATATCGCCATATTGCCCCGCAACGAAACGAAATCCTATTGCAGTATTTGAAAATTTTGAAAAAAACACCATGTCGAACGATATCTTCGATATATTGCAATATATCGAAGATATATTGATTAATTCTTTTATCGATGAATTTCTGTAGTTTCTCGTCGAAACATCGTGGATATATCTTTGATATATCAAAGATATCGTTCAAGATATTGACACTGCGATGTTTCAATGCCCTTTTATTGATTGTTGGTGAAATTTTTACACATTATTTGTCCTTTGCCGGTGCAAATTTTGAGAAAATTTTCAGCGGCAGAAGAAGAAGAAGAAGAAGAAGAAGAAGAAGTGGAGGAGGAGGAGGAGGAGGAGGTGGCGGTTTGTGCCCTCACTGTTGCCTTTGTCGCTATCGAAGAAGAAACTGGTATGTGCTGTTGCTGTCTTCCTCGTTGATGCTGCTGCTGTCGTCGTCGTCGTCATGGGGCTCCTAGCCATGGCCATCATCTTAGCCCTCCGGCTTCACCGTCAAACCCCCCTCCCCCATGGAAGCCTCTTCATGCCTCTATGTTTGGACTTTGGAGCCCTTATTTCTCCCTTTTTTTTTCCCCCCACCTTTTTGTTTGCTGAGCCCAAATCGTGACTGGTAAGGATTCCTTATCAGTTTACATAGTTTTGCTTTATAACCCTTTTAAAAGGGAAAGCAAACCTTTTTATTACTTTAAAAACCCACTTTTTACATATTTTTTTAATTGTAACCCATAATTCTTTTTAACTTGACCTTCTTACCCCTTTCCCCCTTTTTTTTTCCTAATAACTTTACCTTCTAACCTTTAGATTTATAACCTTTTTAAAAGAATTCTACTCTATCTTATTGTATTAATTTTTTAAAAAAATTTGAAAAATAGCTCCGCTCATTTTTTATATTTATTATGTAATTATATACACACACTGACACACATATATATACGTACATTTTACTATGCTTAGTGTTTCACATAATTTAAAATATTATTTCAAACCAATGGCCTTTGGTCTAATAGCACCCTATATTTAAATGTTAAAAATCTATTTCAATGTTATATAACATTTAAATGTTGAATTTGCAAAATTTTCTATTATTTATTTACTTAGCGCGGTATATTTTTATACCCTACGTAACACATACTTGTATTATACATATTTAAATTGCAATATTTTGATGCTAGATTGTGTATTAGAGTCTAAATAATTGTTTCCCAGAGTTTCAATAAAAATATCCATGTTTAACTCATAATATCCACCATATCTTTAAAACGATATCAATATTGTCGATATATCCAATGATATATCCGATATATCCACATTTTTGGACTCTCGATATATCCATCGATATCGATATTAAAGTCCTTGGTTACAGGGTACATTGGGCCAATGCACAGGATACAACCCCTAACGCATGATGTATATATATATATATATATATATATACATACATACATCATGCAAAAAAATCATACTTCATAGCATAATGGGCCATTCCTTCATTAAGCATCATTGGTCCAGTGCGACATATTACCTTTCTCAATTTAACCCAGTACCAACCCACACCCATTCCGAGTGTCTTCTTGGTTTAGGTCGTAACTTAATACCAATCAGTTGTCTTAGGGAACTTAAACCCCAGGATTGATCAACCATGTGTCTTTTGGGACTATAAACCATTGATCGACCATCGCAATAATTGTCTTTAGGGCCCCCAACCCAAGCCAATGACTAACCCATAAAATATGGATTCCCACCCAACCACTGATGTCTAATTCATAACATGAAAACAATGTCTTAAAAAATGCGTCCCAAATGCACCTTGGGCGCGTTTTTGGATGTTTTGGGGGATAATACACCTCACGTGGTTAGAATTTAGGCAGTACACCCACTGAGCATATACCCTAGGCATAGACACGCACGCCCTAGAGTAAAAAACATGTTTTTTTCTGCTCCTTTTTTAGTTGGCATACGCCCAACTTACCAAATCCCTAAACCAAAACCAAAGAAGGATGGCGACGAGAAGAGAGGAGACAAAGGAGATTGAAGACATACTTGCTCGAGGATGTGACGACAAGAGACCCCGTAGCTTCCGGCAACCCTCCTAGCCACACTTCCAGCGTCCCTTTCGACGACGTATGTTTTACTTCTATTTATTTTTAATTTCGGTAGCCTAATGATGGTGGTGTGAGACCAACGTCCGCCAGTGACTAAGATCATCATCGTCACCGTGATGATCGACGCCTTTGGCTTCGTACTCAACCGATGGGTTTGGCTTCATGATTGACGCTGTCCACCTCTCCACTTGCAACGACTGATGCTATTCACCTCTTCGTAGACTGGCGTTGCTCTTCTCAAGGCTTCCAAGGCTTTGAACCAACACTTTGACTGGGGCTTCCTTTTAATGTCTCAGTTGACCATGAAACAATTTGTGCTTTAAGTGTTTGACACTTGGACCATGAAATAAATCAGTATTTTCTTTTTCTTGTTTTGACACTTTGATTGGATTTATATTTCTTAATTAATTAATTTTTTCTTCTTTGCTTTTAATGCCTCAACTTCATTGCCTCAGCCTTACATTTTAGGAGTTTGACATATGGACCATAAAATATAATTCTTTTAAATATTTTTGTAATAGTTTAAATAAATTAAACTTGGTATATAATATTTTCAAAATTATTTATTTATATAAAAATTAAAAACACATTGGACTTATGCCCCATGCCTTAGGGCTTACGTCTTGCCCCATAGGAAGAAAAACGCAACGCCCCGCCCCACGCCTACACCTTTTTAAACATTGCATGCAAATATATAACCATCATCAATGTTAATAAACAAGGTTTCACGTCACACATACTCAATTATTGTAGTATCCACTATCGCACTATACATACGAAATCGACAGTCTTTAACGTTAATTAGCATGCTTTCAATTATGTTAAAATAATATTCATGATCATAGGAAATCAAATCGCTGTACATTATTCATCCCCCTATCTAATATACCAAAACTATCAATAATATCACATGCTGCTAAAAAATTATCAATCATGATTAAAATCTATAATTTTCCGGTTTGTCTTACCATTAAATAATGTTGGCCTACTGTAAAATCAATATCTTATACCATTATGTTTAAGCAAGGGTTACCTCCTCACAATCTGTTGAAGAATATTACTCTAATATCTTCTTCCTCTCGCTTAAGCTCCTAGATCCTCCAAAAGTTGAGCAACTAGGGTTTGATCTTCAAGTTGTTTAAAAAGTGACCCATAACTCTTAAAAATATTGTCTATAAGGTTCCTAGAACCCTAGTTTTGGAATAAGTCCTGGTGAAAAAGGAAGTGAAGAATAGGAAAATAATTTTCAACTCAAAAACACACTTTTCGGAAGCATGCTGACCAATTGGTGAATAGCGCCTAATCGGTTGATACTCCTCGGAAAGTCCAATTTGCTACTGACTTGATCTGTGAATAGTGTCCAAACTTTCTGCCCCACATAACAGCCTGACTTGCCTCCACTAATTCTGTCATTACTTTCTCTAGAAAAATCAGCTTGAATGACACCTTTTTTTTTTTTTTGGATGAAATGACGAACTATTTGAGGTGTTGGAATCTACATTTAAAGGGCTGTCAATTCATAGAGGAAACCTAAGATTTAATATTGTGTACACATATACATAATTTATTTTTCATTTTAGGTCGCAAGTCATTACAGGAATTAGGCCTTCTCTTTTATGTTGCTCCCTTTTTTTCTTCTGACAAGACCAATGTTACTTTGCAATTTGCATGATACAAAACGCAGGTTCTTTTGTTCAACTTGAACTCATTTAAAACTTGCCAGATGAACAGGTTAATATTACGAACTTGTTGCCCGACTACAATCTGGCTGATTTTGAAAAAAGTGGGATTGCTATATTAGCACTCCACATCCAACTCACCCAATTATAACCCAACCTGAACCTGTTTATTGCCACCTCTATTTTACTTTGTGAATGATATTTTTGTGTTTAGTCAATTATGTCAATAGTTATAGTGATAGTGAATCTGTCTTCCTCAATGGTTAGCCACATTTTCGGGGATTAATTGACTTCTTCATTGTTTTCAGGGAGAAGGTATGACCAGCATTGAACCAACAGCTGGAACAATAAATGATATATGTGTGTTCAGGGACAGTGGGTTGATGTTGTTGGCTTTGGATTGCAGCCAGATACCCTCTTACTTTATTCCTGCTCTAGGACCTGCTCCCAAGTGGTGTTCTTACCTGGAAAACTTGACGGTGTGATTTTAAGATATTGACTTCTGTTATTTGAATTAGGTGCTTTATGTCATTCCAATTGGGATCTTGGGTTCTTGTCATAGTATTACCACTTTGAGTTTCTTTTTACAGGAAGAGATGGAGGAGGGTGCAGAAACAACTATATATGATGATTTCAAATTTTTGACAAAAGAAGACCTTGAGAGGCTGAATTTGACAAATTTGATTGGCACCAATCTTCTACGAGCTTACATGCATGGCTTCTTTATTGATTACCGGTTGTACAAAAAGGTATTGCTATTGCTCCCTCTATTTTCTGTACTTATTTTCCACAAAGGATGTATGACCAACCTGCTTAGGATAGGGAACATGCTGGTTCAAGATGTGTTTGTTTGCCTTCCACTGGGGAGATGTTTTTGTTCATCACTAATGGTAAGCTGGCAAAGCAAATCCAGAAACATATTTGGAAAGTACAGTGTCAGGTCAGAGTCGATAGATCTCTTTCAGGAAAAAAAAAAAAAATGTAACAACTAAATTTTATTGGGTTTGAGGGACCTTTAATAAAAACAAAACATTTTTTGCACCAAATTTTTGCTGGACTTTCTCCCTGCTCAAAATACTGGGAATACATGGCAGTGAAGGGCATAACATCTATGTTTTAATATGTGTGCCCGGACTTCTAAATATAGTATGTCACTTTCAGTATTATGTTACTCATTTCTGTTATAATCTAAATGGCTGGCTTGCTGTTAGATATGATGTTTCTGTGTATACTTTCGCAGGCGAAATCACTGGCAGATCCATTTGCATATGATGCTTATATAGAGCAGCGTAAAAAAGAGAAACTGGAAGCTGAACGTGCCTCTCGAATTACGGTCAGTTTTTTCATTGTCGGGATTGGTGATTCTTCTCTAATTCTTCTTGAGCACTTTTGCATCTGAATAATCAACTATTGTTGAAAATTTGTGGTCACTAATTTTGGTGGTAGTTTTGAATTTTGGCAGTCATCCTTAAATTTTAGCGCATGTCTTCATGTGGTTATGACTTATGAGCCATAATTATACTATGTCCGATGGATCTAATATAATGGCCCACTTATACTACTACGGATCTCCTTGCCTTGAGAATTAAGGTTCAAGAAAAATTGTACAGCCCACCCTGTTTTTAAACCCTTGTCCATTTTATTGAATATGATACTCTGTTTTGATTAGCTTCTTTTCACCAGCGGCATGACCTTGTTTTGACTACAAACATATTCAAGTTTGTGTTGGTCAACTTTTGCTGATAAATTTGGGGGCTATGGTATTTTGTATTTTAAATTGACACTGGATATCATTTCATTCAATGATGGAAAAAATTTACCTGAATTAAAGCTTCTTACAACCATTTGAAAATTGGGTTCTTTTTGTACCAGGAAAAATTACTAACACTGTATCTGGTGATGTGAGCTTACCACTAGTTGTCTCAAAGCGTTGCCAAGCACTATTGGCCATCCCTTTTTCATGGTGGCCACAGAATAATCAAACAGAATTCATGTAGGATTTTGAAATTCAAGACTTTCTTTTTCCTTAATGCTCCATTTGATATGGTGAGAAAACAGGGAAGCAAATGAATCTTGGAATATAACATTCTGTGATTGCTAGGGCTGTTTTAAGAAGATTGGAATTTTATTTCAAATCTTTTCTATTTGCATTTTGCACCAGTCACCATTCAATAGGTGCATTAACCAAAATGTTAATCAGTGATTAACTTTATTGACATTGGATCTGTTGTGTGCAACAGCCTTTTATTTATTATTATTATTTTTTTGTTTGGGGGGGTTTGGTTCATATGATTGTAGGTGGACATTAAGTATCTTGCTTTCTCTAATTTGATGACAGGGACAGACTATCTACCTTAGACTGCATAATATATCTCTATTTTTTTTTTTTTTTTTTGAATCTGCAGATCAAGAGGAAGCTACCTAAAGTTAACCGGGTTCTCGCAGCTCGTCTTCTTGAAAATGAAGAAGCTGAAAATGAAAATAAAGATGTTGATGGCGCTGATACTAAGAAAACATCCAAGAAAAAGAGAGGACTGAGCAGTGAGGTTCTCAAAGATGAGCGATTTGCTGCAATGTTTGAAAATAAGGTTTGGGAAATTGACCTTCTGGCACTTTTACTAATTGTTTATACTGGGTGGTGTCCATTTCTAATTTCCAGCATATTTTCAGTTGACAGTTTACACTACCACCTACTGACTTTAAATTCAGTTATTGCATTAAGAACATTTTTATTTATTTATTTTTTTTTGGATAAGTAAGAACATATTAAGAGAGTATATAAAGAAATGACAGCAATACATACATACATACATATATATATATATATAGATGCACATACATATATATATGTTTATTTCTGTAGAAGCACTTATTTGATGATCAAAATGACGATATCCGCACATGTTTATTGCTGACATATGATAATATTCCCACTATATCCTGGGAATTATTGGTGACATATATTGATTCATTTTGGTTATGTTTGCAATCATTGAAAACCTGGGCTTACTCATGTGCTTCATGTTTGTCATTGGTTGCTTGCTTCCTGAATCTTTACAGTATCATTTCAAGTTACTGAATCTTTGTTTCCAGGACTTTGAAGTGGATGAGCAATCAAGAGAGTATCAGAATTTACATCCCGTGGCTTCCAATAAGCAACCATCTTTGGTGGAGGAACATTTTGAGCCTGTTATGGAAGATGAAGATCAGAGTTTAAGTGAATCTGATGCCCCGGCAACACCTCAATTGTCAGAAGATGAGCTTGACATCAACAAAAGTAACGTTAAAAAGAAATCAAGGGTTCCAAGGTGAGGTGTTTGTAGCCTTTTTATTTGAATTATGTTACGTTTCGAGGGAACAAATGGACCCATTTTACATGTGCGGTTTTATAATTGTAATCCTCACCAAACCACAAAAACTAGAAGTTGCTCTTTGTATTCTTCTTCACAATGATGGCTGTGTGTGTGTGTGTGTGTGTGAGAGAGAGAGAGAGAGAGAGAGAGAGAGAGAGAGACGATCTATGATGGGGCACTAGGACTACATTTTATATAGAAATAGTGGGACAATGTATTGATCAAGACCATTGAAAGAAATCTAGCCACATTAGAATAGATGATGCAAAATGTTATATATCTTTAACATTTTTGAAATGGGCAAATATAGCTGTTTTGAGTAGAATAATAATAATAATTATGATTATTATTATTATTATCCATTGAAAAGTCGAGATTGTTAAAAGGACTCATCATTTAGCATATAAAATGATGTAGCCCCATCATAGATTGTCTATATATATAGTTTTTCTATTAATTTAGTGGGGATGAAGTTTTTTTTCCTACCATTATTTATTTTTATTTTTTGTGGGGTGGGGGTGGGGTGTGTTTAGATCATCATCAGAAGCAAAATATTTGAATTTTTGTCTCACTAGTCACTTGTCACAAATAATTTTATTTATTATTATCAACCTGTAGATTATATGAAGTAAAGGATGAGCGGCATGCGGAGGCATTTTGGAATCGTGTATCGCTTGCAAAGGAGGACTCACTTCCCATGGGAGAGAGAGCAGCAGCTCTCCAAGATGAGCAGCAGACTTCCCACGTCCCAAATGATGTCAAGTTGGGACCAGGTGGATCTCGAGAGATTTCCTTCATCTCTAAAAGCTCAGCCAAGTACAGGGAGGACGAGGACGACAAGGAAACACGACAAGAAAAGAGAAGGGGAGTCCAATCCTTAGGGCTGAAGCCAGATAGATCAGGGTTTGGAGGTCGAGGAAGAGGAGGGAATCGTGGGAGAGGCAGAGGCAGAGGCAGAGGCAGAGGCAGAGGGAGCGGGAGAGGCCGAGGCCGATGGTGAACACGACTTACATTTCACATGTGGTCAGTCATTCAATATATATTTAGCTCATGATCTTAGCTTTCTCCATATTTCTGTGATTCAACTGAAAATGTACCAACAAGAGCGAGCCTTGTGTATCGTACTAGAGATGTAGAGTTCAATTTTTCCAATGAAGAGTCAAGCCACTGCATGCGCGCGGAGAGAATTGCAATATTTTATTTTATTTTTCTTTTTTGGGGGCAGGGAAGATAGTGGGGATGGGGGAGGTTGAGTAATGAGTTCATTCATGTGCTCATTCATGTTTTGTGATATTTACTCTTCCTTCCTTTCCCCCTTCCCCCACCTTCAAGTGAGAATTTGTGATGTTCAATTTCATCCTATATAATCTTATCTTCCGTTGGAAAAGAAGTTCAATGTTGATGTGTGATTTTGTTTTCCCTTCTGTGGAGAGCATTGCGGCATATGTAGAAATTTTTACAGAGGTTGTGAGGATTATTTGATATTTTGGAAGGGAGAATGCAAATTTTCTGACTCATAAGGGTTGATAGTACTGTTATTATTTCTATTTGAAAGTTAATACATGAAGTTTATGTGCACGGTTGGACCATGGTTCTTCAATGGGACTCTTTAAATGCTGCAGAAATGGCATTTTGACAGAACCAAATAAATAAATTATTAAAATTGGCATTTGGATCGAATTTTTTAATTTTTATTTTTCATTTGCAGTTGATACTCTCTGTCTGTGCTCCTTGTGGGCTTATATGATCCATCATCTCTAAATGCTAGTTAACAGTGACAGGTAAAATATCCATGTAATATGTGGAAATGTAGTGGTAAAACAGTATTTGCATAAATGTCCTAATACCTAATCTTTGCAGCTAGCTCAAAGTTTTAATGCCGTGCCACTTCATGCACAAATGGTGTGTTGCTCCTTGGGGATTGCGCAATTGGGTTTCTTTCTTTGGCTCATTAAATAGTACAAATGACTAACAAAAGAACCAGGAACAACCAAACGAAACAAGAAACAACCCTACCATACTAGAAGATCAACCAAACAAGGCAAAAAAAAACCCTACCAAGCTAGAACACCAGCCAAAAGACCTATATTTCTTCCATAATAGAATCAATACAAAACACTAGTGTCTAAAGTAGGGTTGCAAACGAGTTGAGCTGCTCATTAACAATTTGTGAGAAAGCTTGTTAAGGGCTCGACTCGAGTTCGATCAATTAATAAATGAGCCAAGCTCAGGCCTGAATTTTAGGCTTGTTTAGTAAACAAGTTGAGCTTAAGCATACCAAAGTTTGGTTCGTTTAGGCTTGTGAACATGCTCGTTAAGAGGTCGATGAGAAACTTGTTTAGGGGCAATTATTTACTTGTAGCATTGGAGTAATATTTAATTCTCCCTAAAAAAACAAATCAAATGAAGGAAAAAGGAAAAGTTACACAAAGTGAAAAATAACTTAAATGGGGAAAAAAATACATCCAGAAGAACGAGTTAGGATTCAATGCCAAGGTGGGGTAACTCGGTACCGTGCTAAGACCCTAGGGATGGTCCATATCAAAAGTTGCTATTAAGGTTGTTTTGGTAATTTCAATAGTAACTTTTTCAACTTTTGATATTAATCGTCCAAATCGAAATCCAACGGTGGTGGGGATCTCAAAACAGTGCTGAGTTTCCCCACTTCAGCACTGAATCCAAACTCAAAAATTAAGGATATAGCTAAAATAGAGTGAAATTAGCATTGAGTGATATTGAGGGTTGAGTTTGTTGGGTGTGAGTAACTTCAAAAGGGAAAGGAAAAGAAGAGAAAAAAATATTCATGTTTCAATCGATCCATGTAGTGGTTTTTTTATCTCAATTGGTGAAAATCCTAATTGGGTACATCTTATAGCCACAAACTTATCTAATCACCTCATTGTTTCTTGTTCTTTGTTTCTTACTATCATATACTTACCAATCTAGTGTTACGTAGCAGTAGGAACTGATGATCTAGTACAAGTTGTTCGAAACCCTGCCCAATTTTCGTCTGATTTTGACTTCGTCACCCTGATTCCCAACACCCGGTCTTGTCCCTACACGGTCCCGAGTCCACTTTTTCTATATTCAAAGCCTTTCTACCTATTAAAACCTCACAAAAATTCCAATCCATCAACTTACGCCCTTACATACATACCTCTTGCATTTGCATTTCAGATTTGTGAAGGAGAAATAATATTCACTAAGTTTCTGCCGTTTAAGGCACCCTGCATAGGGGAAGCTTAGTGGTGATTATCTTTCCCGATCATTTCTCCCTCATATCATTTCATATAGACAAGGTGCACGCATAAACCCTCCATTTTACTTTTCAGCCTAGTATAGCTTTACTTTTCCGCCTAGTATAACTTTACTTTTCTGCCTAGTATAGTTTTACTTTTCCACTTAGTATAGCTTTACTTTTCTGGCTAGTATAGCTTTATTTTTCTGCTTAGTATAGCTTTACTTTTCTTGCCTAGTATAGCTTTTTTTTCCTTTAGGAGTGGCATACGCATAGGTCAATCCATTGTAATACTTTTTACATCAATAATGATACAATTTTCAGAGCATATGTATTTTTACTCAATATTTTGAATATTACATTATTTTCGACTTAGTTAGAATTAGGGAGTCCCGGTTAAATTGCAAGATTAAATCTCCATAATCTTTTTACAACCTCTTTAAAATCAAACACCTTTTCAAATGGAGATTAGTTGAGTTATAGGCTTCGACACAAGAATTCTCACCAAGTCTTTGGTCTATTTCATGCAATTTTAACCTGAGACTTGACATGCTAAATAAAATATTAGAATAGACCCGGTAATTTGGTATCCCAATGCAAAAGGATAGAGTTACCATGAAAAAACTCATGTGCACAAGATAAAAACAATTAAAATCAATATGAATTTTGAACTTTTATACAGAACCATGATTTTCTCACAATCTTATCAAGTTTTCAAATCTATTTCAAAGACTTTCACTTTCAAAAATCATCTTAAAAAACATTGTCTTCAATCGATTTTAAGGTGTCCCAACATAAAGGGATGGGGTTACCTTGAAAAAATCCAAAGATGCTGCTTTTCGACAATCTTTGCAAAAAATAAGTTTTCAAGATATTTCTCTTCAAACACATCAAATGGCTAAATTCAATGCGGAACAACACTACCTTTTAAAATTTTAAAAACAATCCGTCCCTTAGATAAGTGTAAATAAGGCTTTAACAAGATCACAACCTAGGACGGCATATCCATTTAGAATTTTAAGTCCCAAATTAGGAATTCGCTTCAGAGAATAGGGTTTAAATAAAAGAAAGTTAAGAAATCAAAGCAATTGTTCGTTAACGAATGTGGTGGGATGCCTAACACCTTCCCCACTCATAACAAAGCCTCTATACCTAGATTTTTAGTGCACCAACCAAGTTTAGGAGTCATTCAATTTTTTAAGTAATAAGGACCATTTGAGACCTTAGAGATGACCTTCCACGTCTATAAATATATAACAGGTGGCAACTCCAAGCCTTCCTGAATTTAAGTTATGTTTACATGACTAAATAGAGGGAGGCATCCCTAAAATGAGTTAGATAAGACCAAATTTTTTAAACTTTAAAAATTCAAATCATTTTCAAATACCATTCAATAGGAAGCACACCACATGCAGCCAACTAATGGCACCACGGTGTACCAACGCGCCTGCCATCGTGCGTATGCCCAAAAACATGCGAATCCTGCCCAGGGTAGCGATAATAATCAACTAGTTTACGCTATTGTAGACACCCCATTTTGTATCGGTTGTTAGCTTAAGTCTCGGGGCCCCGATGATTAGTTTAGTGTACTTATTTACGGATTATCATTGAAGGATTAATGCGAATCATAGCATGGCATTTTTGGTTAAAATGAAAGGAAAATTATTTCATTAAATTAGTTCTTTTTTCGTGCCACTAGCATGTGTACATAGGTGATAGGTGTGTGTATGCACATATAATACATGCATGTGCGTGTTAGCGGTCACTCTCCTAATTTTTAGAAAATGCAATTTCCCTTTCCTATTTAGATTAAAAGACTTTTTTAAGTAGTGGTAATATATTTTTATTATTCTCCAAGTAAACCTAGTCTAGAAAGGAAAGGAGAAACCCTACTTTTCAGATATATATATACTCTTTTAATGTTTTCCAAAAAAAAGAGGAGAATAGGGTTTTTAGATAGTGAAATTCATCATAATTCAGCAGCAGTTTTTCTAAAAACCAGTGAGTGTAGTTTAATCATAACTTTTGATTCCAAAGTCAGAATTTAATGAAATTGGTCTTCTTAGAAAGATCTACAACTTTGTATTTCATGAGTTTTGTCCCATTTCAACGTTTTCATACCCAAAAACTCGATTGAAGTTTCTGCTGTTGCAAAGTGACGAAAATCACTTTTCTTTTCTCTTATTCTTTTTCGTTTTTATTTCTTTTCAAAGTTGAGAGAGATTTGATCCCTTTGCTATGATAACACTTTGACAAAAAGGAGTATTCATGTTGACTTGATTCAATCCAAAGACCTGAGGGGCCACGAACAAGTATAAATCGATAGAGTTTTGATTTCTTTGCTGTGAAAATACTTTGATGAAAAGGAGGATTTGTGCTGGTTTGATTCAATCCAAAGACCTAAGGGGCCACGAACAAGTATAAGGTCGGTAAATTTAGTGTTATTTAGTTTCTTTATTCTATTTTTTCTTTTATTATTTTTCTTTTATTTTATTTTTGTCTAAATCATGATTGGCATGATTTAGGTTTAGTTTTTATATTTGAATTAATTTTTATATATTTTATTTATTTTGGGATGCATGATGTAGATTGATACGTGATTCTTGTGTATGTGAAATGCCTTTTAGGTGCGTACGCATCTTACGTCAACAGATAGCTTGTTAGCCTGTTTACTTCTTTCATTTCTGGTTGGCTAATATCTATTATATTCCCTTGTATATTATGATCTCTACTTTCTGATATATTTTTTATTCTCTTTTCTTTATTTTATTTATTCATTATTTTGGTAATTGTGTGTGTCATAGTTTGCTTGCATGTTTAGGAAGGAATTTAATTGAATACTTAATTAATTAAAGCCAATAGTTATGTGTAGGGGCAGGTTTCGACTGGGCATTACTGGGTGCCCTACACCTTCCTAATGATGTACCCTAACTCCAAACCAAGATTCTTTGATTATGATGAGTTAGACCCTGCTAGGGTTCAAGTTAGTTCCCAAGTCAAATTGGGTGGCAACTCTTCTCCGCACTAGCCCTCCTGGTTAGTGGCATGCTTTTGAGCCGTGTGGTTTGGGACGTGGTGTTCACAGCTATAATATGAGTTAATATATTTAGGGTGGTGCTAATAACATTCTACAGTAGTTTATATTATTCAAAAACAAGTTGGCGAGCCCTAAACATAACATCAGGATATCCCCTTGAGGCATTATCCTCAAATGCTTTGCATGGCGCCTCCTCCATACAGTTAAATGAAAAATAAGTTTGTAATAAATAATGATTCCAAGATATTTAAACTTATTAACATACATAGGCAAATCAGAAATACAAAAGTTAAGTTTATTACATACAATTTCAAAGTACCTTAAAATGCGACCAAATAGTATCCTTAACAGATGCAAGGAACTCATTCCATGACTTATAAGGTCTTGTAATATGTTGCTTCAATTGCATAGTGAGGTCTGACCTTGACTTCACATGAAGAAACCTAAAATGCATGCAATAAGAGCATCAACAAATATTTTCAACACAATAAATCCCAACTTGATCCAATGAGTTAACAAATCTCCTATAAACTATCGGCTATCTATCTTTTGTCTTGGTATCATGCTTGTGATACCTTTCGTTTCCCCTAAACCTCTGTTTGTTCCACAAATGGTAGAATCTAGTTAACAAAAATAAAATTATAATTTTATATGTAAAAACTTATGCAAAACAAAGTATTAATAAATACATGCATAAATAAATTCTTATATCATAATTAGTATGAATATTTGTTACCCTCATGATGTGGTTGGATAGTATATTGAGTAGTAGAAGGCCTTGCACCATTACCCGTAGGCACTATGGGTTGTGATTTAGTCTGCTCACCCTTATAGGAACTACACTATTTCAATCAGCAGCCTACCCTATTTGCACCCTTGTATGAACCATATCGTGTAAATCAATCTGCCTTATCTTAATCTTCTTTGGAACCACATCTTGTGAATTATTTTTCCTAGTCTAAACTCTTGTAGGAATCACATTTTGTGTATCAACTCGCTCTATTTGAACCCTTGCAACAATGTTATGTTTTGAATTAGTCAGCCTTGTGTAAGAAACCCTATTTATGGCTTTAGCACTCCCCTTCTATCAGCCCTTTCCTTTTTCTGACATGTCTGCACAGTTTACCAACTTTTCATAAGCACCCATTTACATAAGAAAAATGTAAATTAACAACTAAAAGATTTTTTAAAAATTTGAGGAATAATTAAGTGAGCGAATATCATGGTTAAATTGCTTTGTAATAGTTAGGAATGTGCAAAAAACTGCCCAATCTGGCAAACCAAACCAGTCCGCTCCATTCTGCACCGACCCTCACGGTTTGAGAGGTTAGGGGCGCGGTTTGGGCAGATTGAATAATAAATTTAGTGGTTTGGTTTGGTTGGTGGGTTGAATTTTTTCGAACCACCAATAAACAAATCAACCCGCCTTTAATAATATATGTATCAAATTATAAAAATCACATATCTCCAATTTCATGTTTATGCATTTTCTTATTGCTATTTTGTTAGGCTAGTAGGCTTGGGGACCTCTAGAAATATTCAAAGTTAATTTAACATTAACTATCTCCACTTTCATCAACATTAATCCGGTGTTCATTTTCCAAAAGTCACAATTTACATCTTCAACATTAAAATATTGTGTAAGTGTGTATCAACTATCAAGCATTACATAACCACCTTAAATTATTATATTTTCTAGATTTATTTACAACAAATCAATTAAGACCCAAAACATTAGAAAGGCCTTAGTTGGAAAAGGCAAAAAAAACCCGCCCAAACCATTAGTGAAAACCACCCAAAAATTTTAACCAACCGGTTTTTAGTACCTACGGTTTGGCCATGGGTTGAAAATTTTGCAACCCACTATGGGCAAGTTGGTTGGTAGTTTTCCCCCTAACCGCTCCAAACCAACCTGCGCACATCCCTAGTAATAGTATCCAATTCAAATCAATTAAAAAATAATTAGATTTTCAAACTCAAAATACCATAAAAGCAACCAAAAAATCTGTCATTCCTGAATAATCAACTAACTTCTCATCAATGTCAAAGTCGCTGTAGACACCCCATTTTCACCCCATAAGTTCATGATAGCATTTGTTTAAGTTTAAAAGCATTTAGGAGTCCCTAAGCCTTAAAGGACACTTTTGCCCTTTTAAGCCTTAGGAGAATAGGTCATCATTGTATGCATATTTTTGTCTCTCTGTTGAGTCCCATCACTTGCATTTAATTTCTAGGATTATTTTGGATATGTGTGTCAAATTTGGTTTAATTCCAAATAGGTTTGGATAGTTAATTAAGACTTTTGCAACTTGAAGGGCAATTTCGTGTTTTACTTCGTATATTTTCCAATTGAGCCCAAAACTTGTTCCGGATTGTTCCATTGATCTTAGAATGATGAAATGAGCCTAATTGAAGTGCCAATTTGATTATTGAATAGGTTTTGGAATGATTCACTATACCCTTTTTTGGTTAACCGCTTTATAAAAACCCAGCTACTTGACCATGGTCAGGGATTTTTGGTCCAAGAATATTCTAGACTTATTCTACATTCAATCCTTGAAATTTTGACTTTTGAATCACTCAAATTGGAGTTAAATTGACCAATTTGTGTCCATTTGAAGTTAGGAGTCTGAACTAAGTCAGAAATCCTCAAAAACTTGGAAACCTGACTTTTCTCTCGGGTGACCGGTTGACCCAACTGGTCCAACTGGTTATCTGAGCACTCTGCTTTAATTTGTCATGTTTTGTAGTTTGACACATTTTGGGCTCTTTTACTCCGAATTTCCTTCTTCCAAAAGTGTTTTAAATCTATTGGGATGTGATTTTGAGTTGTCCAACATCTAAGGGATTTAATAATAGCCTTAGATTAGTTTTATGGTGAATTAATCTCAACCATTGGTTTATATGGTTGGTTGGCCATAAATAGAGGTGAATTCATCAGCATAGGGGACTTTTGACATTTCATATTCACTAAAGAGAGAGGCAGAACGAGTTTGCACACATTCATACTACTTTGAGAGAGCATCCTAATGCAATTTTGAAGAAGAACTAGAAGGCAATCAAGTCTAAAGAGGAAGAGGAACGCAACAAGGTTTTCGCTTTGAAGGTAAGCTTTCTATACATCCTTATTCTCATTTTTCTACCTTTCTCTCTTCTTCTACTCCCTTTTTTGCATAGTCATGGTTAGTTATTGAATTAGGAAGCATGTAGGCTCTTTAATTTATAATTCAAATATGATATGAAAGCATGCTAGTGGAGTAGGAATTGTGAATTGTTTGCTGTTAGATTAGTTTCTCTCTAGGATAGGGGGTGCGCTTTGCACTGAAATTTTTATGGTTAGTTTGGTTTGTTTTCTCTTCATGGTTCAATTATATGCATGATTTGGGGTATCTTTAATATAGGACACTTGCTGTAGAAACCTCGTCTTCATAGGTGTATAGATGATTATTCTTTTAGAGGATAATTATCATCCTTAGAAAGTGAGGCTATACATAGGGGGGTTTTTGTAATGTGTTTAAGTACATGATTAAGTCCTTTGCATTCTTAGACATATATTTTTCATAGGATATGTGAAAAAATCATTCATATAAAGTGATTTCTACGTAGAATTATCTTAGGATAGTTCTTAAGAAAGCTCGCCGTAAGAATGATTAATTCACATGCTTACATAAAGTGTTTATCTAAGGCTTTAGTTATTGTTTTCTCTTCATGTTTTGGATTGCTATATGATATTCTCATCATAATAATTCATATTTGGCATGATTTTGATAGTTGTATGCATGTTAGGGTGTTTAGGGCATATAGGAGCATATTAGGGTTTTGTTTCTCTTTTGATTTTTGTTCTTTGCATGAGTATTGGGTCATTATATGCATGTTTAGTATTCTATCCAGATTTGATTTAGGTCTTCTAATGATGATTTGGATATGATATGAATGGTTTGAGCATGATAATTGCCCTATGGTGTACATGGGGCAATTAATTGGTGATTTCTCAATGTTTTGAGATAATTGGCACATGGTAAGTTTGGTTCATGATGAGTTTTGTTATGCATTATTCTCTTCTCCCCCCTAGGGTTATTGTCTTTACTTTGGATTAGAAGTCTTAAGTTTCCACCTTTTATAAAATTCTATTTTATTTAGAATTCTATTCTCTTTTGAATTCAAATAATTTTGGAAGTCTATTTGAGTTAGAGTTCTATTATTTCTCAAATACCTACTTTTTCTCAAACTATTTTTGGAAAGCCCTAAGTTTTTTAAACCTTTCTTAAGTTGGAAACATAGGGTTTATAGTTCATTGTAAAGGGAGTAACCCCTTCTCAGTCGAATTACGTGGACTTTGATCCTTGCATCTTTGTATATAAGGTACGTAGGTGCTCATTTGATGTTCAAGTCCGCCCTAAGGATACTAAGTATCCTAAGTTTTCTTTTTTTTTTTTCTTTTATTCTTTTGTCCATCATATATGATTGCTAAAGGAGTAGGATGGACTCATGCTTATTCATTTATCCATTATATATGATTGCTAGAGGAGTAGAATGGATCTGTTTCTTACTCCCATATCTCCCTTGCATGCTTTCCAAATCTCTTTTATTTGCTTATAGATGTTTAAATGTTTTATGGATGTTTACATGCTTTTTGTTGGATGTTCATAGATGAATGTGGATGGTTTATGGATGATTCTTTACATATGCATGGTCACTAATTAGAAAGTGATTGAAATAGCCTATATAAATTCAGAAACCCATTTTGGGGCAAAGTGGGTGCCTATAGGATGTTTCCTAGAACCTTCCCACATCGTAACTTAGTCTCTGAATCCTCTCTTGTTTTGTTAAGACCTGTTTTTCCTTGATTGGAGTCATGCATTTGGTTTTCAAAGGTTTCCTTTTAAAACTATTTTCATGGTTTTCCTTTTTTTCCTTAAAAAATAAGGTGGCGACTCCTTGTTTGTTATGTTTTTGTGAACCTTTTAAAAACCATATTTTTATTCATTTAAATATCTACAAATCTTTTTAAAAGAAGTGTTTTCCCCGATCGAAACCTGTGGTTCACAGTTTTGCGACTCCACTAGAGATTAGTGGACTAAACTCAAGTAATTTATATGGGCTAATTTAATTACTTAAATTAAAATCAATCACTTGCATATCCTTGAATGTGTGCTTACTTTATTGCATTGTGTACGCAATTGCATTTGAATGATAAGTCGATGTATCCTTGCCTTTTTGATTGGCCTAGCCTTGACCCCAGTTCCCTTCGTTCTCGGATGTCATGTTTGCAAAGCCATCAACTACTCTTGCCACATATCCTTGGGTTCCACCTTTGGGTATATTAAATGGATCAATACGTACCACTTGACTCACGTGGCATCCCTCATGCCACATGTGATAGGTATATGGTTGGTTCAAGCAAGTAGGGGACACTATCCTACCTTTTTAGTACATATAGTGGACTTTTTAGGAACACATGGACTCACCTAGTTTAAAGTCACCATGCTTATGGAATGAATGCATGTATGGAGAGAATATATGTATGGTATGTATGTATGTGTGTGTGTGTGGAATGAATGTATGTGTGGTATGAATGTGAATGGAATGAATGGCAATGCAATTCATGTCACGATTCTTTAGGAAGATAAAACAAGGCCTTCAATACAGTGATCCGGATTCTTGCTCTTGAATGCAATTGGAGATATGTATGAATGCTATGTGGGTGGTTAATTCTGATGGGTAGCATGACTCTAAAATCAATAGGCCTACATACCCTTAGTATGTCACTTTATTCCTTGCCCCAAAGGGCACCCTTAAGGATGAAGTGTCCAACTAGGGGCATGTTTAGTTTGAGCCTAATTCTTTTGCACACCATTAATGGTTGCATCACCATGTTGTCATAATCTTGGGAAATGTGAGTGTTTAATTGTTTTGATTGTGCTTAATGGCTAAAGTCAAGTATTAATTCCCTATACCTTTCGTATGTCATTTCACCCTTGGATTTAAAAGTCCAGTTAAGGTTGAATTGTCTAACTAGGGGCATAGCAATTTTGAACCCTTTTGCTAAAAAGGTATATATATATTTGAACTAGGGGCACCTTTTTTAAAGTCAAATTTAATATAGTTGTAGAATAAAATTATTTTGGACTATGCCTAATTAAAAATTTGCTATTTAAAGAGGATTGATTGAACTTATGGTATCTTTTTAAAAGGCTAAGTTTAGAGTGAAACCCATTGTCACTACCATGGCTAGAATTAGCAACATAACATTGGAAGACATTAAGGGGATGCCATATGTGATTGTCCAAGTTATTCATCAAGCCCAATCCGAGGTTACGAACCATCATGATCTCCATTCAAAGACTCCTAAGTTCAAGAGATGCCAATCCAATTTGAAAGCCCAAACTGTCAAGAAGAAGCCTCACCAATTCACTGAACTCCACATGCCTTTGAGCCATGCTTTTCGAAGGATGGAGATTTTGGGTTTATTGTCACCACTTGACCCAATGCCCATACCTAATCCTTTGCCTCATTGGTTTAGAGAAAATGAGTATTGTGATTTCCACCAAAGTAGAGGGCATTACACTAACCATTGTGTGAGGTTGAAACATGAGATTCAAGACCTTATTGACCGTGGGGCAATCACTTTCCCCAAACCAACCACCAATCCAAGTGTTCTTTAAAGGCCTCCTATGAACCCTTTTTTGGCCACCATAAATCCATTCTCGTCAAGCCCAAACCACTTTCCAAAATCCCACTACAAAAGTTAATGACAACCATGAGTCTACTATTAAGAGGGCTATGGTTGATATGAGTCCCCAACAACCTCCGTGGTCTGCTAAGGTGCGTCACCAACTAGACAATCTTTATATGCCCTTGGACCAAGTCTTCTACAACCTTAAGAGCTAATGGTGTCTTAAAGCCACTAGCTCCAAAGCCACCGCCCAATCCTTTACCTCGTTCATATAACGAGTATCAATTCTGTGAATTCCACTAAAGCAAAGGGCATTGAACTGACAGCTGTATGAGGTTGAGGTAAGCCATTCAAAACCTTATTGACAAGGGGATTATTGCCAAGCCTAAAGCTCCCAACGAAGGCTTCAACTAAAGGAAGGAGACAATTCTTATAGTTCCATTTAATGTTTGCTGTTACACTGGCTCTATCATGACCATTTGTGCTTAAGAGTTTAGGCGTAGTATAGATTTGGGATTTGTTCTTTTTTTTTTTCTAGTTTTCTTTTGTCTTTCGAGTTTCATGTGTTAACAGGTTCTTTGAGTCTGTTATCTCTTATCATTGTTAGTTTGGCTTTCAATTCAGTTCTTCATTCAATAAAGTGTTGCTTTTCTATCTCATCCTTCCTATCAATCAATTGATAATCAAAGTGGCATGAAAATATTTCTCAATAAGCTCCTCCAACACTCAATGAGCAAGGGGCATGCACAACGAGTAATGAATGAACTGTAACTGATTAACTTGGGAACAATGAAAAGCCTAAAATGGTAAACATAGGGACTATCCTCCCACTCCATCATGTGAAGCCATTGAAGGAAGTTTTGAAGTCTTGCAAGGATAAATTGGGAAGAACGAAAGAAGAACTTGATTGCAAAGCTCAATTTCTAGAGATAATTTACCTCTCTTTCTTTTAAAAAGAAAAAAAAAATTGAAGAAGAAAGAGAGTGGGTGGATCAAACATACATCCAAGAGCACAAAAGAAGATCAAGTGCAATCAAAAGAAGACCTGGTAATCAAGAAGACTAAATCATCCGTTCGAAGAATACAAAGAAGAGTTCAAGCCAAATTGGGGTCATCCCTATGTAGTTATGTGTAAAGCTTAAGCCCGTTAGGTCGAAAACCTGCAAAAGTAGCCTAGGCAAAAGTTAGGGCATTTGAAAAAATGAATGATTAATGTTTTGAACTACGAAGACCTAATTCTCCACTAAAAAAAAATATTGTTTGTTCACATTGTTATGTGCTATCATGAGATTAAGTGGAGATACGTAGGTAGCCCATAAAGTCACCTTGGGTGCGATCTAATAAAAATAAATAAATAAATAAATAAGAAAAGAAAGAAAGATAGAGGAAAAGAAAGAGGTTTTGCACATACCCAATCATTGAAAGCAATTCTTTGTGACTAAGTTAAGAAGAAGCAGTTTTGTTTATTGAACTAATGCGCTTAGAATACTACATGCCACTAAGAGAGTTAATATGATTATTCTTTCTCTTCATCTTCCCAATTTTTTCTTGTTCTTGTTTTGTTTTGTTCTCTCTACTTTCCTTTGTTTGTTCTTGTTTTTCCCCTTTACTTTATGTCTTCAGTGGTCATTGACCGCGTCTTTGAGAATTATTGTTAGGCATGATTTATTCCTATGGTCCATTATGTCTGGTTCTATTCTTAACTTAGGCTCTTATCATCAAGGACTTAAATATCGATATCGCTGAGTATATCGAGGGTCCAAAAATGTGGATATTTCGGATATATCGTTGGATATATTGACAATATGGATATTGTTTTAAAGATATGGTGGATATTATGTGTTAAACGCAGAATTTTTTATTGAAACTCTGGGAAACAATGATTTAGACTATAATACACAATCTAGCATCAAAAAATTGCAATTTAAATGTGTATAAAACAAATATGTGTTGTGTAGGGTATAAATAGTGTGATACGATGAGAAAATAAATAATAGAAATTCATGCAAATATAAAATCCAAATGTCATATGAGATTAAAATTTGTAAATATTTATCATTTACACAATAAACACTTACATACTTACATACTCACATACTTACATTAGTATTTTAATACCACATGGAGTTCCTTGGTGGTTCAAAATCATCATTTCTATCCCTATTCTGCCTTTCCATATTGGTAATATTACGACAATAGGTTGGCCATTTCATATAATTAGCATAATTGAGTAGATAATTCTGTAGATGGCGGTCATATTCATCAGCAGAACAATGCCGTAGGATTCCCATTGGTGGCAAATCTGGTTGTTCAGTCTTAGGAGCTCCTTCATTTGTATGTGGTGGGACTGATGGATACATTGAGTATGGATTGGGCATATAATCAATTGGTTGTTGATATGGATATTGTTAGTCCATAGATATATGCCCCTGAGGGATCAGTGTTATAGTGGCCCATCCCATATGGGTTGTATAACTGATATGGCACAGGTTGGACTTGTTGATGGGGATAGGTATCCTGGCTCGAGTCTGTTCCATACCCAAAATGACTTTGTTGTGATCCTATACTCATAGACTCGAAGTTCGAGGAAAGGGAATCTACATCTTGTTGGCAGCTTGTGTTGTGTCCCCGTTTTTTCCTCGAATAATGTTTGCCTATTGCCCCGATACCTGGCCCTACTCTCCTAAAGCCATGGTCCTCATCCTGTGTCGCATGTGTGAAATCCACTTCACAAGTAAAAGGACTCAATAATGGCCTCGGACTAGCTCCAGCTCTATAATTTCCACCCCCTCTCCCATCGTCCCTATCATCATTTCCATCACTATCACTACCTCCAGTATCGGTGTCAGAAGAATCAGAAGACTTAGAATGCACCGAGTCTATTCTTATTGTATCCTCGCTTGATAAAACCTCCTCAGCTATAACTCTGTCAACGTCAATCCAGAGGTTTTGAGCTTCTTCTGCCACCTTTGGATCAGGTTCACCATCTGGCCCATCCAAATGTGAAGGCCTAATCCACTCGTAAAGAGGATTCTCATTTCCTCTCCTAGTTCAACTGATATATCAAGCAGATTTAGGGGCTCTAACTCTGCTGCATTGTCCATCTCAGCTTCCATATCTCTGATCCTCAACCTCATATTGTAATAACAAAAGACTAACTTTTCGAGCCTTTTGTACGCTAGTCGATTGCGCTGCTTTGTATGTATTGAGGAAAACTTGCTCCAATTCATTTCACAAGCTGAAGAGGAGCATGTTTATGATAGTATCTTCATTGCCAATTCCCTTAATGTTGGAGCAGAAACCCCATATATATCCCACCAGTTAGCTGCCCATAATAAAATGAAACTATTAATTTTATATTTACAACTTTAAAATTTATAAGTTAACAAATTTGTTAGTAGTCTATATAGTTCTATACGCACCAGCTGTCATGCTTTCTCTTGATGCAATTGCGAGTTTCTCTCCAAATCTACCCCTCGCTTCTCGAAACATTATAATCTATAAGTGCAACCTTTTCATCAATGATTAAATAGAATGAATATTAAAATATAAACTTTTATAGTTATTGTTATTGTGTTACCTCATTTCCAATCTCTCCACCCCTGTCGGAGTTTGGTTCCAACTTTTGAAAGACCTGAAGCACTGCATTAGTCAACTCTTGGTTGTAACTAATGTTATTCTTGTATTGATACTTTGGGTTTAGGTAGTATGCTAGCATTCATGTCAAACACAAATATACAATTTAATTAGTTTCACTTTGTGTGGTGCAAAGTGTGTAACAAACTAACAAATAAAAAATAACAAATAAGATATATAAATTATTATCTATAATTTTAGATATAGGAATTTAACTTAGAAATTTATAATGTATAAATTATACCTGTCGACAATAAAGGATAATCGATTGATTTGTCCCAGCGCTCCTCTATAGCTTTTAAGACCCATGCCACATTCTGATTAGATGAATGGAGGGTCTCTTTCATTACTTGGAATGCTTGATATACTACACCCAAGGTCGGGTATACCTCACTATCAACAATGCACAACAATGGGTAAAGAGGCTCATAAATACCACATACTTTTGTAACCTTAGCCTAGAAAGCGTTGTTTAGAATAAATGATTCAACTTGACTGCCTATTTGTGTTCTATTCAGTAGATGTTCGGTCCATTCATCAGAAGTGAACAAGGTTTTCAAGCCCGCCTTTTTCTTTAATAGGCTGTCAAGTGCAATATAATTTGTGGCAAACCGAGTGGCACCCGGTCGCACAATATCTCCTCCACAACATGCTCTCATTTGTGCCAACAACCAACTGTGGTTGTATATAAAGTTTGTGATCATCCTCCCTTCGATGATCACCTCTTTAACACCTTTTTTATCAGCAATCCTCTCAAATATGAGGTCGATGCAATGAGCAGCGCAGGGTATCCAGTATAAATTATACTTTTCCATTAACAGCTGCCCCGCTTTCTTATAATTGCTGCCATTATCAGTCACTAGCTAGACAACATTTTTGCTACCAATTGATTGCACGACATTTCTCATCAAAATATAAATATACTTATGGTCCTTAATTTTATTCCAAGCATCCACCGATTTCAAAAAAACTGTCTTTCCTTTACAATATACCATAAAGTTGATGATGGACAATTTTGTTGGACCTGTCCATCCATTACACGTAATGGTGCAGCCATATGTCTTTCACATTGGCTTTATTTGTGCAATGTATTTATTGATCTCTTCCACCTGTGAGATGAAATAGAATTTAAGTAAAATCATATAAAAAAAATTAAAAGATCATAAATAAAACCTAATAATGAATAAATACTAATATTTTGAATTAAATTAGTAATTACCTCCATATCAAGATATTTAGTTCTAATTTCATACAGGAAAGGATGATTAACGCCTGTTCCAGAAGACTGAGCTCCAGCAATCATATTTTTGAAGTGATGAGAGGCGGCTTTCTTAGGCGGGACATTTTCATGTATAAAGAATTTTGCAACTAATCTACCTAAACCCTCCTTTATCTTGCCTTTACTAAAAGCATCCTTAATAATCCTTTGCTTTGATTGTGATGATTTATACAAAGAAGGAAGAGGGGGGGTATGAGTGTCTAGCACCCGAACACTTTGACTACGTTTAAGTGGAGGCATTGGTCCTTTGTTTTTACTTCTACCAGAACCTGAGCCACCAGCACCAGAACTTCCAAAACGAGCATCTAATTGGAATTATCTCCTTTGCTCTTCCTTCCATTCACTAGCCTTTGAAGCATGGTAGGCTTTCTTATAGTACCTTCTTTCCTGCACATCCAAATTTGCTGGATACATCAGGATGTCCTCATCATCATCTTCATCAGTATCATCTGATTGGGATTTTAATATACCACCCCTTAACATTTGTCTAACATTTGAATCTCTTCTTATCTTTGCTGCCTTTGCTGTGGCTTTCCCCATCAAAAGTTGACGCATCTCATCTTTCACCTCTGGAGGCACATTGTTGCAAGGTGCTATATTATTTTTTGAATCTGACCCCAGTAAATGGTACTTAAGCCGCGTCGCCCCACCATTCTTCCATGTCTTCTAACGATACCTACATTGGATACCACCTACTGTACCCTCTATACGACTCCCATGTTCCCATACAGGATCAACATTCTTCGCTCCTTGCCATCTTTTACTAAAAGAATACAACTGCAAATTTCGTGATAATATACAATTATATAAGTATAATTTGTACACGTGTAGAACATATAAATATATAATAATATTACTAATTTACTATTTACTTCCTTACTGGATATATGAATTTAAATATGCATATGTGATTGTGTATCCTTTATTTATTTCTTTATTTTTTCTAAATTTTTGTAGGACTTTACGTTGGAGGTTACTATGTTAGTTTGAAATGAATAAATAATTTTGACAATTGACAATTGACCTTGATTTAACTATTATGTGCTTTTATGCATTTATTGTTAAAATGAACAAATTTCTAATATAAATATTACTTTTTATAAACAATTAAACACCACTAAAATTTACAACAATATATTGTGATTTGTGAGAGTTTATTGATTTAACTAGTATGTGCTTTATATGCATTTCTTGTTAAAATCAGAAAATTTATAACTTTCTAATATATTTTTCCTTTCTTTTTTCCCCTTTATAAATATTGTAATTTGTGAGAGTTTATTGATTTAACTAGTATGTGCTTTTATATGCATTTCTTGCTAAAATCAGAAAATTTATAACTTTCTAATATATTTTTCCTTTCTTTTTTCCCCTTTATAAATATTGTAATTTGTGAGAGTTTATTGATTTAACCAGTATGTGCTTTTATATGCATTTATTGTTAAAATCAGAAAATTTTTAACTTTCTAATTTATTTTTTCTTTATTTTTTCCCCTTTATAAATATTTTGATTTGTGAGAGTTTATTGATTTAACTAGTATGTGCTTTTATATGCATTTATTGTTAAAATCATAAAATTTATAACTTTTTAATATATTTTTCCTTTCTTTTTTCCCCTTTATAAATATTGTAATTTGTGAGAGTTTATTGATTTAACTAGTATGTGCTTTTATATGCATTTATTGTTAAAATCAGAAAATTTATAACTTTCTAATATATTTTTCCTTTCTTTTTTCCCCTTTATAAATATTGTAATTTGTGAGAGTTTATTGATTTAACTAGTATGTGCTTTTATAGCATTTATTGTTAAAATCAGAAAATTTCTAACTTTCTAATATATTTTTTCTTTCTTTTTTCCCCTTTATAAATATTTTGATTTGTGAGAGTTTATTGATTTAACTAGTATGTACTTTTATATGCATTTATTGTTAAAATCAGAAAATTTCTAACTTTCTAATATATTTTTCCTTTCTTTTTTCCCCTTTATAAATATTTTGATTTGTGAGAGTTTATTGATTTAACTAGTATGTGCTTTTATATGCATTTATTGTTAAAATCAGAAAATTTTTAACTTTCTAATATATTTTTCCTTTCTTTTTTCCCCTTTATAAATATTGTAATTTGTGAGAGTTTATTGATTTAACTAGTATGTGTTTTTATATGCATTTATTGTTAAAATCAGAAAATTTCTAACTTTCTAATATATTTTTCCTTTCTTTTTTCCCCTTTATAAATATTGTAATTTGTGAGAATTTATTGATTTAACTAGTATGTGCTTTTATATGCATTTATTGTTAAAATAAGAAAATTTCTAACTTTCTAATATATTTTTTCTTTCTTTTTTCCCCTTTATAAATATTTTGATTTGTGAGAGTTTATTGATTTAACTAGTATGTACTTTTATATGCATTTATTGTTAAAATCAGAAAATTTTTAACTTTCTAATATATTTTTCCTTTATTTTTTTCCCCTTTATAAATAATTTTAAATGCTACTATGTTAGTTTGATTTACAACAAATTTCTAAATTTCTAATATATTTTTCCATTCTACTTTCAAAAATATAAACTCTATACGCTTTGACATTGGATGAGATGATGCAGCAAAAGTCATTGTGCTAATACTTAATTATAACTATAAGAAGTGTTTTATTTTCTTTTTTGTTTTTCCTGGTTGAATAAGTAGTTACCACTTACCAGTCAATAAAAAAATGGTGTCTTTAATATGATAAAAGAGTTCAGACTACAAATTTATAATAGACTTTAATGAATTTTGACCCATAATGACCACTACGGCACTACTAAACAACACAACAACAAAAAACAAAAAAAACAAAAAACCAAAAAATCTGACATTGTCATAAATTCACTACCTATACTACCTAAAGCAGCACTAATAATGAGAGAATGAATGACAAATTAGTGAAATGGAGAAATTGGTGGCACCTTCAAGTTTGTTTTAACAAAAGCCATGCTAAGTCACATTTTTTTAAAATAAATTTTAAAAAAAAATTATTGACTAACTTATACTACCTAAAGCAGTACTAATAATAATGAAAATTTTGTGTGAGGCAAAAAATATGAGAAATAGGCTTATAACCTTTTAAGTTTATAACCTTCAAGTCTTCAAGTCTTCAATTAATGCACTACTCCTGTCTGCTGACTGCTGCTAATTCCTTTGCTTTCTTCAAGTTTTCTCACCTTCTCAGCTTATAGTGAAGTTTTGATTTCTAAAGTCTAAACTAACTGGAAGGAAGCTTATACACTGGAAGGAGGTTGTGTTTGGTTTTTTATACTGGAAGGAAGGAATGCTAATGGATGAAAGCTGGAAGGAGTGAAGGACTGAAGGAGTCTTTCACGTGAAACTGTGAAAGGCTGCTCACCCCACTTAATCATTTTCACGTGAAAGTGTGAAAGTAGTGGAATAGCTCTTTATTTTGGACAAAACACCTGAAAATGCAGCACAATAAACTGAAAGAAATAGGACCAACCACTGAAAAAGATAGCAGAAAACAACCAAATAAAATACTCATAAAGCAATTCAAACAATCACTTTCACGTGAATGTTTGAAAATAATGGAAAAGCTCTTGATTTTAGACAAAAGACCTGAAAATGCAGCAAAATAATGGAAACAGCAGGACAAAAACTGGAAAAAGGAGCAGCAAATAGCCAAAAAAGACCCAGAATTGCATTTCAGTGGAACAATACAGTGAAAGGTGTCAGTATGGGCGATATATCGACGATATATTGTCGATATATCCACGATTTCTCGGTTAAAACTGGCGATATATAGAATTATCGAGATATCGACAATATATCGCGATATATCGTCGATATCTCCCGATATTTTGTTCTTTTTCATTTTTTTCAATTTCGCAAGGAAATATCGTATCGCCACCCATCGATACAGCGATACATCGCGATATATCGACGATATATCGCGATTTTTAAGACCATGCGGGCATGAGACTCCATGGAATGATCTGTTTGTCTTAATTAGTTGAAGAATAAGAGTCGAATTTGATGAAGAAGAATAGGCATGACACTCTGTGAACTTGGGGGTACATTTGTTTACATGAATAGAAGGGGTATGGGACTTCGTCATTGTAGTAGTTGCAAAATTCAAGAAATATGGGGAGAAAAAAAAAAAGTGAAGCCCGCTAGGTTGAAAACCTGAAAGGGTGGGCTAGGCAAAAGTTAGGGTAACCCGATAGGTTGAAAACCTGAAAAGGCAACCTAGGCAAAAGTTAGGGTTCTTGAAAAGAAAAGAAAAAGAAAAAGAAAAAAAGAAAGAAAAGGAAAAGAAAGGAAAGGAATTCACTCTATCCTCGCACTTCGAGAAAAGAACCACAGGTTTAATTAAGATTTCATAAAATATATCATTTTCTAAGAAAGCATGGCCCCATTATTGATTTAAAAAAAAAAAAAAAGGTGTTCTTAAAAAAAATGTGTTTTGAAAAGAATGGCTTTATGACTGTATTAGATTTGCATAGGATTGGATTGAAAAGGGTGGTAATGTTTTACTTGTGGTTTCATATTTTCTTACTAAAATGGCTCTTTGACTTAGCCATAAAAGCACTTGAGAAATAATTAAGGCTCACTTTCCTAAAGTAGGCTTTAGTTTTTGGGGATGCTCATGACCCATAATTGTCTATCATTCTTTAAGACCTCTTGTTGAAAATTTGGTTGGAATCGGAATTAGGTTGAAAGTAAGTAAGCAGAAAGGAAAGTCTAGTTTCTAGACATTTGCTATGAACATATGTGAAGATTGTGAGAATGCTTGGAGGTGATTGATTGATAAGTCTTAAGTATCTTGGGAGAATTTTTGAAAAATAACATCAAACACATGTGCATGATGTTTTGCTTTAAATTTGTTTCGAAAGATTTTTTTTTTTTGAAAAAGTTTCTTTTTATCAAGGGAAATTTTATCAAATGTGAAACATTCATATGTTTCTTTTGCAGGACTCTTTTTTATGCCAATGATACTTAAGATTTGTTAATCAATTCTCTAAGTAATGTCTAGAAGTCTTGGAATGATGAGTTTGATTAAATTAAGAAAGAAAAATTAGTTTTTCTTCACTTAAAGGGTTTTATCAGAATGTGCACCTTTTGAAAAGCTTTTGGAAAATAGAATTTTGTAGGTGCTATTTTTTTTTTGTAATTGCATCAAACAGTTATGAACAAGACAATAAACATTTGTTCATAGCAAATGTCATGAAATGAGATGATAGAATTTGAGAATTTGGGAAAGAAATCACTTCATTTTCTGAATGGAAGTGGAGTATGGTGTTGATTTGGATGAGTTGGTGACAATTGAACTACATTAATGTTCTTTGATTGGTGCTTTTAACTCGAGAGGTTAATTGCATTATGTTTGCTATTCATCCTCAATTTACCAATTGAATGATGATTTTATACCGCGATTGAGTGATGCTTGATGATATATTCATCTTCAATCCTAGGATTGAATGATTGAATTGATAATGATGATTGATTTGGATCAATGGATGTTTGTCTACATTCTGTGCTTGTCATAGAAGGTGGAATAGTGTACGGTCTGAGTGCTACACTATGTTGGTTTCCTACATCCTTATTTTGGCTGATGATGCTTATGATAATTGTTTGGAAACATGGAATTTTATTTTCCTTGATTTCTCATGATAAATTGATGAATTGCAATTTATTTCTTGAGGAAATTATAGCACGTTGGAATTGATTGGGCGTTCTCGCTTATTTTTAACTCTAGGGTTAAAATAAAGCTTTGTTATGATAACCATTGGATGATTGGTTGATAAATGCTTGTGATGCTTGTTAAGAATCATGGAATTTGTTTTTCCTTGATTCTTTATGATTGTTTGACATTGCTATTAATTTCTTGAGAAATATAGCACGATTGGAATATTTGCTTTGCTTAATTTCAACGAAGTTGTTAAAATAAAGCTTATAAATGATTGATTGGAATTGGTTTTAAAAGTATGTTTAAATGACCCTTGTAGTCACATACATGGATTGTTTGGAATTGCTATTAATTTCTTGAGGGAATTATAGCACAATTGGAATATTTGTTTTGCTTAATTTTAACAAAGTTGTTAAAATAAAGCCTATGAATGCTTGGATAGAATTGGTTGTGATAGTATGCTTAAATGAACCTTTGGGTCACATACATGGTTTGTTTTGAATTGCTATTTTATTTCTTGAGAAAATTATAGCACAGTGAAATGGCTGCTTTTGCTTAAATTTAACAAAGTTGTTAAATTGAAGCTTTATGATTTGGTTTGATGAGTATAGTGTGTTTAAATGACCCTTGCGGTCACACACGCCCCCTATTTTGTGCGAGGTCTCTCATCCAATGAGGTGAGCGTATGAAAGTATAGTGTGTTTAAATGACCCTTGTGGTCACACACGCCCCCTATTTTATGCGAGGTCTCTGATCTAGTGAGGTAAGCGTACATTATGGAAGCATACGAGGTCCTCTCATCCAGTGAGGTGAGAGTCTGAAAGTACCGTGTGTTTAAATGACTCTTGTGGTCACACACACCCCTTATTTTGTGTTCTCACCCGGCAGGTGATCGCACATTATAATGGTTATGAATTTCCCCAAAAGTTGCTGATGAAATTCAATCTTTGGTTCTTTGCCCCTTTCTTGAGAAAATGGGCTATCATTTCTGACATTTGTGTCATTTGCGAAGCAAACTCCACCAATGAGGGGCATCTGTAGACACCTCATTTTCACCCCCATAAGTTCATAATAGCATTTGTTTAAGTTTAGAAGCATTTAGGAGTCCCTAAGCCTTAAAGGACACTTTTGCCTTTTTAAGCCTTAGGAGAATAGGTCATCATTGCATGCATATTTTTGTCTCTTTGTTGAGTCCCATCACTTACATTTAGTTTCTAGGATCATTTTGGATATGTGTGTTAAATTTGGTTCAATTCCAGATAGGTTTGGATAGTTAATTAGGACTTTTGCGACTTGAAGGGCAATTCGTCTTTTACTTCGTATATTTTCCAATTGACCCTGAAACTTGTTCTGGATTGTTCCATTAATCTTAGAATGATGAAATGAGCCTAATTGAAGTGCCAAGTTAATTATTGAATAGGTTTTGGATTGATTCACTATATTACCTTATGGCTAATTGACCCTTTTTTGGTTAACCGCCTTATGAAAACCCAGCCACTTGACTGTGGTTAGGGATTTTTGGTCCAAGAATATTCTAGAATTATTCTACATTGAATCCTTGAAATTTTGGCTTTTGAATCACTCAAATCGGAGTTAAATTGACCAATTTGTGTCCATTTGAAGTTAGGAGTCCGAACTAAGTCAGAAATCCTCAAAAACTTGGAAACCTGACTTTTTTCTCGGGTGACCGGTTGGGCCAACCAGTCCAACTGGTTCACCCAATCAGTCACCCGAGCACTCCGCTTTAATTTGTCCTATTTTGTAGTTTGACGCGTTTTGGACTCTTTCACTTCGAATTTCCTTCTTCCAAAAGTGTTTTAAACCTATTGGGATGTGATTTTGAGTTGTCCAACATCTAGGGGATTTAATAATAGCCTTAGATTAGTTTTATGGTGAATTAATCTCAACCATTGGTTCATATGGTTGGTTAGCTATAAATAGAGGCTCATTCATCAGTATAGGGGACTTTTGACATTTCATATTCACTAGAGAGAGAGGGAGAACGAGTTTGGACACACTCATACTACTTTGAGAGAGCATTCTACTGCAATTTTGAAGAAGAACTAGAAGGCAGTTAAGTCTAAAGAGAAGGAGGAACACAATAAGGTTTTCACTTTGAAGTTAAGCTTTCTATACATCCTTATTCTCCTTTTTCTACCTTTCTCTCTTCTTCTACTCCCTTCTTTGCATAGTCATGGTTAGTTATTGAATTAGGAAGCATGTAGGCTCTTTAATTTATGATTCAAATATGATGTGAAAGCATGCTAGTGGAGTAGGAATTGTGAATTGTTTACTGTTAGATTAGTTTCTCTCTAGGATAGGGGATGCGCTTTGCACTGAAATTTTGATGGTTAGTTTGGTTTGTTTTTTCTTCATGATTCAATTATATGCATGATTTGGGGTATCTTTAATATAGGACACTTGCCGTAGAAATCTCGTCTTCATAGGTCTATGGATGATTATTTTTTTAGAGGATAATTATCGTCTTTAGAAGGTGAGGCTATACATGGGGGGTTTCTGTAATGTGTTTAAGTGCATGATTGAGTCCTTTGCATTTTTAGATATATATTTCATGTAGGATATGTGAAGAAATCATTCATATGGAGTGATTTCTACATAGAATTATCTTGGGATAGTTCTTAAGAAAGCTCGCCGTAAGAATAATTAATTCACATGCTTACATAAAGTGTTTATCTAAGGCTTTAGTTATTGTTTTCTCTTCATGTTTTGGATTGTTATATGATATTCTCATCATAATAATATATATTTGGCATGATTTTAATAGTTTTATGCATGTTAGGGTGTTTAGGGTATATAGGAGCATAATAGGATTTTGTATATACATGTTTAATATTCTGTCCAGATTTGATTTAGGTCTTCTAATGATGATTTGGATATGATATGAATGGTTTGAGTATGATAATTGCCCTATGGCATACATGGGGTGATTAATTGGTGATTTCTCAATGTTTTGAGATAATTGGCACATGGTAAGTTCGGTTCATGGTGAGTTTTGTTATGCATTGTTCGCTTCTCCCCCCTAGGGTTATTGTCTTTACTTTGGATTAGAAGTCTTAAGTTTCCAACTTTTATAAAATTCTATTTTATATAGAATTCTATTCTCTTTTGAATTCAAATCATTTTGGAAGTCTATTTGAGTTAGAATTCTATTCTTTATCAAATACTTACTTTTTCTCAAACTATTTTTGGAAACTCCTAAGTTTTTAAAACCTTTCTTAAGATGGAAACTTAGGGTTTATAGTTCATTGTAAAGGGAGTAACCCCTTCTCAGTCGAATTACGTAGACTTTGATCCTTGCATCTTTGTATTTAAGGTACGTAAGCGCTCATTTGATGTTCAAGTCTGCCCTAGGATACTAAGTATCCTAGGTTTTCTTTTTTTTTTTTTTCTTTTATTCTTTTGTCCATCACATATGATTACTAGAGGAGTAGGATAGACTCATGCTTATTCATTTATCCATCACATATGATTGCTAGAGGAGTAGGATGGATCTGTTTCTTATTCTCATATCTCTCTTGCATGCTTTCCATATGTCTTTTACTTGCTCATAGATGTTTACATGATTTATGGATGTTTACATGCTTTTTGGATGTTCATGGATGAATGTGGATGGTTTATGGATAATTCTTTACATATGCATGGTGACTAATTTGAAAGTGATTGAAATAGCCCATATAAATTCAGAGACCCATTTTGGGGCGATGTGGGTGCCTATAGGATGTTTCCTAGAACCTTCCCACATCGTAACTTAGTCTCCGAATCCTCTCTTGTTTTGTTAAGACCTACTCTTCTTTGATCGGAGTCATGTATTTGGTTTTCAAAGGTTTCCTTTTAAAACTATTTTCATGGTTTTCCTTTTTTTCCTTAAAAAATAAGGTGGCAACTCCTTGTTTGTTATGTGTTTATGAACCTTTGAAAAACCAAATTTTTATTCATTTAAATATCTACAAGTCTTTTTAAAAGAAGGGTTTTCCCCGATTAAAACCCGTGGTTCATAGTCGCCACTACAACTATCATCATCACTATGGTTATAATCTCTGTTTTAATTAGCCCTCTTCTGCAACTCAACATTTACGTCTACAATTTCTCTCTCCGTATCCTTCCTATTCCAAACAACCTCTTCATCGTCGTCGTTTTTTTTTTTCATATGTATGTGTAAGAGCCCTGTCTGGCTCATTCTCTTGGTATGCATCATGGGATGTTGATCTTGACCTGGAGGCATGTCAAACAAGTTTCTTGGTTTTGTCTTAACCACAACAAACTAATCAACTTCTTTTATTCCCTTTACATAAAAAACTTATGTAGCTTGATATGCTAGCACAAAGAGCTTGTTTCTTTTTAGCCTTTGTGAGGTATTAACACTTGTGAAGCCATGTTGATCTATCTTGAATCCATGTTATCAAGTGCGTAACATCCTACCAATAACATTTAAATAATACAACTCTATTCCCATCTGTATAATGCAATTCAACTACATATGTTAGTTATACATAGTAGTGTATCTCAATTTGTTGAGATTCCCCATTATTCCACTATTTTGGACATTTTTTTAAAATTTTTTTTTGTTTATTTTTGTTATTTTTGTTTTATGTTTTTCGGTGTGGAATCTAAAATCATTGATATTATAGCCGATCTAACATGTCACAATCTTTTCAGGACCCGAGCTAATGAAAGCAATTGCTCGTCAACTTGTCCATTGCCATCCTTATATAATTGCATCACCTATTAAAATAGTGGAAGATGATTATTATGTTGCCGTTACTCAAAATTATGGATAGATGCCACAACATTGTATTAACCTTTTTTTCTTTTTTTGGTAGAAAGATAGCTCCAAATTATGGGTATTTTGAACAAAGGGCATCGCTATTTACACCACGTTTTTTTTCTTTATACACACACTATTTAATAAATTTTTTTGTTACCATTTTATCCTTGAGTAAAATGACAGTTAAGGACAAAGTGATTTAAATAAAAACACAAATTTGCTTTACACACCCACTATACATAACTATAATCATGAAAACTTGCTCACTTAAAAAGCTTTGCTTCTTCCATTCATATATCCTCAATCTATCACAAATCCTAACCACTAATCTATAATATCTCTTAAACCTTAACTATTGTTCGTGTTTTTACACTTTTTTGAACAATGGACGAGCAAATAGTCAATTCAAATATTTCTAGTGATGAAAAAAATATATATTTTCCTATAAAAAGTTGTAGAGTTTTGTTTGTGAATCGCATTTTGTTCATACCTGTATACCGAACAAACTAAAATGTTTAGACTGTTTCAACTGAACATTTTAAAGTTGTTCAGGACATACTAACCACATTTTTTGCAATTGTTCAGTCATAATGTACTAAACAGATATAATATGTTCAGCTTAAATGTACTGAACTTTTTTTTTCTATCAAGAGAAGTTGAGTTTCATTTGTAAATCACGATTGGTTCAAACTTGGTTTACCAAACAAATCTAAAATGTTTAGACTATTTCTATCGAACATTTTAATGTTGTTTAGGACATACCAACTAAATTTTTTATAATTGTTTAGTCATAATGTACTAAAAAAATACAATATGTTTAGCTGAAATGTACTGAACTTTGTGAAGTTAAGGTCAAGGTTAGTTTAGGTATTATGAAGTGTGTATAAAGTAAAAATGCGATTTTTAAAATTAAAAGGTGTGTGTACAAAACAAGTGTGTGTGTAAAACAAAAAACATAATGTAAATAGCCGCGCCCTTGAGCAAAATAGTTGGCTTGTAGTTTTGGCACAATCTTCTTTTTAAGTTATGGATAGATGCTACATTATTGCATTAACCTTTTTTCTTCTTTTGTTGTTGTTTTTGTTGTACAAAGACAACTCCAAACTATGTTTTGAACAAAGTAGCTAGCTTATAGTTATGGAATGATCTTCTTTTTAAGTTATGCAGTTTAATAAAATCATAGTATAGCACTTCAATAGTGTTTTTATTGCTAAACAGGCAAATAAGCACTTTTGGTAAGGGCAATGGTGTCATTTCAAGACTATAAGCCACTTCAGGACTTGTCTTGTTAGCAAGTAAAAAAGTTATTTTAGCATCTAACAGCACTTTTGAAATATAGTTCCCAAACACAACATCGCAGTCAATTAATAGCACCAACTTCCGCTTCTCTTCTTCTATAGCAAAAACTGCAAAAGCCATATCTATCCTAACGAATGCTTAATCTTTTACCACTCCGACAAGAAACTCACTAGAATAATAGCCATTGTCGCTGCTATGGCTCTTTAGTCTCTATCGAAGAAGATGAGGTTTAGAAACAATGACAATTTTTGGCCTTAAAATCAAAAGAAGTTGGTTAAGTGAAATTTCGATTAAAATTCTCATAGCTAGTTGACAAAGGGCAAAGTAAAAATGTTTGAGACTAAAGGGGCCATTTGTCCTAAATTAAATATTAGTTGTGTTAAAGTGATTCTTGATCAAAGTTTTGATCAGGCTAGGGGAAAATAATCACAAATAAGTGCAAAATGTTGCTAACTTCCTAGTAAATGTACAAAGCAAGGATTTATGAATGGAGGGAGTAAGGGTTTTTGAGTAAAGAAGTTTTCATGATTATGGCTATGTGTAGTGGTGTGTAAAATAAATAACCATTTGATTATACTTTTTAAAAGATCTCTTTTGTTTTTTAAAGCAAAAGAGAACAAAAGTAAAAAAGTAACGTTTGGTTATAGCTTTTAATAAATACTTTTTAATAAGCAAAATGCAATTAGAAATAAAATTTTGCTTTTAATCAAAAGCAAATAAAACTTGCTTTTAAAAGCAAAATTTATAAGTTTTCTTACTGGATTCAATCTCTCGACCTTACAGCTTTCTCCAACCATATCTTACGACAAATGGTGAGAGAGGCGATGACATACTAGTTTAGTCGTATTTACTTTTGCTTCTATAATGAAAAGTAAAAGTAAAAATCAATTTTACCAAACATACTAGTTTTACTGTTTTTACTTAATACTCCCTCTGTCCCATTAAGATAGGCCATATTTGCAACTTTTTTTGTCCCAAAAAATTTGTCCACTTTGAAAAGTCAAATCATTATTTTTATAAATTTCCTACAATACCCTTTGTTATTTCAATGATAACTTTTAACACAAAACCCAATACAAAAAAGTTGAGTGTATTTTTGGAAAGATGAAATTTAATTAATACAAGTCAATGTAATGATGACCCTTTCTTAAACCCCGTGATTTGTCAAACCTGGCCCATCTTTGTGGGACGGAGGGAGTAATAAAAAACAAAAAAATAGAAAAGGACTTTCCCATAAAGGTAAAATGCATCTACACCCCCTTTATTTATTGACTATGACACTGACACCCCCTATGCTTTCTGAAATTACACCACACTTCCTTTCTTTAGAAAATAATATACACTTCCCTCATCCGTCAAACGGCCGTTAGAGCCTTTAACATTTGTTGCTGACATCAACCAAAAATGGGTTTAAAATACCCATTTTAACTTTCTTAAAGCCAAACGCTGCGTTTAATAGAGGGCTTAAAACGCCTTCTGCAATCTACCCATTGCGTTAAATGTGTTACATGAGGAGAGGGTTTGGTTGGGCTTAAGGAAGAAGAAGATAGAAGAGGGCTTAAGGAAGAAGAAGAAGAAGAAAGGGAGGATGAGGAAGAAGATGTAGCAATAGGAAAAAGGAAAAAAAAATAAAAAAATCCGTGTGTTGAAGCTTCCATTTTTTCCGACGAGTTTGGGTTTTTTAAGGAATAAAAAAAAGCAAACTAAGGGGTGAAAAAAACAGTGAAAGAGAGGATGAGGAAGAAGATGAAGCGAGAAGAAGATGCAGTAGGAAGAAGATGTAGCAATAGGAAAAAAAAAAAAAAAATCCGTGCGTTAAAGCCTCCATTTTTTCCGGCGAGTTTGGGTTTTTTTAGGAATGAAAAGAAGCAAACCAAGGGGCAAAAAACATAGAGAAAGGGAGCATGAGGAAGAAGATGCAGCAATAGGAAAAAAAAAAATCCGTGTGTTGAAGCCTCTATTTTTTTCGGCGAGTTTGGGTTTTTTTAGGAATGAAAAGAAGCAAACCAAGGGGCGAAAAAAGCAGAGAAAGGGAGGATGAGGAAAAAGATGAAGCAAAAAGAAGATACAGCAGGAAGAAGATGCAGCAATAGGAAAAAAAAAAATCCGTGCATCGAAGCCTCCATTTTTTCGGCAAGTTTGGGTTTTTTTAGGAATGAAAAGAAGCAAACCAAAGGGCAAAAAAAACAAAGAAAGGCAGGATGAGGAAGAAGATGAAGAATGAAGAAGATGCAGCAATAGGAAAAAGGAAAAAAAAAGAAAGAAAAAATCCATGTGTCGAAGCCTCCATTTTTTCCGACGAGTTTGGGTTTTTTTAGGAATGAAAAGAAGCAAACCAAGGAGCAAAAAAAACAAAGGAAGGTAGGATGAAGAAGAAGATGCAGCAATAGGGAAAAAAAAAATCCGTGCGTTGAAGCCTCCAATTTTTCCGACGAGATTGGGTTTTTAACGGAATGAAAAGAAGCAAACCAAGGGGCGAAAAAAACAGAGAAAGGGAGGATGAAGAAGAAGATGCAGCAATAGGGAAAAAAAAAAAAATTCGTGCGTTGAAGCCTCCATTTTTTCCGGCGAGCATTTTTTGTTCAAACCCATCCCCATTGATTCCCTCCCCATTAGCCCCTCGTCGCTAACCACCATCAACATCACCATCTCTCAAAGCTTCGCAACCCTTCACCTCTCGCCACTCTCCCTTGACACCAAACCCAAACCCATTTTCTAAGAAAAACCAATTTTTTTTATAAAAACCCAGATTTTTCCCCTCCCAATTTCTACAAATGCTCCAAGAGGTGTACATCTAAGACTCGTGGAACTTCTCATGCTTGATGGGGCCTTAGCCACGTTTATAGGAGGGGACGGCGATAGCGCGGCAAAGCGAGGCGAGGCTAGGTAACAGCGATGGCTGCCATTCGCTGGGCTTACAAGTGCACCGTGCTTCGTGGAGAACTGCGGCGAGGGGCTTGCTGGCGGTGGGGGTTTGCTGTAGCGGTGACAGTTCGCCGACTGTGAGTGGGGTTTGCTGTGATAGGAGGCACTGTGAGGGTTTGGAGAAAAAAAAAAGAAAAAAAAAAAAGAAAAGAAAAGGAAAACGGAGGGGAGAGAGAGAGAGAGAAAGAGAGAGAGATAATAAAGAAGAAGAAAGAGATGGTCAGATGGGGAGAGAGAGAGAGAGCAAAAGCACAAAACGACATTGTTTTAAAAGAAGGGCAATTTGGTCTTTTTATATTTTCGTTAATCACATTAAGGTTGGCATTCTGACAAAGGGAGAGCAGTGTAATTTCAGAAAGTATAGGGGGTGCAGTGTAATAATCAATAAATAGAGGGGGTGTAGATGTATTTTACCCTTCCTATAAAAAGATCTCTTAAAAAGCACAACAAAACTGTATCTTTGTATTTTTATATAGACTAGTTGGTGCACACGTGCGTTGCACGTGGCTTTTTGTTTTTTTTATTATGAGAAAAAAGTTATCGCATTTTGTAGAGAAACACTTACCAAATAAGGTAGAAGACGCTGTTAATGGAGAAAGAAGAATTCAAAATCCCGCTGTTAATGGAAAAAGTAGAATTCTGAATTATGTAGATGATATATGTTAAGATTTAGAGTTTTATATGAATTTAATTTCCTATTTATGTGGTTTTACGAATTAAAGTATACGAATTATAGTATACTTTGAATTCCTATTTATATTTATGTATTTTATATTCTTATTTTCTATTTCAATCAATGTACCATGTATAAAGATAGAATTATAGTATACTTTGAATTCTTATTTATATTTATGTGTTTTATATTCTTATTTCCATTTTATGTGTTTTATATTTTATATTCCTATTTTCTCTTCTAATCAATGTATTGTGTATAAGGATAGTAATGTATTTAAAATATAAAATAAAGATATATTGGTCAATCAAAAGCTTTTTTGACATTCAACCTTTTATAAATAGTATAGATAACTTTATTCTTAACAATCATTTTACTTAATGATATAATAGTAAGGGTTAGGCTATTGCCACCACTCAAAATATTCTAAGCTCCCCAATATTTAAATAATTTGTAAAATTCTTTATATCTAAATGTAAATTTACCAATAAGGACATATCTACTTAAAAACTTTAAAAATTTCCTATCCCCACCCCACTCCACCCCCAACTCCAAAAACATTCCACCATCTATAAACTTTATGCTCTCACAAACCCTAACAACCTTGACACCAAATCTATATTTACATGAAAAATTAGTGTTTCTCATGTTATATTGAATAATGGACAAGAAAAGCGTTGATAGAAATGATATTAGTAATCAAAAGGTAAGTGTTGATACACTTTTTATCGAGTTTAACTTCAGTTTTTCGTATGCTGAATTTCGTCTTGTTCAGTTTTTTGACTCTGAACATGTTTACAATGTTCATTTCTATAACACCGAACTCTTTTAACGTGTTCTAACTTCTAAGTCCGAACAAAGTTATTTTGTTCCGTTTTCCAACTCCGAACAAATGAATATTGTTCACCTGTAGGATTCCGAACAAGCTTGTGTTGTTCCGTTTTAAAACACCAAACAACTTAACTATACAACAATTGAGAATTGTTCGTATATGTAATTGTAAATGAATTTTAAGTGTTCGTGTTTATAAGTCAGAACAAATAATAAAAGTTCGGTTTTAAAGGTCCGAACATTTTTTTATTGTTCTTTTCTATAAAGCCGAACATATATACTTTGTTCTTATTAATAAATTCGAACATATATAATATATTCTTACTAATAAGTACGAACATATATACTTTGTTTTTACTAATAAGTCCGAACAGGTTAGAGGTGGGATGGAAAAATGTTAGAAAATTTTTTCTTAAGGGTATTTTAGGAAGATAAGAGGTGCTTTTAGTCAAATATGAGGGGATTTAATAAGCAGAGGGATTAGAGTATCTTGAATAGTGGCAATACCCTAGCCCAAATAATAATAAAAAATTCATTGAATGTCGTGCGTAATGAAAAAAGTTGTGTAAGTAGCGGCTCCTATGATAAATACACTACCCGATGAGACATGCCTCTGTGTTGATTCCAGTGTAGAGTGACTAACTCAGACTGATGGACTCGGATGACGATGAGAGGGTGCCGTTGAGCCGGAGACCGGAGTGGTCGGACGTCACTCCGGTTCCCCAAGACGATGGTCCGAACCCGGTTGTGCCCATCGCCTACAAGGACGACTTCGCCGAAACCATGGACTATTTCCGAGCTGTCTACCGAGCATATGAGCGCTCCGACCGGGCCCTCCGCCTCACCTCTGAAGCCATCGACTTCAACCCCGGCAATTATACTGTAACTCTCTCTCCCTATATAGATAGATTTATGATAAACCCTTTCTCGTTGAGGTAAATAGAGCGTTATGCTTTGTTTGGTTGTTCAGAAAATGCTTTTTTTAGTGTGGTAATTTGGATCTGAAAAATGAAAACTTTAGGTAAATGAGGCTAGTTGAATCTTTAATTTCTGGAAACAAAAACAACTGAAAACATAAAATTTTAATTTTTCTTCTTTTCCTCCATTTTCTCGGCAACTAAGCGGAGGATCTTATTTTTTCCAGGGAAAGATTTTCTGGATTTTTTAGTTCATAATTAGTTCTGTTTAAATAATTTCACTTTAGGTATTGCAACACTTGTTTGATGGTAGGCTGTAATTAGGTCGTTTTACTGCCAAAGTGCCTTGAAGCTTTTATATCATGATATGCTGCATAAAATAGCTTTCTTTGTGAAGGAGCAAGCCACTTCCTTGATCAATGTTCCTTTGCCTTGGACTTGTACCTCGCTGCCTGGTTCGTGTCAGTTTAGACCTTTTTCGACTGCCTTGTGCATAAACTTTGAAAAGAAAGGGACAGGTTATGGATAGAATGTTCCTTCTTGGTTTATGGCTCTTTTTGTTTGTTTGTTTGTTTTGATAGCATGGAATTGCATATGGAAGAAGGGGTTGTAAGAAAATAAATGAGTTGGAGGGTGTAAGGATTCTAAAAAATGTCGCTGACATTACCATGATAAAATTTATCTAGAAGAAGGCAAGAGTCGAGGCGGCATAAAAAGTGAGTTTGAGGAACAGCTGTAACGACAATGAATATGAGAAAGTGTTAAATGAAACAGGATATAAAATCATGGGTTGACTAGACCTATAACTTCAATTAAATATGGGTTTTAAAGGATTAAGGACCTTGTTGCTTGTAAAGAAACTTGAAATGGTCTTCATGGATCACACATCTATATCACGTATGTCTCATGCCTACTGATGAGAAATTAAGGAGGGGATTGATACAAATTTAGGGTATTTTGTTGTAGAGGGCTACTCTTGTAGCATGGTAATTTGGCTTCTCTTAAGCTCATGGTCCTTGGAGCTATTGTTATACTGTTAGGGAGACTAAATTTGCCTAGGGATTTAGGGTTACCTTTTATTGAATTCTCCTCTATTTTGATATGCACACTTTTTAGTGGAGTGGGTGCCCTTTTTTGGACTGTGGCTCTTTTATGCATGTTTTGTTGTGTTTGGTTTTCCTCATAGTTCTTTATTTTCTTCTTCTTCTCATATTTTCTTCTACTTAATTTATTTTCTTTCTGGAATAGATCTCCCCATCCTGTGTTCCTTCTTTTTTTGATCAACAACAAAGGAAGAATATTATTAAAAATGAGGAAAAGGATACAAAGGATGGAGGACCAGCAGTCCACCTAGAAATAAACCAAAAATGAGTACCAAAACGGAAAACTACAGCCTAAACTAGGAACAAACAACCAACCAATCCGATTTGATAACAAACAAAGGTATTCTTGCAAAGTCCTTCGAAGATGTGGCCGAAAAGGTATTCCACCTAGATCTCCTCATCCTTTGTCCCTTCTTTTCCTCAACAAGTTCTGTTTCTCATAAAATCGGGATTGTTAGTAATATACTACTCGTCATCGTCATCATCATCATCATCAGTTTTTTTTTTTTTTTTCAGATTTTTGGATGGTTGTAACTGGGTGTAATTTGTGGAGTTAGGACTTGGTGCTGTAACAGCACTGTGTGATCACACACAGCACAGTGCTGTTACAGCACCAAATCCCATCTCTAATTTGTGTGTGTGTGTGTATACTTCCGGTATAGTGTTTTAAGGCCTTAATTTTTTTCTAATAATGTTATACTTATATATATTTGATACTCATGAATACACTATCAAAATTGTGAGCACTTATCCAAGAAACACCAACTCAAATTCAACTTTGCAAATCAGAAAATCTGGGACCGCTTTCTTGAAAATAGAACTGACTTTGTCAATATCACATCCTTCTTGGAACATTTTGTTGTATTGGAATCTGCTTTTAATCCCTAGGAAGCTGGGTAAGTGAAGTCCATTAAATCACATTGTAGTATGCTTCATTATGGCCAAAATAAAATTGCCGACCTTTGAGGTGCTCTCAAGCATGGTTCAAAAATTCACCAACTAATAATTCAGTTGGGTATGGGTGAATTGAATATACCAAAAATAAATCGGTTAAATTTATTTTTTAAAAAATCAGGAAAACATTGAATTCTGTTTTTAATTCAAGAAAACATTGGGAAATTTGGCCTGTTTGTGTTATTTATTTTTCAAAAAACCTGGTTGGAAACTATTTCTAATTCTGTCAAGGGGTTTTTTTTTTTTTTTTTGTGTGAACCTTCTGTAAGTGACATTACCATAGAAGCACGAGGCGGGGCCGGGGGTTGGTGGGAAATTTGGCATGTTTGTGTTTGTTTATTTTTCAAAAAACCTGGTTGGAAACTATTTCTAATTCTGTCAAGGGTTGGTTTTTTTGTTGTTGTTGTTGTTGTTGTTGTTGTGAACCTTCTGTAAGTGACATTACCAAAGAAGCATGAGGCGGGGGCAGGGGTTGGGGTGGGAGCGGGGCGAGGGCGGGGGCGGGGGTGGGGAAGGGGAAGGGGAAGGGGAAGCAGGGGAACATAGAATAGTCAAAAGTTTTGGGCCTATAGAAGCGTCTATGGAAAATATGTATATATATTGTGTAACTTTGTGTTTCCTCAATATGATATTTTGTGGGATGAAATTGTAGAGAAAGGTGCAAAAAAGTGTTCTTTTGAGAAGCCACACTAATGTAGAGAAAGAGAGCATGTTTTTACCTTCTTTTTTCTTTGTTTCCTTTCTTGAGCAAAATAATTGAGTATTTAACTAAGCATTAATTTGATATGATTAAATAGGAATTCTATTATTACTAGAAACATTTTTCACTTTGGTTAAAGTTGAGAAGAGTCTAGTTTTGGGGTGGAGGGGTCATGCCTTTTTCCTTCCATCACAAGGTTCTGTCTTACTTAGAATCGAGATTCTCTTGAGAGAGAATCAAGGGTCTTACAAGGTTCTGACTTGGGAGCACAGAACCATGGTTCAAAAGCAGGAGCAGCAACCTTGATAGAAGGTTCCTGCTTCTAAAGACATTACACATACTAAGAATTGAAAATGTTTGTTAATACAAAATTGTTTGTGAAACTTATGTGTCTTTCAAGACTAATGGAAACACATTGAGAACTCAGAACTTTATAGAAAACAATTATACTTAATAAAACAAGTTTGAGGGAAACCGGCCATATGAGGCACATAGGCCTTACATAAAACAGAAATGTTCATATATATGATCTATGAGGTTATAGCAAGAACTATCATTTATAGTTACTTTTCAAATTAGTTAAATTGGTTATTATTATGTTACTTTATTGTAATAACTTAGCTCTAACTCGACTATTCATCATGCTAAAGTGTAGAAAGGTTATTAGAAATTAAAAAAAAAAAATGGTATAGAAAGGTTTTCGATATAGGACAACCTTCAAATAGAGTATATACAAGGCTACAATCAAGCTTAGGTGGGCTAAACCTTGTCTTCCTAAGGTTTTGTGAAAGGAAGGGTAGTATTTAGGGCTTATGGATGGAATAAGTGTAAGGAATTGAACTAGAGGGAAATTGAATGCGAAATAACTTGAATAACAAAAATTTCCTATCAATTCCATGCAGCCCATGAATTTGATTGTGTTTCAATACAAAACTAGAAACCCTAGCTAGAAGAAGGGTTTGAATACTCACAGTTTCTTATGTCTTCTTCTTCCTTCAATTTTTGATTCTGGACAGCAATGGTTTGAGCGGCCCAAGTGTTCTACCTCCAATGGTATCAACACCTAGCAAAGGCCTTCAAGCTTCCCTTGCTTTCTCCTTGTTGATGCTAGAAGAAGAGAAGAGAAGAGAAGAGAAGAGAGGGAAAGAGAGAGCTTCTCAATTTTCAGCTAGGGGCTTGAGAGAGTGAAAATTCAAGTAACATGCCACATGCTAGTTTGGCTTATATAGCCACTAATGAGGGCCGGCCCAAGGGGAGAATCCCTTGTGGATTCTAGCTTGCAATTTTCCCAAAATTGCAGTTTAACCCCTCTTTCTTATATCTAATACAAGTGTGGCCCTCTAGAATAAGAATTATTCAATCTTGCGCTTTCTTTCAAGGCTTTAAAGTCCCTCTTTGCATGATCAGTGTGTGACTCATTGGGTTCATATCATCGAGTAGTAGGAATAGTACAAGGTGTGCTCAATAGAACACTTTCCATCAATGGTCTAATTGGAACACTTTTCAATTTCCTAATTGATTATATCTCATTTATATCAATTAGGGTTTCTACTAACCATGAGTAGCATCTAGCAATGGCTTATGGTGTGGTCCTCAATGAGATGAATAAATATCGAACAAAGAACCCTTCAGTTACAAGCTTATAGCTTAAGGTTACAATTACATCATTCCATCTATACAATGTTTCTGATTAAACTAATAGGACATGAAAATCTATCAAGTCTTTAGTTTAATGCTTTATACTCATTCATATATATCAACTCATTGATGAATTATGAAAACTCCTTTCCATAATCATCCTACCATGGCCATGGACTTTATGGGTTATATCATGAATGCTATATGAAACATTTTCTCCCTTTTAACTAAGAGTGTGGATTCCTTATTGATCACTCACATGCCTCCATACATATATCAATAGAGCCAATGAACACCTTTGTGACCTCATAAGAATCCACACTTAGTATTATCAAACTTCTAAGGCTATATGCACAAGAAAACTATGGTATCTTAGGTCTAAAAATTACTTGTATCACGGCAATTATGAGAAACTAATTGATAAGCAGTTAAAACTTCATTTAGTTGATCTCATATTCTATGATCACATTCGGTGTACCTATTCATGTAATAGGCACCCATATGTTGGTTATAGTGTTTACACACAAATAGCTTGAGACTAGTTATCCTCCTATAGAGCCAACCTAACATGTGTTAGTCCTATGGTTCATTATTGTCCATCACAATGAACTTTCAACTAGGAATGATTTAGGAGTTTAGTACAGAGATATATATACAGTCTCAAAATCACAACTCATTGTAATTTCATATTCTCAACTCTAACTCCATAGACATATCATGTAAATATAAAGAATGAAATGAACATGATAGAATAAGCCCTTTATTAAATATAATAATAAATGTGACATACAATAAATGAAATCTTGTGATTGTTCTTTATCCCTAAAGCATCATCTCTATAATTGGCTGTAGGGCATATAACTAACAATAAGGGTTGATTTGGTGAAAGATAAAGGATGAATATAGGGTGAAATCAGAAGAAAAATGTTGTTGGAAATTCTGGACAAAATGAGAATTTTGAGGGTTTTCAATGATAAATTGTATAGAAAGGTAGAATTAGGGTTTATGGTGAATGGTAAGGGTTATAGGGTTGAAATTAAGGTTAAAGGAAGGGTTGGTTTTGGATTCTAAAAGTGTACAGCAATGCTGTAAATTTAAAAATAAAGAAGAAGAAGAAGAAGAAGAGGAGGAGGAGGAGGAGAAACCAGGTTTTTTAAAAGTCTCACCTAGAAGAATATCAATGGAATCTCACCATTAATTAATGTAAGAGCTGCAAAAAGTTTTAATGGCTAATTGTTATAATTGTTTTTACAAACCTTGCTTATATAGAGAAAACCAAAAGACTCACTTTCCAAATTCTACTACTAGTCAAAATAGGACTCCTACTTTTAAATTAGGACTTCTACTAAAGCAAGTAAAAGACTTATTAGTAACTAAATAAGACTCAATTCTTGAGATACTAGACCTTTGATGTCTATTTAGATTAAATATTTGTCAAAACAAGAGAACAAGATGTTTAGGGAGGAGACCATATCCTAGTTCCCTGCCTTTTATATATTTTTCTTTCTTTTAACTGCTTTGTAGGACACCTCGTCCTTTTTTGTATTCCTTTCAATTTATAATATATTCTCTTTGTTGCTGATTAAAAAAAAAAATTGTTAGTTCTCTGCTATGACGTGGGAAATTTTATTTTATTTATTTTTTGACTTTTTAGTTTAGAAATAGCCACCTAAAAATTTTATTGTTTGTATTTTTTTGAATGTAAGGAGTTTGGGCTAATAAACTTTTACTCTTCTTTGTAGGTGTGGCATTTTCGGCGTCAAGTACTTGAGTCACTTAATGCTAACTTGCATGATGAATTGGATTTCGTTGAACATGTTGCCAATTCTAACCCAAAAAACTATCAAATTTGGTGAGCTAAAGTTTTTTTTTTGTCTGTTTTTTTTATTTATTTTTTTTTTGGTATTCATTTCTATTTTCCCTATTCTCCATTTGTATTAATAAATGTTTGACTAAAGATAAAAAGGCTAATAAACTGCACGACTACTAAGAAAGTAAATAGAATAAAATAAGAAGAAAAATTTATGTTTGTCATAGGAGATAGTAGCATCTCGTAGTAAGCATCAAAGTCATTTATAAAAATGGAAGCTTCTATGAAATCCAAATCATTTTTTCCATTTTTTGTTTTTGACAGCTTATAGATATCACTGGGGTACATTTGAGACCGGGGTAGCCTGAACATAACCCAGTTGGTGTGTGGGCGGAGATTTCAATGTCATGTGGTTGGCTTCTGAGTAATTGAATGGTTCTAGGACCACAAGAAGTATGAGAGATTTCGATTTCTTTATTAGAGAGTGCCAGTTGAGGGTCTTTCCATTTTTAAATGCTAGTTTCACTTGTGTTATGAGATGTAATATGTCATTAGTATGAGGGTATTAATGTCTTTTCATTGATTATGTATTTTATATAACTAAGATTTATTGGGTGAGGGTTTGGTATCAAACCGTAACCATTTTCGATCAGATGGTATCAGAGCCATGCTGCAGCCCATCTCCATCTCCGGCGACCTGGTCAAGCTCCGGCGAGTGTCGTCTACCTCTGGCGAGAGTCATCTACCTCTAGCGATCATCGTCCATCGTCATCTAAGCTTCAGCAGCACGATACGACATCACAACCTCCACGACAATCACCACGACATCACGATAGCCACCACAACAGCCCCCACGACAATTGACCCTCACCGCTAGACCTCCGACGACCTTCCCTCGCCCACGATGACTCCCTTAAACTCTCCGGCGACCTCTGTTCTTGGCTATTTTCTCCTACGCTGATCTAAGACTCAACCCTCCATCACTTCCATCACTATGTCTCTCTCCACAAGACACTAGGATGTCAACAGCACCCTCTATGACATCGTTGGCAACCTAGAGCTCCATTGTTGCCTGGTTTCTCTTGATGTGTTGATGGCTGGTCCAATTTCCCCAACTCCAGTGATGTGTTTGAACTTGGGATTTTTTTCTTGGATTTGTTAAGTGTAAATTGGCATTGTTTAGCAGCCTAGATTGAGGATTCCTTATTTTCAGCCAATTTGACACTGTTTATTTGATTTTATTCAGACTTATTTAGTTGAGCCAGCCCTATTATTTGGTTGAATCTCCTTTGGTTATGGAGTCTAAGGAGAACATGAACACTAGTTTTTTGTTGTCACCGGACCTACTTCCCATCACCACCATCAGGTTGAATGGTAAGAATTATGCTCACTGGGCTCAAGATGTAGAGGTTTTCCTACTTGGGCGAAAGAAGTTTAAGTTTTTGACTGATGATCCTCCTACCTCAACTGATAAAACCTATGCTGATTGGAGGGCTGAGGATGCCCAAATCCATAGTAGTTTATGGAATAGTATGGAACCTAATATCAGTTGCACTCTTGTTTTTTTGTCTACTACAAAACTTGTATGGGAACAGGCTAGGGAGCTGTATTCTGGTAGTAATAACCTCTTCTCGAATTTATCAGCTTCATCAGAATTACTTTTCTATTGGTTTAGATGATCGGACTTTGGAGGATTATTATGCTAAGTTTCAAACCATTTGTGAGGAGCTCAATTTGTATCAACCTATTTCTGCTGATGTGAGGGCAATGCAACGTCAGCGTGATTGTGTGAATGTTGCTTGATTTCTTTCTAGTTTATCATCTTCATTTGATTAAGTTAAATCCCAAATATTGGGTAGTAAGGAGCTTCCTTCTCTAAGTGAGGTGTTCAGTCGTCTTTGCCAAGCTTCTCTCTTTGACTCGACTACCTCTTCAGGGGTTAACCCTAATGATAAATCTGCTTTAACTACCACTACTGCCCCCACTACTATGATTGGGGATGGTGGCAATTTTAGAGGTGGTCGTGGCGGCCGTAGCCGTGGTGGTGGTAGAGGTTGTGGTAGGGGACGTGGTTTTCAGAAGTGTACACATTGTGGTGGTGATAACCACACAGTTGATTTTTGTTATAAGTTTCATGGTAGACCCTCAGCTAATCAGGCCATGTTTCATGATGATGAGTTTCAGTCTCCTGTTCCTGCCACTCCCACGACCTCATCAGTGCACAGTCGTCCTTCAATTCCTTTAATTGCCCCTACTTCACGAGTTCTTTCCATTCCTGAGGATGAGTATCGTCGTCTTTTGATCGAACAATCGAGTCCTACTTCTTCCTCCATTGCTACTCTTGCTCAAACAAGTACTCCTACAGCTTTCCTTACCTCTTGTAGTAGTTCATAGGTCATTGACTCTTGTGCTACTGATCATACGAGAGGCACATCCGGTATGTTATCTAATTTGCAACACACTATGTCTCAACCGAAAGTTACTTTAGCAGATGGCTCAACCTCATCTATTTCTGGGTTGGGTACTGGATGTCTTACTTCCACTTTTCCACTTACCTCGGTTCTGTATGTGCCCAAGTTTCCTTTTAGTCTTATTTCTGTTAGTTGGATTACTAAGTCTCGTAACTGTTCAGTGACCTTCTTTCCCACTCATTGTGTGTTTCAGGATCTCAAGACCAGGAAGACGATTGGTGGTTGGCATGAAACTGGTGGCTTCTCTTATTTCACTACCGATGGTTCCTCCTTTTCTGCAACTCTCCAGTCTTCTACATCTTTTATGGAGCATCACTATTGCCTTGGCCATCATTCTCTCCCGAATCTCAAGTTGTTGGTCCCAAAATGTCGTCATATTGAGTCATTGTCTTGTGAAGCGTGTCAGTTGAGTAAGCATCATTGTGTGCCTTTTGTTCCTCGGATGGAGCGTCGGGTGTCTCATCCTTTTCACATTTAGTTCATTCAAATGTTTGGGGTCCAATCGAGTCAAGTCTTATTTAGGTTTTCGTTACTTTGTTATTTTTGTGGATGATTTTTCTAGACTCACTTATCTTTTTCTCATGAAGGAAAGATCAGAGTTGTATGGGATTTTTCGAGCATTTTATAATGAAATAAAGACTCAATTTGATATTCTTATTTGTATTTTTCGTTCTGACAATGCTAAAGAATATTTTGAGTCTACTTTGTCTCATTTTTTTGTTGAGCATGGCATTATTCACCAATCCTCTTGTAATTACACTCCACAACAGAATGGGGTTGCTGGGCGTAAAATGCAACATTTACTAGAGACCACTCGAGCATTGTTGTTTCAAATGCATGTTCCTAAGCCCTATTGGAGTGATGCTATTCTCACAGCTTGCTATCTTATTAACCGTATCCCTTCTACTGTTCTTGCTCGCCAAACTCCTCATGCCACCTTGTTTCTTCATGTCAACTCCTTTTCTTTACCTCCCAAAGTCTTTGGTTGTGTGTGTTTTGTCCATGTGTTGAGTCCAGGAGGTGATAAACTTGATCCTAGATCTATTCGGTGTGTTTTTCTTGGTTATTCTCACACTCAGAAGGGATACAAGTGTTATTCTCCTTTATTGAAGCTTCACTTTGTGTGTGCTGATGTCATTTTTTTAGAGTCTGTGCCTTATTTTTCCTCTAGCTTTGTTGAGTCAGAGTCTTGTCTTCCTAGCTTACCTCTTCCTTTATCGATCTCCCCTCCTTCTCTTGAGAAACCATTGCAGGTGTATACTCGAAGGTGTGCCCCACCTACAGTTCCTTCTCCACCTCCCTCTGTTGATCTATCTTCCCCGTTTGGAGATCTGCCACTTGATTTGGATTCCTTACCTATAGCTTTGCATAAAGGTAAGCGTTCTTGTACTACTCATCCCATTTCCAACTTTGTTTCTTATACCCATCTGTCTTCTCCCTTTCATGCCTTTCTTACTTCCTTGTCTACTGCTTCGATTCCTACATCTGTTCAGGATCCCTATCTACTTCGGGTTGGAAGATTGCTATGGAGGATGAGATGTCTGCTCTTTATCATAATCGCACTTGAGATCTTGTCTCATTGCCTCCAAGGAAAATTGCTGTGGGGTGTCGTTGGGTATATGTCGTGAAGTACTTACTTGATGGGTCTGTTGAACGATTGAAAACACGCCTTGTGGCTAAAGGCTATACTCAAACTTATAGTGTGGACTATGCTGAGATCTTTTCTCCTGTTGCCAAGATTGGGTCAGTTCGCATTTTGATCTCTTTAGCAGCTGCATTTGGATGGTTCCTCTTTCAGTTGGATGTTAAGAATGCTTTTTTACATGGGTATCTCCAGGAAGAAGTTTATATGGAGCAACTGCCTGGGTTTGTTGCTCAGGGGGAGTAGTATGGGAAAGTGTGTAGACTTCGCAAAGCCATCTATGGTCTAAAACAATCTCCTAGAGCCTGGTTTGGTAAATTTAGTGAAGCAGTTTTACAATTTGGGATGCGCCGTTGTCAGTCTGATCATTCTATGTTTTCACTTATTTCAGATCGAGGGAAGATTTTACTTGTGGTTTATGTGGATAATATCATTATCACTGGAGATGACCAACTAGGCATTTCTAAGTTGAAGACCTTCCTACAAACTAAATTTCAAACTAAATATTTGGGCAATTTACGTTATTTTTTGGGAATAGAGGTGGCTCGTTCCAAAGAAGGTATAAGTTTCTCGCAAAGAAAATATGTGTTAGATATTCTTGAAGAGACTGGTATGTTGGGGACAAGACCAGTGGAAACCCCTATGGATTCTAATGTCAAATTGCATTGTGATCAAGGAGAATTGTTGCCAGATCCAGAGAGATATCGTCGTTTGGTCAGTAAATTAAATTATCTTACTATTACTCATCCAGATATATCCTTTGCAGTTAGTGTAATCAGTCAATTTATGGCATCACCACGTGTTCCGCATTGAGAGGCCGTTATTAGAGTAGTAAGGTATCATAAGACTCATCCTGGTCGTGGTCTCCTGTATAAAGCCAATGGTCACTTAAGAGTGGAAGGATTCACTGATTCAGACTGGGCTGGATCTCCTTCTGGAAGTCTACAACTGGATATTGCACTTTTTTGGGAGGTAACCTGATCACATGGAAAAGTAAGAAACAAAGTGTAGTTGCCCGTCTAGTGCTGAAGCTGAATATCGAGCTATGGCTCATATTTCTTGTGAAATGTCTTGGATTAAACATCTTTTGGGAGAAATTGGTTTTGAGGTTTCGTTGCCTATGAAGATGTCATGTGATAACCAGGCTGCTATTCACATTGCTTCAAATCCAGTGTTCCATGAGAGGACTAAACATATTGAAGTAGATTGTCATCTTATTCGTGAGAAGGTGGAGAATGGTTTGATAGTGACCCCATATGTTTCTACACAAGATCAGCTTGCAGATTTGTTTACCAAGTCTCTATCTAAGGCTCGCTTAGACGTATTGTGCTACAAGTCGGGATTATATGATATATACTCTCCAACTTGAGAGGGAGTGTTATGAGATGTAATATGTTATTAGTATGAGGGTATTAATGTCTTTTCACTGATTTTATATTTTATATAAATAAGATTTATTTGGTGAGGGTTTGGTATCAAGCCCTAACCATTTTCGATCACAACTTGGTCTAATTTAAAAGTAAATATGATGTGTAATTGAATTAATCGATTCTTTTTTTCATTTTTCATTTTTCTTTTTCTTTTTTTTTTTTTTTTTTTTTTTTTTTTTTTTTTTGGGGATGGGAGGATTTATTTCCTAATGCTAGACAAGAAGCCCTACCTTGGGTGGTTTCAGGACCACTGTATCATTGTGTTGGAGAACGGTTCTTTTAGGTGGGGTCCAACGCTTTTTAGATTTGAAAATTTGTTCTTAAAGCATCATTTGCTTAGAAAGTGTTTTGAGGATTATTAGAAAGATTTTTCTATATAAGGGTGGGAAGGTTTTAAATTTATGCAGAAGCTAAAATGTATCAAACAGAAGATTAAATCTTGGAATAAGGAGGTTTTTGGTGATGTTAGGGAGTTGAAAAGTGTTATTTCAAAAAGGATAGAGGAGTTGGATCATTTAGAAGGAGGTGATGAGGTTCAACTGAGAAAATCACTAAGAAAGATAAAATGTGAGAAACTGAAGGAAATTTCCATAGAAAGCTTTATTCAAGAGAGAGAAGGAGCAGTTAGCTCTCCGACAAGTTGTAACAATTAAAACAATCTGCAGAAAAAAAAAAACTGATTAACAAACTCCTAACAGCCCCTTATATAGACAAATAGAGGCCTAAAAGACTAAAATACCATTCATAAGCTCCCTAAATAACTATTGAAACTACTAGCTATTTCAACAACAAAGTACAAGTAAAAAATAGTAATAAAAGTGGAAGTGGAATGGAATTGCTGGACAGCAGTCCAAATGTGCCACATCAAGACTCCCCCTCTAAAGAAACACTTGTCCTCAAGTTTTGGAATGGAATAAAGAAGTTGAAGCATTTATGACATGGCTGGTGGCTTGTTTCTCTCATTCAAAACCACCCACGCAAGGTCATGAGCCTTGAAAAGAAGTTTCTTCCTCTTAACTTCAGCTTTGACTATGTGTTTGACATTGCATTTCTTACAATTGCACCTCTTAAGAGCATGAACATTCATCAATAATTCAGCCATGTACGCTTCTTCGCCATATATCATCTTTGGAAAAGGTAAAGAAGCTTTACCCAAACCACTTGGAAACTTAGAACTCAAATCACCACATACATAGTCTAATTCCCAACGACAATCACTATTCAAGGACTCGTCTTTGATGCTACCAATAAAAATCAGCCACCTTCAAAAGAGTAATTTGATGAGTAACTTTGGTAAAAGAAGCTTCCTCAGGTTCTTCATCAAAGATAGGTGGCATATCATGCATAAGAGACAATCCTGAAGATAAACTACAAGGAAACTCATCAAAACATGGTGGCGGGAACCCAAAAACAGCAGTGGAAAGCCCCCAATCAGCTTCATAATCACATGAAAGTAAGGCACCAAAACTACCATTATCAATGCTTTCCACCATGAGGTCCTTGGAAGTAAGTAGAGTAGTTGTTGAAGGCTTAGGAAGTGATCTTTCCTTCATGGGCAGCAATGTGCATTGATGATCATCTTTTGAAAGGGTGTAGGTATTTCTCTTCCCATCATGAATGGTTTGGCGATCATATTGCCAAGGTCTTCCAAGAAGAATATGGCATACATTCATAGGCACCACATCACACCAAACCTCATCAAAGTACTTCTTCCTAATAGAAAAAGACACCAAACACCTCTTGGTAAGTTTGATCTCACTGCCCTTTTTGAACCAAGAAAGCTTGTAAGGATAGGCATGTTCATGAGTTTGAAGATGCAACTTGTCTATTACTTCTTGAGAAACCACATTTTCACAACTTTCCCAATCTATAATCATGTTGCAAACCCGATCTCCAATGCTACAAGTTGTATAGAAAACATTGTTTCTCACCCAATCTTCCCTGGTCTCATGCTTGGGAACAAGAAGAGTCTTTCTCATCATAAGTGCCTTGCCATCTTCATGATCAAAATCACCACCAATATCCTCATTTAAGGGCTGGTCATAGGTTGGGTGGCATATCAAGATATACATTTTCATCAATTTCTTCCATCAAAAGTGCTTTATTTCGTTCTCCCATAGTCCTACGATCCGTAGACTTGTGGCCGGGTTCCCCACACTTAAAACACTTGAAATTCCCTCATAACTAATTTCTAGCCCCTACTGACGCGTAGTAAGTTTTGAGTAGGAGCAGCAGCTAGGGCAACTTTTGCTTGTTGTCCTTCACCCACATGACTTTCCTTTTCAATTTGTGTTGAAATTTCACCTTTAGAGTAGCTTTGGTATGGCTGTCCGGCCTTGGAAGTGCCTTGAAGTTGCTGTTCAGTCCTAGAAGCACTCCAATTTTGTTGCTTCTCCACCAACAAAGCTCGGTTTTAGGCTTCCGAAATGGTCCACAAAGGATGCAATGCAAGGACATCATAAATGGAAGGCTTAAGACCACTCAAATACCTTTCCACCATTTTTTTTTCACTCTCATTGAGATCAACCCTTGCAAATAGTTGATAAAAAGCCTCGGTGTAATCATCAACGCTCCCAAGTTGTCTAAGGTTATGCAACTTCTTGTACAAAGTTTGGATATACTTCTAGGGAATATAACAGTGCTTTAGCTTCTTTTTCATCTTGCTCCATTCTCTAATCTTGCCTTTCTTACTTCTTTGACGAACCATTTGTAGTTGTTCCCACCAAGAAGATGCACTTCCTTGGAGGCGAATAGAAACTAACTTCACTTTCCTTTCATTGGAAACTTCATAATAGTAAAAAATTCTTTCGCTAGAATAAAGCCAATCAACAAATTCATCTGGATTTGGGCTTCCTCTAAACTCCAGAATGTCAATTTTGAGATTATACTCCAACTTGGAGTCTTGCTTCACCATAAATGGTCTTCTTCTTCGGTGAACCCCAAAGGGATTCTCAAAAGAAGTATTGGTATCCTTGGATTCATAATCAACCTCACTAAGAGGTTGGAATCGTTGGACCATCTTCGTTAAAGCTTCTACTTGCCTTCTTAACCCATCAATCTCATCTCTATATTGCTGATTTTGTTGGTTGTCATCATTTCTACCCATTTGAGGGTGATTTTCAGCCCAAAAATCCATGTCCACAGCAATTCCTCTGCCCCCTACCTCTTCTACCACAACCATGTTGAGCCATGACCCCAATAAAACTCAAATAAAGGTCTAAATATTCAAAAGGATTGAAGCTAACAGCAGCCGGTATAGAAGAGCTTCCAGAAAACAGGACAATTGAAGCCAAACAAAGACTAAGCCTAGAGAAGCTCACTGGTGGCTCTTGTAATCTCAATGGCAGATCAGGTGCGACACCTTAATTCAGGCAACGATTGGCAGAAAAGAGGGGTCGATCCTCAAGCAGCTTCCAAACAGAGTCTCGGCTGATCACAAACTACAATAGACCTCCAGTAGAAGCCTTCGTCTTCTGCTGACTGTTCTTCGACCCTTCTAGAGAACTAAATCAAGCCCTAACAGACTTCAACAAAGGCTGGTAAGGGCTGCGACACTTGTATGGATCTCCAATCTTCATTGTTGAACGAAGAAAGAAGTTGCAATGAGAACTAAATTGCATTCCCAAACTTCGATCAGGTCATAGAAGGATTCGTGACTTCAACAGAGTATCAAAACTCCATTTCGCACCAGATTAAGGCTCCAGAATGCTTCTCACACCAAGAGAGAGCTTCGAACAGGTTCAATTGCTGCTTTTGCCGAGTTGCGATCAAACCCTAGGCAGTTTCAATCAAAGTTAGGCTCAATTTCTCCATTCTGATCCACAAGAGAGCTTCGATTATGGCTATCCAATGCTGCAATCACCTCCAAAGCAAACCCTAGACAGGTGCGACCAACATTGTGGCTCCAATCTTCATCTTGATTCAGAGGATAAGAAGAAAAAAGGACTTGACCATGGATGAAGCTTCATTCATCATGTCGGTAGAGGAAAAAAACACAGAGGAAAATGACCCACCACAGGTACGAATCTCAAGCTCTGATACCAAATGATGAGGTTCAACCAAGAAAATCACTAAAAAAAGAGAGAAACTTAGAGAAATTGAAGCAAATTTGCATAGAAAGCTTTATTTAAGAGAGAGGAGCGATTAGCTCTCTTACAAATTGTAATAACTAAAACAATCTGCTAAAAAAAACTGATCAACAAACTCCTAACAGCCCCTTATATAGACAAATAGAGGCCTAAAAGACTAAAATACCCTCCATAAGCTCCCTAAATAACTATGGAAACTATTAACTATATTAACAACAAAATACAAGTAAAAGATAGTTATAAAAGTGGAAGTGGAAGTGCTGGACAGCAGTCCAAATGCGCCACATCAGGAGGTGTTCGGAATGAACTCTTAAGGAAGGAGAAGGAGGAGTTAGAAAGAGAAAATTCAGGAGGGGTAATCTTTAAGGAAGAGATCTCTTGGTGTCAATAAGCGAGGATTAAGTGGTTAAGAGAAGGGGATAATATGTTAATAACACAGTTTTTTCATAGAGTGGCTAATGGAAAAGAAAGAAGAGTATGATAGAAAGGTTAGAAGTAGGAGATGGGGAGATCATTGAAGAGGAGACTCCCATTACTGATTATATCTTTATTATTATTATTATTATTTTTTGCTTCTCTTTATTTTACTGATGGGGTTGGGCAGCCTCTTTTAGAGGGGGTGGATTGGAGGCCAATTGACGGGGATAGCGCTTCAAGGTTGGAATGGCCTTTTGATTTGGAATATGTTAAGGAGATGGTTTTTTATTGTTGTAGGATAAGTCATCTGGGACCAGATGGCTTCACTATGGCTGCTTTTCAGGATTGTTGGGATGTGATTAAAGTAGCTTTAATGAAGGTTTTTTCAAATAAATTTGGTAGAGGTACTGTCAATGCTTGCATCAATGCTTCTTTTATTTGCCTTATTCCCATAAAAGGAAATCCATTGAGAATTAAGGATTTTAGATCCCATCAGTTTTGATATCCTTTTTATATAAGGTTTTGGCTAAGGTATTATCTATAAGGTTGAAAGGGGATCTTAGTGAGATTGTTTTAGTATCTTAGAATGCTTTTGTGGAGGGTCATTAGATCATTGATATGGTTTTAGTGTCAAATGAGGCAGTTGATAAATACAGGTGTAATAAAAAGGAAGAAATTTTGTCCAACATTGATTTTGAGAAGGCATAGGATCATGTGAATTAGGATTTTAGTGGATTTTGTATTGGCAAATAAAGGGCTTTGGGAGTAGGTGAAGGAAATAGATTCATGGGTTTTTAGTCTTCTATTTTTCTATGATAGTCAATGGAAAGCTTGGGTTTTGCTTTAAAGCTTCTAGGGGGTTGAGACAAGGTGATCCATTCATTCATTGTCTCCCTTTTTTTGGAAGGTTTTGTGAGAACCATAAAATTAAATTTGGAATTATGGGTATGGTGTTTATATATACATATATATATATATATATGAATGTTGTAATTATTATAGTATTATATTAATGAAGTATAAATTAATATGGATTAATTATTATTATTATTATTACTATTAATATTAGGGGGAATTACAGATTGGTCCGGCTATAGGCAAATAATTACATATCAATACAATTGACTACTAACTTAACTAGGAATGGCTATTAACTGTACGTATTTTCTGGTAACCGGACTAATCTATAATTCCCCCTTATTATTATTATTATTCTCATTAGTATTATGTATAATGGATAATAAAGTCAATTTAAGCATAATTAGCATAGGATGAAACAAGTTAATCTCATTTTTGCATGAAGGATACATGTGGCTACCATAGGAGAGAGAGTGGGAGCTAGGAAATGAGGTGGTTACAATAAAAGAATCTTGAATTTTAGAATTTTGCATGGACATATATGTGGCAACCATACGAGTCCCTTAGGGATGACTCACCAAGCTTGGAGAAGATATAAATACCCCTTTAAGCCACATTCTTGCTGTAGTGGGAAAGAAAGAAACTTAGAGAGAGAAAGAAGAAGAAAGAAGGTTGGGGCACATTTCAAACTACAAATTCAGGCTTCAGAATCACGAATTGAGGTAAGATATTTCATTTAGCACTGATTTATGATTGTATTTAGAAGTTAAATAAGGAATGGTTGAAGTTTAGTTAAGAATTGAGAAAAGGCTTGTGGGGAAAAAAGCTCAATCTTTTAAAAGGGGGAGGGTGACATTGATTTTGAGCACTCTAGCTGGTATCCCAACCTATTTTCTGTCACTTTTTAAAATTCTAGTCTTGGTGGTTAAAGGTTGGAAAAAATTTTAAAGATATTTTCTTTGGGATGGGATTGGAGAGGAGTTCAAGTTCCACCAAGTTGATTGGGAGCCCATGGTGTGCCTAAGGAGTTTGGTTGGCTTGGGTGTAGGCACTTGTTTCAATAAAGCTCTATTCGCTAAATGGATATGGAGGTTTGCTATGGATAGAGAGTTTTTGTGGAGGAATGTGATTGCTTGGAAATATGGGTTTGAGGATGGGGACTGGTGCTCCAAGAAGGTGAGAGGCTCAGTATGGGGTTGGTCTTTGGAAATCTATCATGATGGGCTTTAAAGATTCCATCCGTGGTGTGGCTTTTAAAGTGGGAGATGGTAAGAGGTCTCTAACTCCATCCTAGGCCTCCTTCTAGTCTGACTTCCCTAATGTTAGGTGGTAGCATGTAAGGCTCAGCTAAAGCCGCTCACACACAGCAACTCCAGCAGCAGCCGCCAAAGCAAGAGGGTAGGGGTACGTTCAAAATTCTGCTACTTAAATGTACTCTTTAATGCTTGTGGTCTTTGTTGTTTATCTGGTGAGGTTTTGGTTGGAATCATGCTGCGATGAGGTGCAGTTTATGAATTTGTTTCCTGATTTTTATGATATTACATCTAAGAAGGCATGGGTGAGTATGTGCTGTAGTGTGATAATTGGATGCATTGGAATCTGTGTTAGACATTTTCAGGATTTGGAATTGGAAAGTGTGTTCTTTTTCTTGGATAAAATTTTTTGTGTGGCTTTGCATAGAGAGAAAAAATCCCTTGGTGTGGAAATATCAAGGAGGGGGTACTTTGTTGGTAAATTCTTTTTGGATTGTTGTTATGGAGTTTAGTTTATCTTTTTGTTTTCTGTAGTTTTCCTTATACTCCCTCTATACCGGGCTAAGGCCTTTTCTATTTTAATGATGCTTTTATTTATTATAAAGATAGTGATAATAACTAATCAGGAAAGCTTCTTGTTACAGTTGTGGATATCACTTGAGGGCTGTAGAATCACTGGTAAGTGCATTGGGCTTCACATACCTCTTTCTTCTAAAGCTTCCAAAGAGGACACCTTTTCCTTCTAATTTAGGACTCATTGTTTACTGGCATAACTGATGGGAAAAACCTGAGGGGTTGGCCAAGTGGTAAGGCATCTCGGTCCCAGGGTGGCTGACTCAAGTGAAGGTGAAAGATCCCGAGGTCGAACCCCAGCATCCTGGAAAACATCCCCACGCCAGTGGTTTTTGCCCTCCCGCCACAACAGTGATTAGTCCCTTGGTTGAAAGCTTTGGGGATACACTAGGTTTCGACCAAAAAAAAAAAAAAAAACTGATGGGAAGAAAGTAGTAGTAACGATGTGGAATTCTGAGTTGTTGAACCTCATTTATCTTCTAATGTGCTTTTATTTAATCTTTGGAACAATAGCAGTATAATTCAAATATTATTTACCTAGTCAAATTGGTTTGAGTTGTCCAACTATAAATTAAATTCCAGGGTCTGCTTTCAGTCATCTACATATCAGTTAATTGATCTTAGTGATAGATTTTTGTAGGCATCATAGGCGATGGGTTGCTGAGAAATTGGGAGCTGATGCTACAAGTAAGGAACTTGAGTTCACCAAGAAGATACTCTCCCTTGATGCTAAAAATTATCATGCCTGGTCCCATAGGCAGGTATGTCGTTGTCACCTGTGTTTTCTGCCATGCTGAAAGACTTGACTTCTGTTGCAGAAAAATCTTTATTTAGCTGTTCTGTTTCTTAATTAAGGGGAGAAAGCTTTTTTCTAAAAAAATTTCTTAATGCACCGTTGGCTATAGTCTCCTTTTATTTTTTTGGGTGAAATTAGAGATTGAAAGATAGGTTTTTCTTTGCAGTGGGTTCTTCAGGCACTAGGAGGGTGGGAAGATGAACTAGACTATTGTCGGCAGCTCCTTGAAGATGACATTTTCAACAATTCTGCTTGGAATCAGGTATGGGTAAAATGTGCATTACAAATCCCAAAGAAGACATTGCAAATTTTCTAAATTTTGTTTATAAATCTAGGTTTTTTGTGTCCCTAGAACTGGCCTCCCAACTTTTTCATTATAGTTTTACAGCCAATTTCTGAGTTCTGAACTTGTGCTGGCATTGAATGATTCCTGTATGTTAATTTGTCTGCACGGTTTGCCCACTATCCTTGATTCTTTGTGATTTCCTTCTACAAAGAATATACCTTCTAAACACAAGGACACTGATCATGTTGCAATCCTCCATATAATGAGAGAATAAATGTTTGTTGATAAATGTTTGTTTTTGACAGAGATATTTTGTTGTAACAAGATCTCCCCTCCTGGGAGGCCTAGAAGCCATGAGAGAGTCTGAAGTAAATTACACTGTTGAAGCCATTATAGCCAACCCTGAAAATGAGAGCCCATGGAGATATCTTCGAGGCCTTTACAAAGGTGATACTCAATCTTTGGTAAATGATCCTCAAATTTCTTCAGTATGTTTGAAGGTTTTGAGTACCAAAAGCAACCATGTTTTTGCTTTGAGCACGCTTTTGGATCTTATCTGCCATGGCTTCCAACCAAGCCAAGAGTTCAAAAATGCCATCGATGCTCTGAAGACTCCAGACTCAGATCCACCAGATTCAGGCTTAGCAAAAGCAGTTTGTTCCATCTTGGAACATGTGGATCCAATGAGAGTAAATTACTGGACATGGCGTAAGAGCAAGCTTCCTGCCCAAGCAGCTTAATTTCATCTGTCAGTTGATCGGGTGTTTTCCATATCTGCTGGGTTATGTAAGACCATGGCAAACAGATACTGAGCCATGGTTCTTCTTGCTTTGTTTTTAAATTATTGTATGCTGTATAAGTTCAAATCCCTAATTCCATTTCGACGAAGATATATGCCATATATTGGAATGCAAATGGCTCTACTTAATTTACTCTACACAACTTCCAAGTTGAAATACTGTAATAATAGAGAGTGACAGAGAGTAGCTCGTAATTTTAATCATGCTTGGTATGTAAATGGCTCTAGTCTCATGTTTGTAGGACAATAAATTTTAACCGTGCTTAGATTTCTCAGGAAAATTGACTTGAGTTGTGTTTATCCTAACATTTTAAACGTCTACCACTAGCTGATTTAGAGGGTCAATTTGGTGTTTTCATAAAATGCCACCATTTCAATTCTTGATGACATTTTTATGCCCACCTTTTGTAAAGGCCACATGTATTTTTTGCCCCTTTTTATTATTTTTTGGCCTTGTGTTGTTTGTCCCTTTTATTTTGTCAAAACCAAAAGGCCACATTTGCAAAGATTGTAATGTACGTGAAAATTGTAATTAGAACGTGAGATTCTAGACCTCTAAGAAGGATAATAACAAAATATTGGGAGGCTCTAGTTGCCAAGTTCCTCCAATGAATCTCTTTATAAGGCATGCCCAGTAAACTAAATATTACGAGTAACGTGTTGTAGATCTTCAAAAAGGTGACTGAAGGGGTAGCTTGATGCAACTAGGCAATGGAATCATACTTTTATTAGGGAAACACCAGCGGAAGTGTAAGCAAATTTAGCAAGAGCCCCTAGCCTACAATACAAGAATCACAAACTGAATACGCAGCAACATAATTATTTGACTGAAGGAAACTTTGATAGCATGGGAAGTGTAGTTTTTCAAACCAATTCTGTGGATTAACTGTAAAGTAAGCTGCTTCCAAAACTGATGGCTTCAATTTCACAAATTTGTTCCACCTAGCAATTGCAGTTCAACGTGACTATTTGTCCAACTTTTTTTCTCTAAATTATTGCTCATGGTACAATCACCCACCCTTTCCTCAAGAAGATGATATTCAAGGTCATTAGGAAACTTTGAACCCAGGTCTAAAGTATGACCACCACCAGTCTTTTGCCAATCAAATCCATCAAACCCATTTTTGCATCTTCTAACACAATAATCTTCTTTTGTTGTGTGTGCATCTTTTAACACGCTAATCTTCTTTTGTTGGGTGTGTTGGTGTGTGTATCTTCATTTGTTGTGTGTGCTTCTTTTTAACATGCTAATCTTTTGTTGTGGTGTGTGTGCGCTTCTTTTGTTGTGTGTGTATCTTCTTTCGTTGTGTGTGTGCATCTATTAACACGCTAATCTTCTTTTGTTGTGTGTGCATCTTTTAACATGCTAATCGTCTTTTGTTTTTGTGTGTGAGAGAGAGAGAGAGATTTGCATTTAGTGCTGTCATCGTCTCTAACATCTATTTTGATTTTAATCATCTGACTACATATTACAATGTTGGTTAAATAGAACAAAATACAAAATAATTTCAGAAAAGCTACACCAAATGCAACCTTCACAAATCTGCATCCAGTAGTCCCTTTCACCAAGATACACAGGCAAAGTATTTTCTCCTAAACTGCACAAAATAGCCTAACCATGAAACAAGAAGGCAGGGGGGGGACCAAAAACACGGAACCTTCAAACCAAGAATCCGTTAACCCTTTGGTTTTGGAACCAAACAAAAGGCAGAACTGAGGGAGGGTAAAATGAGCATATGTGTCCCTGTACAAAAAAGAAATGGGATCAAAGCTTATTGTTCTGACCAGACTTCTTTGCCTTAGATGATGGGCTTGAGCTCTCCTTGAATGCAGATGGGCAGAACTCGCTTACACTACACATTCCACATTGAGGTCTGAGGGGAGTGCAAATCGTCTGTCCAAATCCCACCTGTTCCAATTAAAATCCCAATAAGACAAAATACAGTTTACAATGCGTCATCCACCCATTTACAGCAATTGGCATAACATTAAATAAAAAGAAACACAAATGTTCCAACATCCAGGTAAAAGACTGTCATTGCCATTTGCTGCAGAGGTCAAGTTAAAACATGCCTACCAGGACATTTCCTAGGACAAACATTTGATCAAATTTAATAAGGAATCAATGCATTAGATGGCTAAGCACATTAGATAACCCATGTAAAACCAGTAATAGTGAGGCTGATCTCCACCATCAAATAAGTGGTGGCCAGGTTTATGGTACATTTAACAATGACCTCAACTTCCATTTTTTTTATGTGGCATAGGTATTTGTACAATTTTATAGACATGTTTAGATGCTCATCCATGTGCCATACATGTGTGTACCATTTCAAAATCAAAACAATGCAACAAATCTGCTGAAACAGGCAGTTCAAACCATTAGAAAAATAGATTTTTGGCCATAGCCCCATGTTATAAGAGTTTTTTAATAATAGCTCCATAAACAAATTGATTAACTTCAAAACCCCTTTTGACACCAAACTGACGGAATTACCCTTCTCTCACAAAAATATCATTTGTCTTATTTTTGTCCCCATATGAATGGTGTTTCCATTTCTGTTAACCAAAAGATCCATCATTTTGAGTTCTATCCACAATTACTCGACTCAATGAGTCAACGCAATTCTCACCACCTCTAACCTTCGTCCCAACTCCTAAACTTTGATAAGAACCACGGTCCACTTTTGCAATCTTTTCACGTCCAAAAGAAAAAAAAAAAAAAAAAAACACTCATTTTTATGTAAAGAAGAGTAACATGTTGTTGCAACCTCTCCACACCCAAGGAAAAAAAAAGAAAAAAAAAAAACTCATTTTTATGTAGAGAACAATAACAAGTTATTGTTTAACAATAACAAAAATAGTAACATGTTACTATTTGACAGCATAATTTGCATGTTTTGAGAGCAAAATAGTAACATAATTTTTATTTTTTTTAAAAAATTACCTAATTACAATGGGTATTGTTTCGAAAATCATGACGAGAAGATTCCAAAAATACTAAGTTTTATCAAAAACGGATTTGAATCTTGTAATCATAGTTATTAAACCTAGACTGGATTGACTTGGTCGAGAGGTCGGGTCATTGGTTCAACCGTTAGGTCACTGGTCGGACCAATCTTATAATTAAAATAATAATAAAAGTTCATAATAATGATATAAAAAAAAAAAAAGGAAATCTTATTAAAAAAAGGAAAAATATGTATGTTAAAATATATATATATATATATATATATATATATATACCCTAAACTAAACACAAATTTATTTTTCACAATTTGCATATTTAATGTATAATAGACTATAAGATCATGCCTAACAAATCACACTATTATAGTACCATAGGATCGAGTTTAGTTTAGTTATAAAATGTACTTAAATATATTTAGTTTGTCTTATTTTGTATGTGAAACAAAGTAGTAAAATAGTGTTGATTGTAATCTTATAACACGAGAGATAGATTGGATAAGTGGTACTGGTTAACATCTCCATCCTATGCTGCTGGTTGTGGTTTCAAAGCTCACCTGATGCATGTTTTGACATTCATTTAAATAAATGAAGTCAACAATTGCCACATGCCTCTAAGGCTCTAACCGGTCAGAGTAGACGGGTTTGATCCTGTTTTAGAGTAAAATCATCTGGTTTAACCGATTTATTCCAAGTTAGGACGGTTCAATTGTAAAAACAATCCAATTAGAAAACCGAACCAGCTAAGGCACCAGGTCACCGGTTTACCGGTCCGACCAGCCGGTCCAGTCCAGTTTTAATAACTATGCTTGTAATTTATAGGCTTTTAAAAATTAGAAAATAAAAAAATAAGTTAGTTAAATAAGGTGCCTTTAATAACAAAAAAGGGAGTGCCCCTACAAGCAAATAAGGGTAAATTAGGATTTTTCATAAAAAAGATGGGGTTACTGCTAATAAAATTACTCAAATGTGGGTTAAGGGGTTAAGGAATCTTTTGACGGGGTTACTACTAAAACCATTCTTTTAAATGGGGTTATTGACAATTTTCCCTTAGAAAAACCCCAGGTAGGCAGTATAAGAATCCAGAATTGATTAAGCAAGCAATGAACCTGCTTTCTAAAAGAAAACAAAATGAAGTAAAATGATTTAGTGCTTAAAGAAAAGGCTGAAAATCCCTGATGGGTACATGTGAAGTATGCACACAAACGCACACACAGAGAAAGAAGAGAGGGGGGGGAATTACAAAGAAAGTGAATCCAAAAATTTGGCAAAGGATTCTCGGTTACCAAAACATGCCAAGACTTTACAAACAAAAAGAATCCTAACCAGGTTTAACTAGAGCTTAACCTGCAGCCATCTTTAATGTATGTATGTGAAGTGTAGACATGCGTGAATGAATGAATGAATTACACATACCAAAAGAGGGTTGATTGGAACCCATTCTTCCTTTGGAAGCCACTGTTGCAATGCCTCTCTTGTTTCCTCTGGAGATCGAGTTTTCTAGTAAGGAGAAAAAGAATTAAAAATGATGCAATATGTTTCCCTAAAAATAAAAACAGGGTAAAAAGTTCATCATAACACCATCAATAAATGAACAGACCGGACAAATTATTCCAACTCATAGTGACTCGGGCTGTAAAAATATGTCTTCAAAAATTAAAATCAGAATTCACAGGCAGGTCCACAGTAAGATCAACAAGGTGAGAAGTTCAGCACAGTAATGTTAGAATAAGAAAAGGAGAAAAAAATGGAGAAAAGTAAAATATAATACTTTCATGTTTGCATGCAGCTATTGTCATGACCTACCCCTTACCAAGGTCTACCCCTCACTGGGTTGAGGATAAAAGTTCTTTCTAAGAGCAAATACAGTACGAAATATGGCACAAATTATACAACCCAGGAAAGTTGTAAACCAACTTAACCCACTAGAATTTAAATCATTTAATCACCCCTCAATGGATTAGATCTGATCAAGCCAACAATTAACTCGCAGCCAAACATATCCATAAACTCAATTTTCAAGGACACACTCTCAATCAGTCAATCTCATACTGGCATACTGTTTCACACATATGGATGGGATTTCTTATCGAGAAGATTTTTCTCAAATATCTTCCCTCACTAGAACCACTAATTAAAGCAACCACAGCCATCATATCTACAATCATGGTCTTAAATATCGAAAATATCGGTGCACATCGATTCGAATTCTCAGGTACTTTCATTCCAGCAGAAATATCGTCGATATTCTTGACATTTCGAGAATATCAATGATATAAAAAAATATCGGAATTATTGTCACTTTATCTCCTATATGCCGACGATATATCTTCGAAATATCGTCGATATGTGGTTGAAATGTTGCCGGCATGGTAAGGTGAAGACTGAAGAGTGAGGGGGAAAAAAAAAACTATTGCTGCAAAAGAAAAGAAGAAGAAGAAGAGTGAAAAAAAATAAAAAAATCAATGAAATAACTCACCTGATTCTCGCCGGAGATGGTACCACAGCTGGTGCCAAACAAAGATGGCGGCCGTGGGTCAGTGGGTGTCTTCTTTAGTTAAAGTGGCTAGGGTTTCCAATTGGGAGAAACCCTCACTTCCTCTATCTTATTATTTATACCCTTACTTTATTCTATTTTTTAAATGGATAAAGGTCAATTTTACATTTTAAGCCCTCAAATTATTATTATCACAATTCTTTCATAGTTTCACAACTTATTTTCCAATTTAACCCCTATGGTTACATTTTCTTTTTCAAATTTATCCCTCACACACACACACACATATTTGGGTAGCACTCACATATTTACCTTAGAATATATATGACATTTAGATATTGAATTTATATAAATTTTTATTATTTATTTTCTTAGCGCGGTACACATTTTGCACCCTATGCAACACATTTCATCTTATACACATTTAAATTGAAACATCTTGATTCTAAATTGTGTTTGAGTCTAAATCATTGTTTTCCAAAGTTTCACTGGAAATTTCCATATTTAACTAATAATATCCATCACATCTCTCAATCGATATCGATATTTTCGATATATCCATATTTTGGGACCCTCGATATATTTATCGATATCGATATTTAAGTCCTTGTCTACAATATCCTTTAATGAGGAGATCTAGGTCAACCAATCCGGAAAACAGTCCCCAAAAAGGGTAATATAAATCCCATTAGATCAGAATAGGAAAATGACCCATATAGGCGTGATACAGATGTACAATTACCCTTGTGCCTTGAAATGTTAGTATGCTTTACAAGGAGATGTGGTGTCCACCCCCGACGGGCAATTAAACTGAATTTTGACGCAGCCATTGGACCCCAGAAGTTCTGTGCTGCAGGGGTTGTCCGTGATCACAAGGGCCAGGTGGTAGGTTCGTGGTCTCACATTGCAGAAGGAATGGATCCAGGAGGTGCAGAAGCTATAGCTGCTTGTTTGGGAATTAAGACAGCTCGGGAACAGTGATGGAATGAGATATGGGTGGAATGTGATGCGCATGCTGTGATCAATATGATTGTTTCCCCTGATAAACCTCCATGGCAATATGAGACAATTATAGTGGATACAAAGGAGGAAGTCAGTGCAGTTAAGGAAGCGTCAGTTAGAAAGATTCCCAGTGATGCTAATGGGGCTGCCCATGCCATGGCTAAGTGGGCCATTAGACTGGGATTCTCAGGTTTCTTGGGGGCTGACTCCATTCCTGAGCCAGTCCTTCAGGCTTGCAGCAAGGACTTTAGCAACAGGGTCGTCCCATAGTTAGTTTTGTTTTTCTGTCTTAGCCCTTTGTGTTCTGTTTTCTAGTGTATGACTTTGTTTTCTTTTTTCCAGTTTTAATAAAAGAATACAAATGGTCTTCTTAGCCCAAAAAAAAAAAAAAAACCTTCCCTCCTGCCCAAGATTGAAAACCCAAAAAATTGGAACTTTTCTAGTTTAGTTGCAATATTTGAAAATTTTATGTAAGAACAAAAATTCAAATAATCAACTTCAAAATTTTCAAGATCACAATAGAAGAACCAGGTTGGGTACATTTAATGTGACGTAATTATCAGAGTATAATAAAAGATACCTGTTTTGAGCCTGGCCGTGACACCCATCCAAGCCGATTGCAAATACGGTGCACGTGTGTATCTACACATATCCCTTGAACATTGTTCCATCCCACATTCATAACCTACACCAGCATTCACTAACACTGAATTCAGAGAAACTGAGGCAACAATATGGTTTAATGAGGTAATCCAATTAAGCCTTACCAAATGAGCCATCTTGGGACCTATCCCTGGAAGTAAGAGTAACCCCTCCAATGAACTAGGTATGTCTCCATCATACTTCATAAGACAGATTTTTGCAATTTTCTTCAAGTTGCTGGCCTTTCTAGAGTAAAATCCAACCTAAAAAGAAATTTTAAAATAAAATAAAATAAAGTATAGAAAACTGACCTAATTAATTTTTGGCATACCAGCAGCATTATCATTTAAAAATTAAATGCTTTTATAAGGCTGGGCACCCCTTTGGGTTTGTCTCCAACACCAAACTTAATCAAGTCCACTAAAACAACTTTCTTCACCATTTGTTCAAGTGGCTCTTGAGAAAAACATACCGGGTAAATCAAGCTCTTGATGGTTGCTTCATCAACCCCATCAATGGCATCAGCAGCAAGCAGGCCATTTTGAAGGAGACGCTGAATCGCTCCTGCCCTCCTAAAAGATCGTAGGGATTAAAATCATGTAAAGGGAATGAACAGTAAACACACTCTGAATATAATTTGGAGCAAACTGATTAAACATCTATTTATAGTGTACATGCAGGTTTCTGTCACAGTTTTTAAGTACATCCCTTAGATCCCACATTATGTGCACCATTTTCATAAGTGTTAGCCCCAAGGTTTCATAAACCATAAATTTTGATGACAACAATGCAATGATGGCTTTTGGTTCTTGTGAGTTTGTGTTCTTGTGAGTTTGTGAGGTTTTGATTTAGAAGGGGCTCAAAGCACAAAAATGCGATCAAATATTATATGGCACAGTCAACACCTCAAATACTCAGGGGCATGGATCTACTCAAATCCAATATTCAAGAGGATGATCAAATGAAGCATTCAAGATCAATGAGTGAGAGTGTTAGGAAATTATGTAAGGTTGTTTTCAATTTATGCTTACCAAATTACAATGGGCTTTAGGTCATTTGCATGTCACATTTAAAGACTTAATTAGACTCACATAATGACCATGTGATAGGGACTTTAATCCCAATTCGTCTATGCCTTTTTTCTTTAAAAACAGTCTCTAGACTGAAATTTCAGACGGCTGAAATTTATTTCAGCTGGTTGAAATCATTTCAGTAGGATGGATCACATAATAGCCTTAAACTTAGTCTCTAGAAATTTCAGATGGCTGAAATTATTTTAAGACAGCTAAATCTAAGCCTTGTTTTTCATATACCTCATTCTGGAAATTTCAAACACTTATTTCAAATAGCTGAAATTATTTTTAAGACGGCTGAATCTGAGTGTTGTCTGCAGCCTCATACACCTCATTCTGGAAATTTCAAACGGATGAAACTTATTTTAGACAACTGAAATACACAAGCTGACACATAACGGCTATTTAAGCATTAATTGCCCACCAAAATCTTAAAGTCCCATCATTTAATGACCCTAAACGGTCATATTGGATCCAAGGGCTATAAATACAATGGTTGAGCTCTTAAATTTTGTGTATCTAATCTTTTGAGAGAGCAACTTGTACACAAAAGATCAACTTCTCTTATCTTATAATCAAGGGTTGTGTGAAACCCTAGCTTGAAACACTTGAAAGGTGTTTTGTGCAAGTGTTGGCACAGACACTTGTAGTTGTAAAAGGTTTGCTTCTCTACCTTGAAAGAGAGCTATAATAAATCAAAGAACCCTCAAGAGGAGATCTAAAGGTGAGGACAAAGGCGAGTGACCAAACCTTGTAAAAATCATTGTGTTTGATTCTCTTAATCCCTTGCTCCTTTAATTTCTTGCACATATATTATTAGCATCATAGCATAGCATTCTTGGCATCATTGTTCTTGAAAAGTGGCTAGAAAGTTTTTAAAGTTTGCATCAACCCAATTCAACCCCCCATCCTCCTCTCCCTGGGTTGAATCTTGGGACAACAATAAGTGTTATCATATATAATATTACTCAAAAAAGGAAGAAAAAGTATTTTAATTGCTTTCAAGGCAATTAATGCAACTCAATAGATATCATCACTTGAACACCATGGAAGCAAGTAAATAGCTTTAAAGGTACTCTTTCTCAATTAAAAATTCACATGTATTGCATTTCCTGTGAAGTTCCCAAAACTATGAGAGAAATTCTTGTATGTCAAGAATGATAATATATGTTTCTTTTTGCATATCATGGAATGCCTTTTATCATTACTTTAATGTAAAATTTGGTATTAGCATTCTGACTTCTTCATGAAGTTATTCATGTTTTCTCTGGAATCCAAGTCATAATTGCTACCAAAGAATTCCCGAATACAAAATTCCCCACTGAGTAATAATAAACAATCTGATAAATATTTTTAAGTTACTCTAAAGAATAGTTAAACTTAACAATATAAATGAGGAAAGGGTCTACAAGGAATCATTTATTTCAATCCTATCTGATCAGCGGATCAAGTAGTAAGACAGGAAGTGGCTGGAAAGTAACTCATCAACTGCCATTTCTTGATCACAGTCTGGTTAGTGGGAACATTGGACGTATTGGTACTTTATGAGTAAGATAACTAATGTTTCTGCACAGTTAGGGTACTTACTAATGGGTCCACTGTACAGTAATTAAGGCAGACTGACTTAGCTAAAAGCAGGCCGATGACCTTAAGGAACTTCAAGGAACATTTCTAACCATCTTAGCTAGTAATATCTTGTTTTTGTTTTGTTTTTATTATCATAGTTTGGTTTTGTTTGTTTCCACTTTCCTGTCTTACCTTGTTTGCTTTAGGGCTCTGGGATGGTCCTTGTTTCCTTTTGTTGGCTACAAGAAAATCTTGCCCTTTGATTCCTCTATTTCCGCTTTTATACATTCCGTCCATGTGATAAAATTTATTGCCTACCCTATAAGGATATCTTGTCCGTCAATCCCTAAATTTACTATGTCGTACGTTTCGTCCTTGTGATAAAATTTATTGCCTGCCTCTATGAACAGATATCACGCTTCGAAAATGTTTAACTTATGAGCTCTTTTAAATATGAGTTGTGCAGCGGAAGCATAATGGTATATAGTATTTGATTTCTGTATATTTCAAATTTCAAGAACGAAATTTCTTATGAGGGTGGTAGAATGTAATACCCCGGATTATTAAATGTTAATTTTTGGTTATGTTGGTTTTATTTTTTTATTTGGGAAGAAAAAATGTTAATATTGGTGTTATTATTAATTGTTGTTATTATTGATGATTTTGATAGTGGAATAATTGCAATTATATAAGATTATGTGTATTATCTTGCATGTAGAAGCATGAGGTATCACGTTTAGAATTAATGTGGCATTGTTAGTGACCACTGAAGCATATATTATAACCTAATTGCATGAAATTAGTAAAGTCGCATGATATAGGGATGTTGGTTTGCATGATAGAAGTGAGGTGTCAACACCTCTTGAACCCTTGCATGTGATGAACTAAGTGTCCATTGAAGGGTGGCTTTAGTTGCATGAAAAGACTAGGTGGCATTGTACGAAACAAGTTGGTGGCATGGCCGCATGGGAAGGTTAGGTGTCCATTCTTAGGACAACTTAGTTGCATGGCTTTAGCGAGGTGGGATCATTCTAAGCTATTTGGGGATTCTATAAATACCCTTAGAGCTCCCATGACCTTAACCGTAAGAAAGAGAGAGATAAAGAGGTATTCTAGAGGGAGGAAAGCTTATTCGCTTATTCTTTATCAAATTTGTGTATTTTCTCATTTATTTGAGGTAGGGGATTTACTTCTTATATAGTAAATGGTGTTTGTTTTAATGAATATATTGAATTCACTTTTATGTAAGGTGATTGATATATGATGATGATATTATTGGAAGTCATAAATTGTGATGGTTGATATTATTTAAGAGATGAATTGTTATTAATCATGAGATGATATTTGAGGTATATAATTGAGAATTTGTAGCATTATATTTTATTTACTATTTTTGTGGTATTTTAAAACATTATTTATTGTATGGAAATTAAATTTCCTACTGGGCAATTGTATCTCAAATCAATATTTTTTAGGAATTTTCACTGAAGGTGTGCTGTAAATGATGGAGCAGATTTTTGAAAGATTTTTGTATTCGTTTACATTTTTTGAACGTTTTGTAACTACAAATTATTATTTGTATTCCAATATTTTATGGTTGTATTATGGGTTAGCCACACAGCTACTACAGTGTTCAATGTTTTACAATTTCAAAGAGATTCCATTTTTGAAATAATTTATTTTTACGGAGCTCATAGACTTTGAACGTGTTTTTGCTTATAATGCTTTGAAATTCGGGGTGTGACAAGAGAGTCCAAATGCTCAAACATTCTGCACAGATTATAGCTACAATATACACCACTCCAACAGTATGAGTTATTACTATCAAAATAACAAGAAACAGTTAGCATATTAAAACCCTTGTGCCAATTGGCCACTAAATTGATAGTATACTATTATGTAAGAACTTGCCATGAGTAACATTATCCTTGGTTTGGCTTGATAGAAGTGAAGATACCAAGACAGCAAATCTTCTTTCCTGATAACAAGATGAAATGACCAATAAATTCACCAGCACAGTGCTTCACCATCAAAAAAAAAAAAAAAAAAAGAAGAAAAAAATCCCATAAAAGTATAAAACATTCATGAACAGAAAAATATGTTAGCATAGGGGAACTTGAAAAATATTGCGATCATGCATAAGAAATTGACAATGTTAAATTTATAGTACTATGCTTTCAGTTTGGAGAATTATTAGAAGATTCATGGCTAGTGAGGGGTTATCACAAGACTCCTTTTATAAACAATCTTCGAAATCAGTCCTAATGCAAGAAGCAACAACCAAAATCACAAGACAGAAATGATGGGGACAGCATGCACGTGGTTCAACTGGGTGGTCCAATACGGCCTATTAACTTGAAGACCTAGGCTCTAGCATATTTTAGGCAAATTTATTTTTAAGAATAATTGAGTTTTTGCCTTTTAAATTCCTAGGTTAAGTTTTTCCTTATTTGATGTAATTGGGACCCATATATAGGCTCCAATATTCTCTTTAATATTCATCTTATTATGAATTAAAAAAAAATTGGGTTTTCCCACGTTCTAGGGTTTTGCTTCTTTCTTGCTTCTTCCAAGCTTCTTTTCTAGCCTTTTTCAAGCTTCTTTTTCTCTTTCATTGCTCTCGAGAGGGTTGTCCTGCATCAAGAAATTAATTTTATCTTTCAAAGTTTTAATAGCTCGCAAATATTAAAACCAAACTTATATATACCTAGTTCATGTGGCATAGCTAGTTATAATAAACATAGACTCCTTCCTTTTGGGTTTGATTTCTGGTGTCGTCTCACTCTATCCCCAGTCCCCACTAAATATTATACCACCTTCTCGTTTTGAATGAAGATATATTCACTATAAGATAAAAATTCTAATAATGGATCAGCTCCTTGGATTGATTTCAAACTATATAACTGGATTTTCAAGCAAATTATAACAAATTTAAATCAAAATAAAATAAACAAAAACAAAAAAATCCTTTCACATATCTTATCAAAAAAAAAAAATCCTTTCACATAAAGATGAACGATCTTAGATTTTTGGAGAATTTTTTGTTCTTATTTCAAGGATGTTTTGGTTTTGGATCTCTTGAGTAAAGCATGGGCGGATGCAGGTGGGGGACCTTTGAGGGCAAGTGACACCACTCCCTTAAAATTTTTTTTTTTTTTTTTTTTCATAGACACTAAAAGTTGTAAAGGTTTTGATTGTCGTAGTAGAAATTTATCAATGAATGTATACGTTTTTGAAGTTATTATATTAGTTTTTATGGTCTTTGATTTGTTGATGTTATTATCAAGAACTTTGTAAAATAATATAGTCAACTAATTTATTTTATTTAACTTCAAGAGGTGGACCAATGGTTTTTGAGAATTATGCCTCAAGAAGCAGAAAGTCCTTAGGTTCAACTTCTCAATTCCTTTAAGTGTCAACCACAAGTCAAGTTTATCCTAAACGTTAAATGACGTGGAGTAGTCAATGGCCTCACCCGTGTTCTAGGGATTAGTCAAACTAAAGGTTTGGAGACCTCTATTGGCCACACAAACACTAATTTATTTAATTTATAGAATTAAGATAAAACCTTAACAACCGACTAAAAGGGCCCCCATTAGAGTGAATTCCTAGCTCTGCCACTGTAGCAAAGAGCCTTAAACAATGATTACCTATCTGTATCTTCCATGGGACTTTGGTGGATAACTTTTATTTTTCTTTCTTGTTTATTTTTAATCTTTTTCATGGGCATAAAAAGCCTGTTGTGACTGTTCAGTGTTCATTTAGCTTCCCATTGACAGGAGTTTTCCTCTTTCATGGGAATGAGTTTCAGATACCATGGATGAGGAACTTTGTTGGTGGTCTGTTGAAGAGTCTGAACAGAGTCATGAGGAGCCTTGTCACTGGTTTTTTGAAGATTCAAGAAGAGAGAGACCCTTTTAGATATAATGGGGCGATGGGAGTTAGGAAATTTAGTACTAACTACAATAAAAAGGATGACACCTGGAGTTGTATAAGTAGCAAACAAAGTTAATATTGGCATCTACCGAACATCATTTTCATTCTAAATGCTTTGTTACAAAGTCCAATTTAGGAATCACTTTTCTGCGAAGGATAGGAAGTTCTGCCAACCGCAACCCTTGATTCAAAGCAAATCATTGAATTTAAATGAAATTGGCAAAGAAAATCAGTATACAAGGATCTCATGCTATGACACCATGATGATTAGATTGGACTTCACTGTATGAAGAATATTGAACCCGTAAAGGGCTTTATATAGAGTATATAAAAGAAAAAGGAACCCTAAACTTACCAAACTAAATTCAATTTACCAAACAATAAGGTGGAACAAATAAACACCTGTTCCATATAACTATAGTAGTCACTTCCCCTCACACAAACACACTCTCTAGCACTCCCCCTGCCATGGTTGAATATAGAAGTGGAATCTTTAGCAAAAAGGGGGTGTTGTCTTTGAAGAGTACCTCATATTAATTATGCCACCTAACTTTATTGTGTTTTTCTGTGGCCAGTTTATTGTGTTTTTACCCTCTAATTTTTTTAATATGAAGTCTTCTCTTATTTCCCTAAATCTTTCCTTTATATTTAATGCAATTTCACATCCTCATATATCAAATATTATATATAATCTATATATCAATATACAGAGAGAAAGAGAAAAAGATCTACGCACCCAATCCTTAATCCATCCGTCAACGATTCCACAGCAAACAAAATTCACTTGTTTCTTTCTTCGTAAATCTTTAAAAAAAAAAAAAAAAAAAAAAAAATGATGGCAGAGGCACATGACTACCAGATGTCACTTTCCTCTAACACAATCTTTCGCCTTCAATTCAATTGTCAACCAAGCGACTCAAAAGCTACTCACAAATGACCCTAAGCTGAGCAAATGGGCAGCAAATGAGATTTTTTTTTTTTTCTTTTTTTTTTTTTTTTTGTAGGTTGGGCGGGGTCTCTAAATTTGACTTATACAAAGTGTAAGAGTTACAAATGATCCCTTTTCTTGAGATCAACTTGAGTAGTGTAAACCAACATATAGAATTCGTAACAGTGTAGGACAAAGAAGTTATTTATTAAGAACAAAAATATTGATCATTGTAACATAATATACCAAACCTGTAACCATTTCAGTTTCCATTCCATTTTTTACATTTTTTTCATCCTTTTTTTTAAAGGAAGAAGAGGGGGGGGGGGGGGGGGGGGGGGGGGGGTGTACGCATTCCAAAACCCAAGAAAACCTAACAGTTCAAGTTTACTCTTAAGCTTGCTGTTGCCTGTTGACAACAAGTATCTATAACACTTTAAAAAATGGCATCACGCAAAGTAAAGCATTCCTGTTAGGGATCACACTACATCTCATATAAGGATAGAATAACACTGATAATGATGTAAAGGAGAACAACTCAATGATAGAACATCAATGATCTATCTGTTTTACTCGGAACTAAACCAATGCAATAGAAGATTAAAGAGAAAATTACCTTAGGAGGAAGAACACTGCCAGCTTTCTCACATCCCATAGTGTCTACTGGTGCATCTTCAGAAGACCTCATTTTCTGAATCCCTTCAAGGACTTTTTCCCAATTAGCAGGTGATACAGCTGTACAAAATGAAGTGCATCATTTGGGCATCCTTACAATAATAATTTACCCAAGTAAACATAATTAAACCAGAAAGACTCTCTATTTCTCCTAATAAGGAAAAATTCACATCAGATTTGGGGTAAAGAAAAATAAAAAATTTCCCCCTGCCCATAGAGAGGTGAGGTTCATGTGGAACAGTTGGAAAAATATTTAATGTTTGTAACTCACAAGCTCAATTATAACTCACAAGCTCAATTAATACTGTCAGATTTCACGCAGCTGGCATATTGGCTAGTACCAGTAGCTGAAACCACCAATAAAAACTTATCCAAACAATACCAAAGTCTTTTCCAAAGATAATGGTTGAAAGTTGAAACCTACAGTTCAGTCATTGATAGATCCAAACGATGAAGTTTCCTTGAAAATTTCCCCAATTCCACCAATTGTGGCCACCAAATAATTAATTTTAACTATTTACCACAATTTTACTTTATACCCAAATATATGCTTCAATTGGATGATTCATCAAACCAAATCAAGCTATCATGAGGCATGCAGCGGTATTGGAAAAAACAAAAGAAAAGGGAGTGCTCTCAACAAAGATGAGAACCCTGCACGAATCAATAGGTTCCATCGAAAAGAGGTCAATCCAAACACCCAAATCAAGAATTCAGATGGACCCTCCTAAGATTAAGTATCATAAATGATTCCATTGAGGAATCATCTTTCGTGAAAAGAGAGCTTCCACTCAAAAGAACTTTTTTGGCCTTCAAAAGAGACAAGTAGAATTCTTCCAAAGAAGAAAAGAAGTACAAAGGAAAAGTAAATAATCTTTCTCGTCACCCCTAGATATGTAAAAAATGAAGGTGAGATTTCAGATTAGAATTTCACATCCATCTTCTCCTCAATAATGTTTTCCTGCTAAGGCAGCACATATTTGGAAGTATGCCACCACCATTTCAATGTATTAAACCCCAACATATCACATCAACAAGAAGAGTGAGTTTTAATCATATCCCTCTCATTATTTCTTTTCTTACTTGAAGGTGATTCTATCTTGGAAGGGAATCAAGAGATAATGTCCATTTTCAATTGCCTTTAGAGAGGGTCAACAGGATAAATATCAAGTCTATCATATTGAAATTATTAAATTTGTATCATCCAGGAGGATAAGCAAAATGCATACACAATTCTAGCTAGAGCGGAATCTCACTAATGCATAATTTCTTTGTAAAAGCTATACATTATTAGCATATGGAAATGCTTCACTAAATTCTTTCTCCTTCATTTCTAGCTCACACCAACAATTGGTAGCATCATATAGCTTCTGCATTTACCTTCAGGGCTGACTGGGAAAGTAACCTCAGTTCCCACTTGAAGCATATCCGAGGTGGGTTTTGACTTCCCTGCAGAACCATTTGCAAAAGATAAAATTTCAGCCTTCAAACCAGAGGAAAAGAAAAGGACAGTTCACTGTAATTGGAAAGACTATTTAAAAAGTTAAAACCATCAAGATGAATGTATGTGTATAGACCATTTGTGCATGTGGACATGTGAGAGAGAGAGAGAGAGAGCTTCCATACATGCAAATCTTGATATGGGGACGATAATACGATATCACTCTGCGAGATATAATTATTGGATATATTTTTAATAAGTGAGGGGGTTTAGTCTTTTTAGTAATATATTAAGGTTACCTCCCTTATAATGAGAATAATTCTTCCTTGCAAAGTAACATGGTATTAGAACCCTATGGGCTGAATAGCATCTCTCTCTCTCTCTCTCTCTCTCTCTCTTAGCACCTTCTATAGCGAGCAAGAGCCAAGAGCCAAGAATCTTGAGGCAAAGAGATGAAGACAGCTGAGGTGAGGTGCTAGGTCCATGCAATTAGTCCCACATCACTTAATTAGAAAGGGGAGTTGGGCTATATATGTAGACCTGCATCCTTAACTTGTAATGACGTGTTTTAAAGTTGTGAGGGGTAACCCAAAGCAAACAATATCGTTGCAAGTGAGGGTGGGGTTTTACAATTTGGTATTAGAGCCAAAGTTACCTCGCAGTGGTGGGATGGGTCCCACATGAGATGTGGACCTTTAGGGAGGTGGATTGTAGCGAGCAAGAGCCAAGAGCCAAGACTCTTGAGGCAAGGAGACCAAGATGGATAAGATGAGGTACTAGATCTACGCACTTAGTCCCACATTGCCTAGTTAGAGAGGGTCACTGGGCTATATATGTAAACCCACATCCTTTAACTTGTAAAAACGCGTTTTAAAGCCGTTTTAAAGCCGTAAGGGGTAACCCAAAGTGGACAATAACGTTGCAAGTAAAAGGGTGGGGTGTTACACCTTGTGAAGCACCTCTCTCACTCCAGCTCATGACGTATCACCCCTAAGCATCGTCACACCAAGTTTTAGACTTTTATCCCCTAGTTGATTGTCTCAACACAGTTGCACTGCAAGATCACCCACCTAACCAGCCGCACAGCACCATAGAGCCAAACAAGCCCTACTAGACCCTCGTGCAGCACCACAAACCACTTTGCACAGTTGCAGACCTCTGCCATCACAGTCAAACACTCCCAACATCTGTCAACACCCTTAGTCCACCCAATTGAACCCCAAGAAGTAACAAACACCATCGTCACTCCACTAGGTGTTGTTTCCACCCTTGGTTGAGAACACCATCGTCACTCAAACAGGTGTTGGTCCACCCTTAATTCAGCCAACTCACTCCACCTATTCAAGCCCTTTAGTACGATACAACCTACTCGAACCTCTCACATATCTTCTCTAACTTGTTGCACCTCCCATATGACTTTCACACCACGAACCAGTTGCACACCCCTCTCTATCCTTGATTCTCTATTGCTAAACATCATGGCAGATGATAAATTGCAAACAATTAGCATTCGATTGACAGAAGATAATTACTCCTACTGGTACAATGTTATGAAAAATTTCTTGCTTGGTAGAGGATGTTAAGGGTATGTTACTAGCATTGAAATCTGACCTTTTGATCCTAAAATTAATGGTTTTTTATAAAGCATTTGCAAAATGGGAGATGAAGAGTGCATAAGTTCTCACTTAGTTACACAACTCTGTGGAACTAAGAATTGGTCAGAATTTCTCCAAATATGACACAGCCTAAAGGTTTGGGATCACTTGAAGGGTTTATATCTCGAATCTAATTATGCAAAACAATATGAACTAGAGATGTCTCTTCGAGGTGCACTTTTGAAAGACGAGTTGATTCAAAAAATTTATAATGAAATGGACTAGTTACTAGGATCAGATGGCACTCATGGAACCAGCCAAGTTGCAGCTAGTAAATAGTTATATCAACTACAAAGAGAGGCAGAAACTAGCAGAAATTCACATGGCACTTCAGTTAAAAGGTCTTGTCTTGTCTGGTTGACTGGGTAAAGTTTCTCCAATTCCTATTTTCTTCTTCTTATCACACTTTTATTTCTTCTAACACTCTTCTTTTGAATCTCATTCTTATAAAGAAACCTATATTGATCCAAATTAAATTTATGTAATGCAAAATGAGTTGACCATTCTTTGATAAGACTAGCTCTGTTGCCGCCTACAAGTAAGAATTTTATTGGTTGTAAATGGGTTTACAAAGTGAAAACCAATTCAAATTGACCTATTAAACACTATAAAGTCAAGCTTGTTGCAAAAAGGTTTCCACATGAGGATGGAATTGATTTTGAGGAGACATTTGCTCCTATTGCTATTGTTTGCACTCTGATCTCCGTTGATGCAGTATGTAAGTGCCCACTTTTTCAGCTTGACTTCAAGAATACCTTTTTTAAATGGACATCTCAATAAATAAGTTTATATGTGTCCTCTTCCGGGTCTTACTCATCCTCATGGCCATGTCTATCATTTGAGTCGTGCTCTGTGCTCTTTATGGATTGAACAGTCTCTTCATGCGTGGTATTAGCCATTTCAGTTGGCAATTACACTCATTGGTTTTCACCCTAGTGCTACTCTGCTCTCTTTATTCACCATACTTCTCGAATTTTGGCTATTCTTCTCTTGTATGTGGATGACATGATTATCAGTAGCTTAGATTCTACTACTATTGATGAGGTGAAGAGACCTACTTTCCTGGAATTTGAGATGAGAGATTTAGGTCACTCTAGTTTTTCTTGGGTATCCAAATTGCCTCTTCTTCTAAGGATTCTCTTTTATCACAATCTAAGTATGCTAGTGAACTTATCTATCGTGCTCGGTTTCCAAATGATAAAATTGTGGATACACCTATTGAGTTGCATGCTAAATTCTCTACTTCTGATGGTATTCCTCTGGATGACTCTACCTTGTATCGGGAGCTTGTTGGTTGTTTGATTTATCTTACTGTTGCTCATCTAGATATTGCCTATCTTGTTCATGTGGTTATTCAATTTGCTTTTGCATCTCGTACTACTCATTGGGCTGCTTTGTTACACAGCTTGTGCTATTTCCGAGGTACCATCTTTCAGAGTTCTATTATTATCTTCTACTTCTTCTCTGATCTTACGGCCTTATGCTAATGCTAATTAGGCTAGTGATTTTAATGCCTGCAAGTCCACTACTAGTTTTTGTGTTTACTATTTTACTTGGTGACACTCTCATTTCTTGGAAAAATAAAATGCAGTCATTAGTTGCTCACTCTACAACCAAAGCTGAATATCGTGCTATGACTCAAGTTACTGTTGAGGTTATTTGGCCTTGTTTACTTCTATCATATTTGGGTATTTTTGTCTCATCTCCGACTCTTCTTCACTGTGAAAACAAGAGTTCTATTTAGGTTGCACATAACTGTGTTTTCATGAGGGCACAAAGCACATTGAGATTGATTGCAACTTTGTTCGTCAACATCTTCAGCTAGCACCATTCATCTACCATTTGTATCTTCTACCTTACAGCTTGCAAATTTCTTCACAATGACTTATACTTCTACTCATTTTGGGTTTCTTCCTGACCAACTCTCGATGCTCTTCGAGCTCATATCATGAGTTTCAGGGGGATCTGACATGTAATTATTCTAAATTATTTATTTAGTAAGGTGGTTTAGTCTTTTTAACAATATTAGGGTTAGTCCCTCATATATTTACTAATAACATATCTTTTTGTAGTTAGTGAGAATAATTCTTCTCGCAATGTAACACACTTAACATTAGAGATTAAGATAAATAAAACAGATGGGGAATTTTAGATAGTAGTAATTTGTATTGAACGATAATCCTTCATCAAAAAAATTTGTATTGAACTGTAATTATTATCCAGTAGCCCGAACAATCTAAAATTCTCCCTAAAATAAAATAAAATAAAAACTCCAGCCATGGTCGCACAAAAAGTTGTCAACAAGTCCATTCTCCTAATATTGCACTGCCTGTAATTATGACTACCTTCTTTTCAATTTTTGCTAAATTGTATATCACATACGCTTAATTCCTCCCTGAAGTACAGAAATCTTATCTTTTGGATAATATAACTATCATAAGAAATCAAGATCCATAAAGAATTTCAACATAATTATTATGTTGGGTGCCAAATTGATAGCTGAACCAACTATCCAACAGATCAACATTAAGTGGAATTTCATTGAGAAATAACATAATATATGCTCATTGCAAAGTTAAATAAAGTAAAATATATATATATATATATATATATATATATATATAAATTTTAAATAAGAATAATTTGCAAAGCAACCTAAAATCTTACTTATACAAATGACAATTCAAAAAAAATATTTTAAAAGGTTGTCTTATTTTGTGGTTGGGGGGGGGGGGGGGGTGTTTGGGGGCTCCAACTTTGTCAAAAGCAAAAAGAAAGCACATCATCCCCACCACCCTCCACCCGCCCGCCCCACCTCCTCCTTTTAATACCTTTCCATCATTCCTTAATCCCTGTATTTTCTTGCCAAGCATAAAGATACAAGCAAAATAATCATTATTAGTTTTAATGAGAGTCTAAGATCAATTAGTCCAAAATCCAACAGTAATAGAGCCGTATTGTTGTAGCGGTGTGCAGTTCCTGTGATGTTTTGGGTACTTTGGTTAGAAAGAAATGCAAGAAGTTTTTAAGATAGGGCTGAGGATGTGTGGAGCTTGTGGGATAGAGTCATGCTTTTGGATTCTTTTTGGGCTCCAGCAAATAAGGAATTTTGTAGTGTCCCTTTATTCGTAATCAAGTCTGATTGGCGGGCTGTTTGTGGCTTGTAGTTTTTTAGATTTTCCATATTTCTTTTCAGTTTTGTTTTTTTGCCTTTTTTTCTTCTGTTTGTAGCACTTCTCACCCTGTATTGTACCGTCTTTTTTACATTAACAATATTTTTTTTTGTTGCTGATTAAATAATAATAATAAAAAGTTTTCTCTTTTTGTTCTCCTGTCCTCTCTTCTACACTCCCACCATTAATTACCCATGCAGACTTACTGAGTCAACTTTCATATGACAATAGGTAAGACAGCTATGGGTAATTTATGTCTCGACTTTCTCAAAGAAATGGAAGCATTCAATAATGCTTCTAAATATCAATGCTGTAATAAGTCAAGAGCAGGTCATCCTATGTTTTTTCAAGTCACTCAAATGTTACAAAGTGTATATATGCTATTTATAAAACATCCAATTTGGAAGCTAAACTCAAAATCCAATATTCCTCAATGCATATATCTAGGGACAGCAAAATGAACCTTGCTCTGGCATTCCAGGCTGTCAAATTCGAATCCAGCAATTTGGTCTAAGCAAAAAAGATTACCTGCTGCCACATCAGCAAGACATGGCCACATAAATTGGCAATGATGGGACACTTTGGCCCATTGCTATAGTTTATTATCACAAAAATAACCCCAGATATTTCATGACCACAAGCATCCCATTGGCAACCAATAACATACAGCCGCGTCACCTAGTAAGCATGAGCTCGTGCCAAATGAGGAAGCAGGAAATCTCTCTTTTGGTCTAAAATGCCTTGAGATGTCGGCATACGCACACGTAATACTGTCAAAGGAGGGACTCACTTGACTGGGCAGATCCATTGGCCTCTCCATATGCGAATTCTTCAATGTCAGGTAGTCCACAAAGCTGCATAGGTTAAACTGATTAAAATTTTAACATCTCTTCTTCATGAGCTATGCAAATTTAAAGTAGTACTCAGGGATTAAACTTCAACTTTACGTTATACAACAGTCACTCTATAAGTGGAATTAATTTGTGATTGTTTATGGAGGTTTAATGAAAATTCTAAATGATCCAACCAATAGATCTCTATCCACCAACGTCTGAAAAATTTGTTGCAAATCAATGGAAGTATGTTGCTGCATCTGATCATTTCATTTAATAAAGTGAAGATACATAATAAAAGCAATAAACTTATGAGATAGATAATATAAACAAGTGACTCTTGCATACATAAATTCCTACATTGACTAAGGAAATTAAATTTTGGAATCCAACGAAAAATTTAGAGTAAGATTTAACAGTGCCTGCAATACATAAATAAAAAAAACTTGTGCATACAAATTAAATGACCTCTCTTCAGCATTCTTTATTCTTCATATAACTATAGAAAAAATAGGATTTGGATGTAAATTAACTTAGCAGAGCCTTATATTAACTATTGGGGGTCAGCTACGCTAATCCTCTTTTTTTTCAGGCTCTACATAGGGTTATACATTTTGTTAGTTCACATTCCCTAGCTTAATTTCTCATGACGTCAACCCATATTTTATTGGGTTTTCCAGTTTTTCCCTTGTCCTTTTTGTCTTGGATAAGTGTTTCCCTTGTCCTTGCAGTGCCTTAAACTTGAACCAGATCACTCCTATCTGGTGCAATCACTAGACTTTGATGAGCATGCCCAAAAATGTATATTTATGCTATTTGATTTCGCAAAATCCATAAATAGCTACCAGTGTAAATTTTTTCAAATTTATTTTTGGAAGGAACGTGATTTTAAAGTCTTGCATTTATATTTTACTGTAAATTGAAAGATGGATGACATTGGAATATTGGATAGAGTGTTGCTAGGTATACTAGATTCATCCACTGGCTGACATGGACCTCACAATCTTTTTGTAAGTTCAAAACAAAAGAATGCTCTAACTTTTCTATTAATTCCTAATTTGCCACATCAGCCCGTAAGAGACAAGTGAGGACAGGTATGCCACCCACATGATAAAATATACAGAAAGTCAACATTTTTGTAAAGTAAAATTAAATATTATTCTTAAAATGAAATGGGTCTCTTTAAAAATTAAGATAAATATAATAAAGTAAAAAAATACTAACAAATTAAGACAAATATTAGAAAGTAAGCAAATACTAACATTCACAAAAGCAAATGTGGGTGACGAGAGAGAGAGAGAGAGAGAGAGAGAGAGAGAGAGTAGTCATTGAAAAATGCTCAAATGCATAAATCAGATAACAAATATACCCTTAAATTGCAACACAAAATGAAAACTAAAACAACCCCCAAATCACATAAACATTTAACCAAAAAGTAACACATAAAACAGAATAGAATAATCCAAAAGCAGTTTTCTGAAATTTTTTATGAAAAAAAAAAAAAAAAACCGTACTTTCTGGTCGTGAGGTTCTGTTTGATGCTCCTTTTCCGTGATTTCCACCGTCTTTTTCACTCTCTTTTTCCGAACAAAAACGCGATTCTCTGGCGCAGAAACGCCATTGGAAGATTCACAACCTAATATACATATATATGGAGCGAAAAAGAAAAAAAAAATGATTAAATTGGAGTACGAGAAAGTAAATATTTTTGAAGGAAGCAAAAAGATATTTAGGAAACTGTTTGAGATATTTTTGGTCACCTGGGTTCAGGTTTGAAACAGGTATGCCCCGTTTTGAGGGGAGTGATTTGGAAGAGAATGTTGGTTTGGACATGTTCTTGAATTTGATTCGCACAAAACAAAAGGGATGAAGTATAGAGTTTCTGAGGAGGATGAGCGACATTTGAGCTTGGAGGGCCTAATGAAAGCACCAAGTAATAATTTTTTTTCTTTTTTTTTTTTTTTCCTAGTTGATAAAAGGACATGCTGATACGTGAGCATAGTTAGTAAAATATGGTACGGAAAATATATAGTATGGATTATAGACTGATATAATTTGATTTTTTTTAAAAAAATAATACGTTAAAAAATGCAACTTAAAAAAATAGAAACGTGTATCCAATGAGAAAATTTTCAATTGTCTTAAAGTCAACTAAATTATGACAAATTAATTTTAGTCACATGTTTTCTTATAAACTAAGTAAAATATATTTATGACAAATAAATGTATGTCACATGTCTTTTATTATACAGCATTGGCGAATTACAAGTTTTGCTATGTGTTTTAAAATTGCTACACATATTACCAAACCAAATATTACCACTTGTCAAGAGAGACCAAATAAGAGGAAGACAAGTAATTCTTCACATATTCTGATTAGGATGGCTATCAAACCATTAAGAAGTCAGTTCTTATTATAATACTCTTCTCCGGCCCGACCACTATAAATAGGGGTAGCTCCAAAGGTCAAGGGATGGACATTAAAGCAACGAAATCCGATCAAACTAAAGCCTCAAAAGCTCTATAGAACTTCTACACCAAAGACTCAAGACGAAGAACTCGCACCAAAGCTCACAATCTTCAATACGCTCAAAGCCTAGAGACTCACTACAAGAGATCTATTCTCCCCACATCGGAGGAGATTTCACCCATGGAATTGAGAACAAGCTACTTAAGCCCTCAAGTCAAAATTTCAAGGAGAGAAAAATCAGAGGATTGCTTTGCTTTGTAAACAAAGTTTACACAGAGATTATATTCCGCTTCTACAAATTAAGAAAATTATCATTTGTCCACTTTTTTTATCTATTTATTTTTAGACTCAAAATTTGTGTGTACAAATTTTCGGCACACCCAGTGGGACCATCTCTATCTCTTATCTCTTTGTCAACTCTCTACAAGTTCAATGGCTTCTAAGAAAGATACCACTCAAGATCCCAAATCTCAAGGATCAACTAGTTAAGCCATAGATTAGGAATCAAACTGTAATACCCTAAATTTGGGCCCTATGACTTAAAGCAAGACAAAGGCACTTGCCAACTTGTATACTCAAATTGCTTCACCTAAACTAACATCAGGGTTTGGTTTTACCACCTCTAGAAGCCTAGTCATCACTCTAGACTATTTGAGGATAAAGAAGGACACCGCAGGGGAAGATGACCCAAATACCAACTCTACACCTGTTACTCGTCATGAAACGCCACAATCCAAGCTAATGTCACCTACGGACTCCGCTAGATTTGGAAGTTCCAATGTTGTGCTTGTGATGGTGACTAACACGCTATCTTTGGAAGAACCAATTGTGAGTATAGCACAAGCTATTGAAGTTCTCACAGCTACTACGCAAGAAAGATAAGTGCAAATGGCTATGCTAGTAGAAAAGATTGAGAATTTGGAACAATCTAGAATGGGTACAACACCAAGGAATCTCGAGTTAGGTGAATCTAGCAATACTACTACTAATGCATCGATGAGTACACCGCAAAAGAATCTCGAGTTAGGTAACTCTAACAATACTGCTACTAATGCAACCATGAACACACCACCAAGGAATCCTAACGTGGGAAACTCTAGTAATGTTGCTACCAAATTGCCAATAGGTATGCCACAGATGAATCCACAAAACATGGATGGAACTATGCCAAGGATCGGAGTTTCTTTTAAGGGTCTTCATATCCCCTCGGATGGATCAGGCCTAACGGACCAATTAAAAGAGTTCATTGTTGGTACCATTAAGGATAAGGTCGAAGGCAACGTCGGTCCTTTCATACATATGCTAAGCCATACACTCAAAGGAAAAACCTTTTAAGGATGCTTGCTAGTTATCAGCCTCCAAAATTCTAACAATTTGATGGAAAAGGTAACCCAAAGTAATATATGGCTCACTGTGTGGAAACCTGTAATAACACCGGCACTAATGGAGATCTACTTGTTAAGTAGTTTGTCCGAACCTTAAAAGGTTTCATTTTTAATTGTTATATTGATCTTTCATTAGGTTTAATTGATAGTTGGGATTGACTTGAACAAGAATTTATTGATCGCTTCTTCAGTACCCGTCGTACAATTAGTATAATTAAGCTAACTAGCAATCATCAATGGAAGGAAAAGCATGTCATTGATTACATTAATAGATGGAAGAACTTTAGTTTGAACTGCAAAGACAGACTGACTAAAGCTTCTACATTGAGATGTGCACTCAAATGATGCATTGGGGTTTATGTTACATCTTGTAGGGAATTAAGCCCAAAACCCTTGAAGAGTTAGCAACACGTGCTAATGATGTAGAGCTTCGCATGGTAGCTAGCAGAGGCCAAAGTCCACTAATCCAAAGCCCGCCAATCCAAGAACCTCGCAAAGAAAAAGAAAAGCAAGATAATCATCAATGGGGCAAGTATCCCATCAAAAATGACAATAAAGAATCTACGGCTGTGAGCTTTGCACCGCTAAAGCTTGTACTTAGGTCAAAGAAGAAGATAGATGAAAAACCTGATACTTGTAGACACATCAATTTTGTAGGGGTACTCCATACAAATTGTCATTGGTTTAGACACACCCTTTGAGAGCGCTTCCACTCGACCTAAAGTTGAGTTGGATTGACTATGGTTTAGACACCACCTTTGAGAACACCTCCACTCGACTCTAAATCGAGTTGGTATGAGGGTCCAATATCAAATTTATGAAGTTCTTTGAGTTGTATTGTAGTTAAGGAATGATTGGGTGTGCTTTTATAATTTGGTTTTGAGTATTTTAGAAGTTTGTAGTCGACTATACCAAGGTTGTAGTCGATTACACATGACAGGAATGCATTCTGTTAGTTGTTTGTAGTCAACTACAACACTCGAATTTGTCTATGGGTCAGATTTTTATGGGGTAAATTAACCATTCTGCCCCTCCTTCTATATAAACCCTTAACCCACAATTTTTTCCTCATATTTCCCCACTTCCTTAACTGAAAGAGAAAGGAAGAGAGAGAGAGAGAGAGAGAAGAGCTTGGGGAGAAAGAGGACGCTGACGACGCAACACGTGACTTCGGGAGCTCGGATTTGACTTCTAAGAACTTTAACATACCTTGCAATTTTTACCCCAATCTACCTGTATGTACCCTTGGGTTTGCATTTCTAGCTTTTGTTTAAGATGTAGGTGCATTTTTTATGGTTGTAGATTATCGTATGCATGAGTTGAGATATTCCCATGGGTGTTTACATGTTTACATGCTACTTATATGTTTTACATGGGTATGTGGTTTAAATTTCGTGAAATCCATATGTTTGGAAACCTAGGGTTTGCTATTATACCCTATTTGCTATATAAATGCTGTATTTCAAACCCTTGCATGATTTTGGGTACAATGGGTTAATTTTGAAACCTATTGAGTTAAATTCTTTACAATTAAATATTGGGGGTCACTTTTATACAAGTGTTTTGGAAACCGTTTTTCTACTATAAAAAATAAAATGGTTATGGGATACTAACATGTAAATTGATGTGATGATATGGGCTAATGGAGTTAGGATTACTACAATCCCAAAAGGAAAAGGGACGTTGTGCTATGTCTTCCTATCCTTTAGTTTTGGCTACTTGATGGAGACCCGAATTGAGGTTACTGCAGTCCTAAGTAGGGATGTCTTACAATATTTTCTCCTGAGGTTACTGTAATCCCAAATAGGGATGTCTTGTTGTGTTTCCTCTTATTCCGCGCACGAGGACCCCACATGACCTGCGAGGATTATCAGTTTAAGATATTGATGTTATGGATTACTAAATATAGAGGTTGATAAGATGGTTATTTACATACTCCCCCTTATTTTCAAATTGTGAAATGCGATCCCGATTGTATCATTTTAAATGCTCAAGTCTTTTTAAAACTTTAATATTCATCTTTGAAAAATGTAACTTACTGAGTTTTACTCACCCCTATTTTTAAAACAAAATTTATAAATTTTGAGCAAGGTAATGATGACTCATATGAGAAGGCATCGCATCGAGGCTAGCGTGGGACATTGCATTTTAGATGTTATGCGGATGTTAATGTTTTTACATTTAAGGTATATATATTATTTTAAACAACCTAAATGTATTTTTATATTGTGTGTATTGATGATAGAACTCTGCGAAACACTAATGCCAGTTTATTTAATGTTTTCTGTGGATGGATTTATACTTATGTTTAAACTATGCAGATTTAAAAGTCGATAACTTGGTATATCTTATTTTCAGATGAGACTATGTCGGATTTTCTTAAAAACACTTCTTTAAATTGTAATTTTATTTATAAACTATCCTCAAGTTGTTTATATAAAGCTCATTTTATTATATATTTCCTGGGCCATGATAGTTGAATTGATCATGGTTTAGCCACCACCCCAGGGTATTTATACCTGACTCATGGTTTTAGAACCACTTTTTAAAGAATATCACCCCACTAATTCATTAATTTGCCCCACAAAGAGAATTGGCTTGCCATTTCTCCAAACAAACCACATTTTCATATTTAGCACACTTCAAATACCCAGAAAAGCTTTCCGATCTGACCTCGGTCACTGCCCAGACTCATCAGGCGGGTCCCTAATTTGGAATTTGACATTTACATGCGTCCACAGAATAATCGATGCATTGTTTCTCAAAACGTACTTTATTTTTGGATTCAAGGCGCCTCAAATACCCAAGAAACACTTTCAAACTTGACCCGAGTTCTACTTGTTGGGATCCATAGTCGGGCCCCTACTCCAAAAACTCGTCCAAAGAATGAGTCTTGCACAGGAGCTGAGACTTAGTGGTCGTGATGGGGTTTGAATTATCTATTCAAGGACTGTTAGCATGCCTAATTCTAAGTTTGGTAGCGCTATGAGGAGCTATTTCAAGTTTCAGGCCATTTTTGGCAGTGTTGGAAAACGCGCAAAAAAGAGATGTTATAGAAAAATGTGAGAATCTGGTAAAATGCCTAAAATCCAATTCTAAGCACCTTTGTGAAATAGCAAAAATGCTAAAAAGGTCTAGAACCTAGAGAATCGTGCACAGCTTTTTGTAGAAAAGGCTCCTAGTCCAAAATTTGAAATTTTGGAAAAATGTTCATAATTGAATTTAAAATACTTTTTGTGAAATAATAAAAGTGTAGATTTGTTATAGATCATCCAGAAATTGCCGTTTTTGTGAAAAAACCAAAACAAATCTTTTTTAGAAGAGCCCGCCAGAAAAGTCAAAATTATAGGAAAAAAGTCAAATTGCAAATGAGATGTCAAAAGCTTTACAATGCTTTCGGAATCTCCTCAATTAGAGTTCCCAAGCCAAATATACACAAGAAAAGCCTAAATGCTGCAAAAAGCCAACTGTGGTCAAGAAAAGTAAACTCCAGTAAAAAAAGTCAACTCTGATATAAAGGTCAAATATACAGTTGTCCTGAAGAAAAATATGGAAGAATCTGATTACTATTGATCTCATCTCAATCCAAGCTTTAGAACTCAAAAAACATTACAAGCGGGTCCCACATGCCTTGCTGTGCACATGAAAAGTCAACCTTAGTCAAACCATGTTCAGAAAAGGCAAAATTTCAATTCAACTTGTTGAGCATCTCAAGAAGAGTCATAGCCTCTGGTCCTACAGCATTTGGAGTTTTAGATCTCAAGATAATTATAGTTGAAGTTTGAAAAGAAGCCTAGCGGGGACCCGCATGACTCAAAATCCACATTAGAAAAGAAGCTGTAGTCATAAGCCAAGACCATGGTCAAATTGAAGAGCTGAAAAATATCTTTCCAACACCTCTTGAATCATTTTATTCAGACACCCAGATCATAAGATATAAATATTTTAAGTTCCACTTAACAATTAGGTAGACCTAACTTCCCTCAAAATGCATGCAAAATTCAAGCTGTAATAATAAGACAAGATCATTACTAAACTAAAGAGCATGTCACAAGCTTTCCAACGCCTCTTGAATCACCCAAATCAAAGTTCGGATGCTTAATTTATAGCCGTTCAAAGTCTACATCATGTACAAGTGATAACAAAGTGCATGGAGCTTACCGTAGACCGCACCACACTAGATCACCCAGCCCATTAAGTGGGCAGCACGGCTGTCTTTTGCAAGCCTATTGCCCTATTAGCTCTTCTTTGCACCTCATCACATGGACCGTTGCATAATGGAACATTTCACTGATCTATTGTTTCTTCTATGGACCATTGCATAATGGGATGACTGCAAAGCCTTAACCATTAAGGCTTCTTCCTTAATGAAGAGAGGATGGGATTAATGGGATCAACAACAAAGAGAAGAGGAGAAAAGGAAGAGAAAAAGATAAGAAAGAAGAAGAAAAAGAAGGGTCGGCCATAAAGGGGAAGTGCTCCACCACTTCCCCACTTCGACTCCACCACTAAACCACTTCCATCACCACTAAACCACCATCATCACCACCACTCAAAAACTACTCTATAGCTACTTTCCAAGATCATCTAATCACTAAAAATATCTTCCTTGGGTTTGGGTAGCACAAAAAGTTAAGAAAGTGGTGGTTTACACCACCACCATAAAACCACCACCTCCATTCAAACCCTACCATGTATCCTTTCACAAAAATCTCTCACAAATTTAGGGACTGATTTTGAGGGAGAATCAGTGGGTAAACCTTCACTTTTGCCTTAGGTAGCATAGGGAGGATAGACAAAAATCTACTGTTTACTATGGATTGACGGTCAACTTCACCTCTGTTGTTAGTCAATGTCTCTCGGATTGACTGGTAACTTCACTATCTTAACAAGTTTTCACTCTTAATCCATTCCCAACCTTGCTCAAGCCAACTCCACCACTCCAAATCATCTTCAAAACACCAAACCACCACAAAAACACCTACAAGCTCCGAACTCGAGTCTCTCTCTCCCCCACTTCTAAATCTCTTGCAACTTCAGCAAGCATTCATACTTGGATCTCTTGCACAAGTGGACTTCTCTTGCACATCACCAAAGATAAAAAAGGAAGAAGACATGTGGTTTGTGGATCAAACTTGATCCATGGAGTTAGGAGCTCATTCCTTTATTCTAGGCTTAGATTCAATCCTCTCAACACATTTTCTCTACATTTTATGTATTATACTTGAGGTAGGTGTAATTTTAATGGGTTTTAACTGTAGAAATGATAATGGGATAGGGTATAACCCCTTACATGTTAAATATTCCCTCTGTTCCTAATTGACTGTCATTTTTAGGAAACCCTATTAAATGCTTTCACATCAATATATATGTTTTGATATTCCAATTTTGCCCTCAAGTGTACAAAACATTGGAAAAATAGAGAATATCGTTTTAAAGGTATTTCAGGAAATGAAATAACAAGAATCATTGACTTTTGTAGTGTGACAATAAATTTGAAATATCCAAAAAAAAAAAAAAAAGAGGTCAATAATTTAGGAACAGATGGAATATGAGTTATGATTTGCAATATTTATGGTTATACATAATTTTTGGATGTATTATTATTATTTGATTTTTGAAATGTATATACTGGGCGGTCTAGTATATCTGCTCATATATTATATTTATTGAACCTACGGTATATTAACTTGATAAATATATTGAATGGAAAACATATTTTTCTTATATATGTTGTATAAATTGTTGTTGGTTTGTGTTTCAAATGTTTTACGTAGTCCAACTATGTGATATAATTGTGGTAAAATTATATATTTGAGTTTTCTGAAATTCTAGAAATGCATTGGAATTTGTATGCATATCCACAGCATCATTGGCATAATAATACATAAAATAAAATTAATTAAATAATTAGTAAAAATATTAAGGGGTTATTGGAGTTAGATTACTTATGGTCACAGAACGTCTTGCGATGTTTTCCACTCCATTAGTCCTAGACTACTTGCGGTCCCAAGTAGGGATGTCACACCCCACCTTTTAACATACTTCTTAAGCTATATTAAACATCCTATCATCCCACATTGCAACTGTGATTGCATATACTACCATATTATTCTCAAAAAGTTACATTTCATCATAACAAAAATATGTCTCTTATACATAATTTACATCAATTATATAAATTCCCAAGTTCTCTCCTATTACACAAAATCTTTCAGCACATTATCCCCAAGGCTTTCTAATCCTTTTCATCCTGAAAATGTTATACAAATAACATAAAGAGCCATATAGCTCAGTAAAAAATCATCTGACATGCTTTATATTAATTTCCATGCATCATCATGATATCATAACTTCCAACAAACAACTAATTTACAAAGAACTTTAAATCATGTTGTGGCAAAACATCAATATTCTCATACTTGAGCTCTTATTGTATATTACAACCTACAAAACACAAATACCGGTAACACATATAGGCTCCACGCTATAATATGTTATCATACAATAACAGCATATATAACTCCACACATATATGTGTATACTTGTCATCAACTCCACGTCAATTGACCCAGTATATTAGTACACTAACTGTAGGACATCCTCAATCTCGCTATATCTCTCCCATTATCATAATCACAATATCACAATTCATTTTTAAAAGCAATTATCACATGCTAATATGTGCCACAATATGAAATAAAGTAATTTCACAAAAGACAGAGATGAAGATGATGGTAGCGGTGGTTTTTTTATTTTTTTTATTTTTTTTTTAGTACATTAAGATGGCTAATGTGAGTGATTTAGTCGACTATATCATATAATAGTCGACTAAATCACACGAGTCAGGGCTACTTAGGTGCCTTTTTGTGGGGTTTCCATATTTTTCTTCTTTATTTTCATATTTCTAACTCTATTTTACATCCACTCATCCACTATAACCAAGAGAATCAAGAAATTGCTGTAGACATCCATTGCTACAACGAAGGATGTCATCGATCTGCTTTCTTTTATGTTAAAGGGTAATATAGGTGTTACAACCCAAATTAATTAATTCATGATCAATAGTAATAAAACCATTTATTTTAAATAAAACTTTTGTATTTGACGTGGATGACATGTGTTGAAAACCTGTAAATTTTATAAAAATTTTGACATAACCCATTCGTAAATGGAATATACATGGTAAAACCTGTATTAAACATCATAAATAATCTGCCATCCACATTTGCTATCATCACATGCATCATAATCCACATAAAAAAAAAAAAAAAAAAAAAAAAAAAACCTACATAATTAAAAGTTATTACAATTCAACCAAATAGTACATGACTTGTGCCCATTGGCTAAATAAAAAAAAATTAAATATTACAAACCATAATATATAATTGTCAAAAGTCAACATAATTGTCTCAAATAAGCATAGTATAATATGATTGGGTGGAATAAAAGCATCAAGGTGAAGTCTCCCCTACTCTATAATCATCTGAAAAATATTTATAAAAATAGGAGTGAGCATAAAACTCTGTAAATATAATTTTTATATGAAATTAACCAAAGCATGATAATATAACCAAATAAATCTTGCTAATAAAATAATTAAAATCCATGTCATGTCATGCATGTAATGCGACTCATGTTCATTTACATCATTCCATAATTACCAACCACTTCTATAAGAGTCTTCACGTGGAAATAAATTATTTAAACCCAACTTCTAAGATACTGGGTTTGCAAGTAGCCTCAATTTAGGAACACAACAAGACACCCCTACTTGGGACCGCAAGTATCCCAAGACAAATGGAATGAAAAACATCGTAAAATGTCCTGTAATCGCAAGTAGTCCCACTTTAATAACCCCTTAATACTTTTACCAAGTATTTATTTAATTCCATTTCATACATTATTATGCTAATGATGCCACGAATATACATATAAATCTCAAAGCATTCGAAAATACCCATAGAATTTAAATATATAATTTTCCACAATTATATAACATAATTAGGCTACGTAAAAGATTTGAAATACATACCAACAACAATTTATACAATATGTATAGGGAAAATATACTTCATCCAACATGTTTATCAAGTTAATATACCCCCAAGTTAAACAAACCTAACATATGAGTATATAAATACTAGACCCTTCAATACATGTATTTCAAAAAATTAAATAATAATACATCCAAAAAATTATGTAAAATCATAAATAGTACAAATCATAAATTATATATGACATGCAAGGGTTATACCCTACCCCATTATCATTTTTAAGGTTAAAACCTATGAAAATTATACTAACCTAAAAAATGATGAACAAAGTGTAGAAAAAATGTGTTGGGAGGGTTGAATCTAAGCCTAAAATAAAGCTCCCAACTTCGAGAATCAAGCTCCAACCTACACCAATCTCGTGGAAGATGATGAATTTAGCCCCCAAGAGTGAAGATCTGAGTTTCTAAATCGCATGCAAGAAGGAAAAATGGAAGTGAGAGGTTCCAACCTTCACTCTCTCACTCTCTCTCCACCGCCCACACACACACACTCTTTTTCTCTCTCCTTCTCTCTCTAAGTTTCTCAAGTGAAAATGGTTGGAAATGGGGTCTAAAGGTCGTGCATAGAGTTTAAGAGAGGATGAGGATACATGCGTCATTTGGCGATTGTGTTTTTAAAAACTACACTGTCATATCCCGATTGATCGGGGTCTAAGAGCTCGATTGATCAGGTTGGGCAGTATTTCCAAGATGGCCACTACCTAACCCTAATCGATCGGCCTTAAGGCTTGATCGGTCGGCCTATGCTGATTTTGCCTAATAACAAAGAAAAATGTATAGAACTACTATCCATGTATACTAAACACACATATCATAAAACATGACAATAATACTCATGTCATGCATCAGCATTAACATCATAAAAGTCGCGTGTAATGAGCATGCAACTAATGCCTAACAAAACAACTAATAATCATACGATTAAGCTAATTTAATGACACGAGTGTTACAGTAGGAATTTCATAATCATAGGAATCAGGTTCTTGACCCAACCAAACAAGGAGTTGGGAATGTTAAAAGGGATCCTATTACACATTCCTAGCTAACCAAACATGGGAATGAAGTTATAGAATAGCATTCCCATTCAAGGGTAATGTGCTACTTCAAGGTTTGGGATTCCCGAAATACCAAACACATCCTAAGAGGCATGTTCCTCCAAGTAAAGTAATAGTCATTGATAATAGCTTAAAATTGCATTAATGTCATACTTTTAGTTGGCATTATTACATTTATTTTGCACTTAGTTCCGCATTTTACACATTAAACAAGAGATTTCTTGATATATGCTCTTATGCTTAAAGTGGTGTATTAATGCGTGTTTTATTTTTATAAGAAGCCAATTTCCTATGGTCAAGCCTTCTTTATATTATTTGGACTTATATGGAAGCTTTATAAGACTGAAGAGCATTAATTTTAAAAGATTTTAGCAAAGGAATTGGTGACCCCAAAGTTAGAAAAAATACTAAAAAAGAAGTTTAGAGCAGTTACCATATTTTGGCCATATCTTTTGACTCCAAAGTCCAATTGATGCAAAATTGGTGTCCTTGAAAAGATAATTTGAAGCCCAACAATATTATATTTTTCAAATATTTCGTGATTTTGACATTTAGTAGGTCAAAAACAGGTTATAAGTTGACCCTGCTAGAAAAAACGGGATTCCCAATTTTTTTCCTTATTTTTTTCCTCTTTACCTTGGAAACCCTAAGAGCACATAAAAAGGAAAAAGCGGCTGCACCTATATTACTCATTCTCTTTTACTTCTTCCCTTGTTGTTCGTCTTCTTCTACCTCTCTTTAGTTTTCTAGTTTTCAATTATCATGAGTAGCTAAAAATTTTGCTAAGGCTAGGAGTGAAGCCACAACAATTGTTTGGTATTTGTTTATCGATTCTTCATGGATTTAATGTAAGCTTTCATAGTTTTGATTATTTTGCAAAGTATTTATTCTGTATAATTCTTTGATTTATCGTTAGCTTGGGTATGGTGAATGCTTAGAATTCTCTATGAATTAAATTACTAATTTTCTCTTGAAATAAAACAGTCAACTTATAAATCCATATTTTTAGAATTTTTTTGAATAAAATTAATTGTTAAATCATCCGATTGGGATCATCATTCGTATGAATCTTAGTTGAGTTATAAAATTGAGTCATTAGCAAATATCTAATACTTGCTGTGAGTAGACCTCTAAACCTTAGTGTTTTTAAATTATTGTTTTCAATTAAACTAATTCTCTGCAATCAACCAACCAAATTTCTAAAATCTTTTCTCAATCATCTCTGCTAATTATTCCTCTTCCCTGTGTTTCGACCTCAGACTCATCGAGAATTTATTACTTTGCGACATCCTGCATTTAGGAGCATTATTAAAGTCGCAGTAGTCATTCTTCCTAAAACCAAAAGGAATGATCATTCCCATCATTTAGGAAAGAAATTAAAAATTGAAAAAACAAAAATAAATTTTAAAAAAAAAAGTCCTACTTGATCTCTGTACAATTCCATTCCCACCTTTTACCAAACATTAGAATGGATGATCATTCTCATTCCATTCTTTCTCAATTCCATCCACGTAAACCATTTGTAATTACGTGAATTGGGTGTTAATAGTGTAAATGTAGGCAATGTAGCATATGCTAGGTGTAAATAAAAATACATTCTCATCCCTCTCACTAGGTGTTAATGGTGTAAATGTAGGCTATGTAGCATATGCTAGGTGTAAATAAAAATACATTCTCATCCCTCTCACTACTGTATTACATCTTTTACTTCTTAAATTGTATAGAGGGCTTCTATTAGTACCTTTGTACCCTTAGACCTCTCGTGATGTCTCAAGGTTTTATGAAAAATATTAACGGTTTTCATGAAATTGATGGCATAATACACTAAAAAATTATTATTTTGAACAACTTTGTAGAAGAAAGTTTTTTAAAAAATCGTCGTTTAAGTGGACTTTTAGGCCATTTATAGTCTAACAGAGACTGTAAAACAGATATGGTAAATGGTCAAAAAGTCCATTTAAACAATAGATTTTGAAAAATAAAATATTTTACAATGTTGTTCAAAATTATGTTTTCTAGCATATATAGTGGCCAGTTTTCATGAAACCCTTTTATATTTTTTATAAACCTTGAGAAACTTATGTTTATAATTTTGTAACCATATGAGTATGATAACACGGGTTTCAAAAATTAGGAGACTTTAACCCTTTTGTGTAGTTTGTTTTTAAACTTTGACTAGCTCAAACCAAGTGTATAGAATTTCGATTGAGTTACGAATTGAACCAGTGGATTCATATCAACAAAATTTATATAAGAGTATTTTGAGGTAAAATGAATGTTTTAATTTTGGGTATTATTTTATTTACGTGTAAAATGACCATTTTACCCCTACTTACTAAAAATAGCTCAAATGGATTCCAAATTGAGTTTTGTTCAAACCTAGGCAATTTCTATGAAAAGTAGAACACTTTAGGGACTTTTTATTAATATTTTTATGATGTCATTATAGTCCTTATATTTTTATATTTGCAATATAGCCTCTGAACTTATGAAAAATTCCAAAATTTCCCCAAACTAAATATTTGGCTTTAAGATTTAAGTTGAGTAGTTTGATTAAGATTGTTAATGGTGGTAGAGCATAATATGAATGATAATTTATATTCATAATTGGATATTGAAATATTATTGAGATTAATTAGTGTACGTGCATGATATTAGCATCCATATGTTGAGCGATATGATTATTAATTCATGTACAAACATGTATCAAGTTATTCAGTAATATGTTGATGTGAAGTTGAATGCTTATACTTGTGATTGAGATTGAGATGTTGAGATGAGAAACAAGCATGTATCAAATTATTATATGATATATTTATGTGAAGTTGATTATACTTGTGTAAAATAATGGAATGACTTGATTTTATTGTCTTGTGCTGTAGTGTTTATATACAAAATTACACAATCAGATCCCAAGATTTTGGGATGATAGAATGGTAATCAGATCCCAAGATTGATGGGATATTGCAGAGATATTACGGGGTGTAATGGGAGAGATTACAGGGGATTCATACAAGAAGAAATACAGGGATTTGTATAGGGGATTATCAGCTGTAGTTGACCCTTGATTGAAGCTTAATAGGAGCTCTAATACTCCCCCTCAAGTTGGTGCCAAAATGTCGATGATGCCCAACTTTCCAAGAAGTCAATGAAATTGGTCTCGACCAAGAGCCTTTGTGAAGATATCCACACATTGATTTTTTGTAGAAATATATTTGGTCTGAAGCAAACCAGCTTGGATTTTTCCTCGTATGAGATGGCAATCAATTTCGATGTGTTTAGTACGCTCATGATAAACTGGATTGGCAGCGATGTGTAAAGCAGCTTGATTATCACAATAAAGGAGTGAAGGTTGGGGATGGTTAACACCCAAGTCAGTGAGGAGATATCTTAACCATGTGATTTCGCAAGAGGTAGATGCCATCGAACGATACTCAGCTTCAGCAGATGAGCGAGAAACAACGTGCTGTTTTTTTGTTTTCCAAGAAATGGGACTTTGACCCAAAAAAATGCAAGAGCCAATTGTTGATCTACGGGTGATGGAGCAACTTGCCCAGTTAGAGTCGCAATAAGCTGTCAGTTGTAAAGGGCCTTGACAAGAAAGAAGGATACCTCTACCCGGAGAACTTTTCAAGTAGCGTAGGACAAGTAAGGCAGCATCAAGGTGAGGTTTGCGTGGCTGATGCATGAATTGGCTTAAGAGATTGACAGAGAACACAATGTCGGGTCTGGTAATAGTAAGATATATAAGTCGACTCACAAGGCGCCGGTATTGGGATGGATCTGAGAGTAATTCTCCATCAGATTCATTAAGTTTGAGTTGTTGTTCCATGGGAAATGCGCTTGGTTGGGCTTCAAGATAAGTAACATCTTCAAGAATTTCCAACGTGTACTTTCTTTGATTGAGAAATAAGCCATGTTGAGATCGTGCCACCTCAATGCCGAGAAAGTATTTGAGATTGCCAAGGTCCTTGATACGAAATTTTCTATCTAAGAAGACTTTAAGAGAGACAATAGAGCTGGTGTCATTTCCAGTAACAATAATGTCATCAATATAGACTAGCACAAAAGTGTGACTGTTGGCAGATTTCTTCATAAATAAAGAATAGTCAACCTTGGATTGGGAATAGCCAGCTTCAATAAGAACACTAGAAAGCTTGGCGAACCAATTTCGAGAGGCTTGTTTAAGGCCATAAAGGGATTTCTGAAGTTTGCAAACACGATGCTCCCCCTTTTTGGAAAATTCGGGTGGGATAGACATATACACATCCTCATGGAGATCTCCATGAAGAAAAGCGAAGAAAAGCGTTGTTGACATCAAGTTGATGGAGATTCCAGCCTCTATTGACTGCAACTACTAAAAGACATCGGACCGTGACAAGTTTAGCTACCGGTGCAAAAGTTTCATGGTAGTCTAAGCCCTCTTGTTGGGTATATCCTTTGGCGACAAGGCGTGCTTTGTAGCGTTCGATGCTACCATCAGCATTATATTTGATCCGAAACACCCATTTACACCCGATTGGCTTTTTGTTAGGCGGAAGAGTGGTAAGAATCTAAGTATGGTTTTCTTCCAAGGCTTTTATTTCGGTTGCCATGGCATTGCGCCATTGTGGTTCCTTCAATGCTTGAGTAAAACTTTTTGGCTCATGAGTTGAGGAAATTGAAGAAAGGAAAGCATAATGGTTAGGAGATAACTTATCATAACATAAAGAAGTAGAGATGGGGTATTTGATACCTTTCGAAGACCTTGTAGAGGAGTTCAATGGAGGGCTAACAGCTGTTGAACATTCATAATTAGCAAGGTGGTGTGGAATGGAGCGAGGTTGAGTAGAACAACGAGGAGTGTCACACCCCATTTTTGCACCACCTTACTAGGGCTCATCATTTCATGCATGTTTTTGTTTTGTTTTTGAGTCTAGTCACTTGCATTAGTTTTCTAGAGTCACAAGGACAATGGATATGAATTTTGGTTCAAATTGGAGTTGATCTTGAGGGATAATAAGAGCTTTTGTGACTTGAGGGGCATAATCGTCTTTTAAGTCCCAAACTTTTCATTTGACCTTGGAATGATCTCCAAATTGTCAATTAGAGTTCATATGGATGCATAAGAGGTATTTTTAGTGTCAATTTGATAAGTCAATGGCTCGGGATTAAAATGGCTCGATGTAGTTCAAATTGGTTAATTAACCCTTCCTTGGGTTAGCTCTAATTGACTCACAATTACCAACCAAATCTTTTCAAATTGACTTTCATTAGTCATCATTTTACCCTCAAAAGTGGCTGTATATGTTTTTCATATGGAGTAAACATGATAGTTTTGCATGCATGTTAGTATGTTTTAGGGTTTTTATGCATGATATGGTTCTAGGAATATGTTAGGACTTATTATTGTTCGCTGTTTTTGCTATTGGCATGCTTAGTGGATGATTTTAGGTCATAATACTATTCTGTCCAGATTTGCATGTTAGTGTTTTCGCATGGTTTTGAGCACTTGTAAGGGTGCAAATAGGTGTGGTATTTGTCCTATGGCAAATAGGGCTGCTTATGTCTGAAATAGCTAATGCTTGGAGTTAATTGCGCTCAGGTAAGTGGGTGTGAAGGTGCCCCAATTCACCTTTCTTCTTAACTCATTCTCTTCTCCCTATCTAGGGTTAATTTTTTAATACAAGTCTATGGTTTAATTAGAGGTTTCCTTCATAAATAAAATTCTGGTTTTTATTAAAGTTTCCATTTTGTGGATTTCTTTCCTAAAATCAAACTTTCTATCATATTCAACTCTTTTGATCAAATAAGGAAACCTAGGGTTTTAACCATAGGTTTATATTAGGTCTTAACCCTAATTCTAATCGAACTACGTGGACTTTGATCCATGTATTTCGTTGCATGGTACGTAGGCGCTCTTCGTGAGGCTCAAGTCCGTTCTAGGATCCAAGCATCCTAGGTTTATTTTTGTTTTCTTTTTCTTTTTCTTTTTCTGTTTTTTTGCTTATTATGCATGGATGGATGAATGAAATATATGATATGCATGCAATTCTTGTGATGATATACTTGCTGATTTTGTATGGAAAGACTTTAATTTAGCCCAAATGAACTGAGAGACCGAAAGGGTGACATGGGTGCCTATAGGCTTTGCCTAGAACCTTCCCATGTCATAACTTAGCCTCCGAATCCCCGATTTCTTTGGTTTTCAAAAGATTGGTTTTTGCCTTTCCTTTTTTATGGAGTCATTCAAATTGTTTTCCTAAAACAAACTATTTTTAGGGTTTTCCTTGTTTCCTTTAAAAAATAAGGTGGCGACTCCTTTCCTTTTTCTTTTTCAAACCCATTTTCTTTCAATCCCTTGTGGGCCCAATTTCCAGGGTTCACAAGGAGCAGGGGGGAAAGGATTGGTGGCTGAATAATGCTAGGATCAGAGGATGAAGTGGGAAACGCTGTTGTTGGAACAGAGGAAGGAGAAGTAAAGTTGAAGGAGTCATTGTCGGGAATGGGCAGTGGTATAATAGCATGCTGAGTAGGAGTGCTTGATTGAGTGCGAAATGGAAACACAGTTTCATGAAAAATGACATCTCTGCTGGTGAATGTGATATGTGTGTCTAAGTCATACACCTTGTAAGCTTTTTGGCCATGGGGGTACCCAATAAAAATACAACGGCGAGCTCGAGCATCAAATTTATGTTTATGATGGATGTTGTGTGCAAAACATAAGTAGCCAAAAACACGCAAATGGTGGTAGTTGGGTTTAGAGTTGAGTAAAAGTTCATGAGGACTTTTGTTATGAAGTAGTGGAGATGGTATGCGATTAATTAAATGTACAGCAGTTAGAACACATTCTCCCCAAAAATTGATGGGTAAATTTACTTGGAAATAGAGGGCCCCGGCTACTTCAAGCAGATAGCGGTGTTTGCGCTCAATGACCCCATTTTGTTGAGGGGTGCCAACACAGCTATGTTAGCGTAAGATGCCATTGTTTGCGAGGAATTTGTTACTTCATCAGTAAAAAACTCAAGACCATTATCACTCCGAATTGATTTCACAGAAGAACCAAACTGATTTTTAACCATGGCAAAAAATTTTGTGAGAAGGAATGGTGTTTCAGATTTGAAACGCATTAAGAAAACCCATATGCATTTGGTATAATCATCAACCAAAGTTAGAAAGAAACGAGCACCAGATAGGGAAGGTGTGGAGTAAGGACCTCATATATCACAATGCAATAACTGAAATGCGAAGGTTGAAGAACTGGTACTTAATGAAAATGGTAATCGACACTGTTTTGCCAAGGGGCAGACAGTACATAAGCAATTATTTGAGACATGAATGTCTTTATTCGACTTAGTTAAAACTTGTAAACGAGAATTGGAAAGATGACCCAAACGCCAATGCCATAAGTCAAATCTGGAGCAGATTGAACATGGAAGGCAGTAGTAGCATCTGGTTGGAAAAGGTAAAGACCACCTTGCTGCTTAGCCACCCCAATCCTCCTCCTCGTACATTGGTCCTGAAAGAAACAATAATCAGATTTAAAAAGAACAGAGCAATTTAGATCAGAGGTTAAAGCACTCACAGATAGCAGATTGTGTTTAAAAGATGGAACACAAAGGACATTTTTTAGTATTAATGAATGGGAGAGAATAACATCACCAATGTGCGTGATGGGAGCGACATGACCTGTTGGTAATCTCACAGGTTGAAGGTGTTTTGTGGGTGTAGAATTAGAGAAGTAATTTAAGGAACAAACCATATGGTTTGTGGCTCCAGTATCAACGATCCAAGATGTGAACATAAGAGAGGAAGAAGAAGAGCAAAACTTACCAGCAAGATTGGCAGAAGGAGTGGTGTTACCAGTGGAGAGAAGTGACATTAACTGGTCATATTGTTCCTGGGTGAGTTGTGGAGTTGGATTTGAAGGACCAGGTTGGTCAGAGAATGGATGAGCTTGAACATTATTGGCTCTACGAGAGGGAGGCTGACTCGGGTAACCATGTAAGGCATAGCAGCGGTCTCTTGTGTGCCCAAGCTTTTTACAATAGTCACAGAATGGGCGCTCTCGACGTTGCTTAAAACGTTGATCACCACGCGGATGTGATGAGTGCCTTTGAATAGGAGCAGCAGCATTGTGTGAGGCAGCTGGGACATGAATATGCTCAACAGAGGCCACAAGTGCTCCATTTTGAAGAGGAGTAGAATTGAGTTCACGGTGGTGTTCTTCTTGGAGTAGCAAAGAGTATGCTTTGAAAACAGTGGGTATCGGCTCCATAAGAAGAAGCTGAGACCGGAGAGAAATATAGGAATCATTAAGACCCATTAAGAATTGCATTAAACGATCTTGTTATTGGAGATCAGCCATGAATTTCATTGCACCACAAGAGCACTGGGGAAGAGTAATGTATGAAGAAAGCTCATCCCAAAGAGATTTGAGTCTGTTGTAGTAACTAGCAATAGACAATTGATCTTGGGGAAGAGTAACAATGGACCGACGAAGTTGAAAAATTTTCGCAGCATTACCCTGAGAGAAACGTTCATGTAGTTCTTTCCAAATGGTGGAAGCTGAATCAGAATAGATAATGCTATCATCGATATCGCGGGATATAGCATTAAGAAGCCATGAAATAACCATGGTATTACAGCGAGTCCAAGATGCAAAGGCAGGGGAATCAGTAGCAGGTTGTGGTAGTGAACCATCAACAAAAACCAATTTGTTTTGGCTGTGAGAGCCATAAGCATTGCACGGTGCCATGTTGAATAATTGTCACCGGTAAGAGTGTGAGAAACAAGAATGTTTCCTGGATTGTCTGATGGATGAAGGTAATATGGGCTGTGGGAATTGTTAGCAGACATGGGATTGGAGGAATTGCTAGAAGCATTGGCAGA